>JAVJGG010000088.1:31593164-31615175 GCA_035590195.1 Aviceda cuculoides | reverse complement strand
GCAGCGAGAAGACCGCAACAAGCAACAATAATAAAAAACAATTTATACATGGGTTTCTCTATATTTATACATTACACGTTTATGAATTCTCTTAAACAGAAAGCAGTCAAGCTGGTAGACAGAACCAGCAGGGTCACAAATTCTAAATTTAAAGTAGCTAACAGAAAAGTACTGTGATCTTGTACAGATTTGAGAGGAGTTCAGGGTAATGCAATATACATACCACAGAAATTTCCATGATTCCCAGATTGGTATATGCATTTAGAGCTATTAACGTTCAAATATCCTTCATTATAGCACTTTTTCCCATGGCAGCATATTACTTGGTTTGTCCATGTCTGGGGAGGTGCTGTGAAGATTAAACCAATTTTAAAACCTATTTGAATAAAAGAATAAGTATTTATTTATACTTAAATTTGTATTCACTTTGTCAGAATCATTTATAGACAGGTTGTGTTGATTTTTCAGTTACTAACTCAACCAACCAGTTGGGAGTTCACTGTAATTAGCTTTTATGAATCTATCATTATTCACAGACCATCTTAGCACAAATGAACAAAAATATTTTTATGCATTCATATTGTTGAGTACTAAAAATATGTCAGCTCACATATAATTTCCATGCAATTTAGGAAAACAGATGCATTTTAAAATATTTTTCTGCTACAGTAACTTGTTAACTTTCATAAGTGAAAATAATTACAGTAATTATTTTTTTAATCTTACTTATGCAATGTTCTTCTGCTCTAACTACAGAAAAATAGTGGTAGTTATGTCCATAAAAATGGCATTGTACTAGCTTGGGAAAAAAAAAAAAAAAAAAAGTGATCCAAAAAGATAATATTTAATACTATTGTTTCATTAGCCAACATGGCATTGATCCATTTCCACAGCCACAGGTGTAGTAATCACAAATTCAATTCTTCTTGTCTCCCCTATTGCAAAGAACTTTTGTATTCTGATTAGTTCATTTGTTCTCAATCCTACACTCACTGAACTTAGTGGCAAAGCAGTGCCCATTGATTGCAATGATACAGAGGTATGAATCACAAAGGTTTCCTATTTCTCAAAAGCAAGGCACACTAGCAAATATTTAACTGCCAAGCAATTTTAAATATTTCATCCCATGTCTATAGATTTACTGAAAGTACAGTAATCCCAGTTGGAAACAATTACAATTACTCACTGCAGTGCCCACATGTAGCTCAGCCCAAGTCTAGCTGTATTTGCAGGCAATTTACTTGATGCATTCCAGCACAGAAGGGCTCATTACAATTTCTGCAAAGCTCTGTAATGTCCACAGTTCAGGGGACAAAAAGTTAATGCAAAAAACATTAGTGATACATAAATCTTGATGTGCAAGTATTCACAAATTTAATATTACCACAACATAACTTTGTTTCAGAAATATTTGTATTCACTGAATAAAGTATGCTGTCTTCCTTATGGATAATTCTCACTCCAGTGGTCATTACTGAATATTCTTCCTGAAGTTCTTCACAGGGAAGAACAGACACAGAGCAAAGATCTGGATCAATTTCAGGTTGTACAGTATCAACTAAGAGCTATGCAGCCAAATTAGCTATGATCAGTGTCAGGCAGGCCTAAAGCCAGTGGTGCCAAGACAGCCCCAAATCTATTTTTGTGCTCTCCTGAGGGCCCTGCATTCAGAGTTGCTGAAATACAGAAACCAGCAGTAACTGCGTAATTAATTTATGTGAAAACGTTTGGAAATCATTAAGTTAGTCAGAGATTTAACAAGATTGTATCAAAAGAAGTGACCAAATCCTCCTCTTATTTCCAGTCATGTAACACCAAATTTGGACCACTGCAGCTAAACTACAGTCTTATGGGTCTTACTAGCAGCTTTTTAAGAGATATGCTAACTCATAGCAGCCTTGGGCTCCTAATAATTCCACATTTCTGTTTGCAAATACTAATTCATTAATTCTCCCCTAATCTTCCAGGTTCCATTTCCAGAGAATGCAGCCAGAAAGACTGCCAGCAGAAATGGCAATTGACCTCACAGGAAACAATATTAAAGGAGCACATGAAGCTCACCCGTCCTTGCTGTCTTAGAACAGGGGCAGATTTTGGCCATGGCAGCCAAGGCTGTACGCTCATTTTGACCAAGTGCCCCAAGTTAACTATTCACTGAATGGTTTATTTTTCTGGGTAGTCAAAGAACTGCAGGACACGGAGATCTGTATATCTTCTCAGCTGGTTAGAGTCGAGAAGTAAAAATCTTGAGCTTTTTTTTTTTTATTATTCAATATTCAAACTTTACATACTCTAGTTTCATTTAAGGAATTTGCTAGAAATACCTTGGATACATTTTCTCAGGCAAAAGAAGAGGATGTCATGTGATAACAGTACCTGAACAGCCTGCATAATCCCAACCTTCATCACACATGTGTGTGCAGTTATAGTGATTAAGGACACACAGCTCATACTTTAAAGGACATTCTATTAGAAAACAAAAGAACAAACTTTAGAACTCAGCTAATATAGATAATGCTGTACAAGGATGGGGTTTGGGTGGCGTTAAAGGTAGAGAAATAATAGGATATTGGTACCCTGCTCAATTAAGATAATACATCCATGCATATTTATTACATAAAGATAATCCAAATGACCATGAGAAGCGCTGAATAAAAGAACATAACCCATATCAGAGAAAAAACAGAGTGATTCCGTTCTGCCTGAAAATGACATGCAAATTCATATGTTAATTAAAAAAAAAGTCTAGTACTGAAAATAATAGCCACTTAGGACTGGCCAAACAGAACTGGCTTAAGATGTTATTTGACAATTTCTGTTATTGACAGTAAATATTTATTCTAATAGAAAAACACTATATATAATATAATTCATTAGAAATAAACACACAAAGTTAATTGAATAGTTTATATCAAACATTTTTCCAAATATTAACCCAAATCCATAATAATTAGGGACACTATAATAAATTATTTCTGGGCTATGATGTTCTAGTATGTTCATTCAGCGAGATATGTCAAATGAAATTATAGGTATAAATAGTCATGTTCTTTGCTCTTACAATAGATTTGACCATTACATTTTGCTATCATAGGAGAAAACCAGAGAAAGATTTTTCATGTATATAGTATACATACTAAAACCCACATTTGTTTAATAAATCATCTAGAAACAATCCCTAATCAACCTATATGTCATAAAAAACTGTAGTTCAGAAGGCAATTTCAAAATGCTTCTTGTGTTAAAATATTATCAAGAAATTTTCAGAAAAACTCAGCACTCAACAGTTTCCATTGACGACAATGAGAGCTCAACACACGCTTTGGCAGGAATAACATGAGGGCTAATTGTGTTTAGTTGTAAGTAAAGAATAATCATAAATACTACAGCAGATAGGGACATTGTTGATTTGATGGCACCGCACAGTTAATAACACAGGAAAATCTCTACCCACACAGCTTGGGTTGATTCATCTTTTCCTCCCTTCATTATGAATCAGATTCTTTATTATCTTTTTATTGAATGAAAACCTGACTACTGCAGAGTCAGTGGGAGTTTTGCCATTGACGTCAGTGAGGTCAATTCTTGATTACCTCACCAACTAACATTAAAAATATCCTTGTATATTTAAACCTTAATCACAGCTTAACTACAGTTTTTTGAAGGAAAGACCTGTTGCAAAAAGGAAAGACAAATGCCTCCCTGTTTCATATATCTCAGGTGTTATCTTTCAAATGACTTAAAACAGAGATAAGTTGCTGGCTTTTCTGTTGTTGCTGAACGCATTATAACTTGCATGCCAGCCCTTCCAATGCATGAAACAGAAGTTCCCACAACCACGTCAGTAGTATGTGTGTGCCCGTGCAACCTGTGTGATCTCACATCTCCAGAATTATAAAGGCAACGTCCTGGAACAAGGCTCATGCAGATGAACCCAGAGCAAAGCACTCACCTGCAGGGATCACGCTACAGGTTCCACAGGTCTGTCTGCACCTCACTACCTTAACCACAATGAAAGAGATGTACAGAGACCGAGCAGAGACCACAGCCATTAATAAATATCTTCAAAATACACTAAATTTCAACTCATTTGTGGATTGAAAGACTCTTTCGCTGAAAAGGAATGTTACATGTAGAAGGCCTTAACATTGTAGATTTTATTTCATAGATGTTAACAACACTTGCCCTTTGCTCAAGGTAATTGTTTTTAAAATAGTTCTCGAAATGAACAGTAAGGCTATATATATGTAATAGAGTTCTAAGCAGCATTTTTACAGGCATGTATTTCTTACTGCAAAGTTCATCTTCACACCACCTGGACCACACTTACTACATGGGTCTCCTGTGACGTCAGGCTGCATAGCTTTTAAATCTATACTACTCCTACACAAAAACAAGATATAAAAATTAATTTTTATGTATACACATTTGTTAATCCATTTAAATCCTACTGGAACAGAAATAGAAGGTTAAGTTGAAAATAAACTGAATTGTAATGGCTTCACCATCTAATAAAACAAATCCAAATTGCCAAGATAGGCAATGTACATTTAAAACACGAGAAGTGAGAACACCTTCAAGAAAGTAAACTTCAGAACATGATCCAAGCGTAGCTAATGAAATAACCTTTTTTCAGAGCGGTCAAAGAAAGTCTCCAAAACTGCCTCACTTCTCCCACTGGTCTGACAGCCATGTTTTGTGGCTATGGATTTCAGCCTTTTGGCTGAAAAATTCTCCATTTTGCTGCAGGAAGGCACATAACTTGCAATTTTCTAGCTCACCTGTCTCCCTGCTTGAAGAATCTTCCTTTTCATCCTGAACTGAAATACAGACAAGCTTTCAAAAACTCTTTTTTTTTTTTTTTTCCTGTCTATTCAGGTGTACTTATGAGCTGGGTTGACTGGAGAATGGAGCAACACAGGTCCTAAATGGGAAGAATCTAAATTGCTCAGTTCCCATCTCTTACTCTCGCTGCTGCTGCCCTCTGTTGTGTTTTCTGTCTTTTAAGTGACACTCTATGGGATATCCATCTCTAAGTTCACAGGCTGGTTTTACCTCCATAAAGGTCTGGAATGTAAATATCAATAGCAGAATACACATGAGGGACTGATCTGCTGGCTGATGGGGGCAAGTCACTTTCTTCTCAGTAAGACACCTTAATGTCATTGCTTATTTTGTAAGAACAGACAATTAAAATCTTACAACAAGCCTACATGTAACAGGTATAGTTTCTGCAAATTACTTACAAATTAAACCGTCCATCCCAATATTTTCTGCAAGCAGCAAAGCAATAACTGGAAAATGTCTTTGTTTTCCAATATGCAGACTGCGGTATCCCAAATAGTCGTGTGTCCTGTCCCTCCCTGCCCCCCGCAAAGTTCAGAGCTGACATATTACACTCTGGCAAATCCTTTCATGACACATACATCACATCACATTACGCAGGCATGACACCATGTAGCTGGACATGCCTGTCGAAGCATGACATATCACAGAACAGTGTGTCAGGAAATACGAAAGGGCAGTCTTACAAACTGGGGTTAACAGGCAATGTGGCTTCACTTGATGTTTTCATCAAATGTTTTCACCCAAATCTTTGTGAATAACATGCAGGCAGCAATGCCAGCTCACAGGCAAACTGGAAAATATTTTCCCCTAAGCCTATAGTCACTGCTGCAATAAACAGCCACTAAACATTTGACTGCCTCTAATATTTTCCTTCTTTAGGCAACTGTCCCTATGATAAAGATGTCGCCAATATGCACATCTGCCTGCAGGAGTCACTTCACTTTTTCCTATTCACAGACATGCAGAAATGAAAAATTAAATTTGATCAGGTCTATATGTGAGAGTTCAATCCCTGAGCTGGAAATCACCAGAGGCTGCTAGGGTATTCTGGCAAAATATCACTGTGTGTTTGCCCTATGCTTATGTTCTGCCCTAGACATGTGCTATTGGCTACGGTTATAGAGGGGACACTGGGCTAGATGCACCTTTGGTCTGATTCAATTTGAGCATAGTTATTTTCTTACATTAAATGATATTTAATGTACTCCACTGAGTCAGTATCACAGAGTCACCATGACTGTGATAAGTTCTGGGTACAATTTCACAGAACAAGCTGGTTATGAACCTCCTAAGAAAATTATTAGTCACAACAGCGCAGGAGTTAAAAGATCTTCTGGAGCAATTCCTGCCACTTTGAGAATTCTTTAAAATGTCAGACACTGGCTTTTTGTTTCAACATTTCACATTATTTGTGTGCATTTCACATATAAATGCTAAGCTGATAAGATATTACTTCACATATTATCCTTCTATAGTACCTTGATAGAGACAGAATCAGCAGCTGATTCTCAAGAACAGGTTAGCTTTGTGCTCCTAATTCAGCTATAAATCAATAACGGGTACAAATTATGGAGTTTTTGGCAACTGTCTAAGGTAAAAGCTTATTAAAAACATACTTACCAGGATAACTTAAATCTATTACCCTACAGCTCATTAGAGATACCGTATATGCTGTTGTTAAGTCGAATAAAGTATGCCAATATATCACCTTTTTCCACCACTGGTGTACACCTTACACATGCAAGTCAACTATTAAGCGCTCAAATTATGTTAGTTAGACACCAAAAGAGAACACCTGCAGCAGCAGCAGCTGAGAACAAAGCTAGAACCTAAGCTGACACCTCTCGAAATGTAGTTCCTGGGCTTTAAAAGTCACTTGGCCTAGCCTACAGCTCTATAAAGCAGTGTTATTGCAGTAGTTTAGTCTCGTATTTAAAAAAGAAATATTCTCATTAGAACACATTTTCTAGTGATGTAGCTGCTGTTAGAAAACAAAAGGAAACATACTCTATTTGTGAATATACAGGCAGTCGGGTTCCTTGTTTCTTTCTCGCCTCAGTAAATTCGCCACTACCGGGATAAAGCATGAAAAGCTGCTGCAACACAAAATTCTCTTCCAATTACATACATTAAAAGATATTTTATTTATTCATCCTAAGTTAATTTTTAGGGCTTTATAAAAGCCTGGAACTATGGTCCTTTCTATTCCAGATGGAAAGTGTTTTATTAAACTAACTCAAGCCAAGGCTTTACTTTCAGCTCATAACACATGAGAATGTCACATGAAAACCATTAAGCAGGTTCAGGCCATAGCACTGGTATACCTCGTTCATGCTGGAGTCACCTGACCAAGTTCTTTTGGCATGTATTTTGCATGTTTTGCATTTAAACTAGACAACAGCAAGTCAAAGGCAGGTGTCATATAAACAGCCAATGAATAAACAAAGGCAACATATTTAATTATAAAAAACTCTGCCTTTCTAAACCGAAAATCTTTTTGCCAAGATTGAGACTGCACTGTACTACTTACATGGGACTTTGGTTATAGACTATACGTGAATAATCCAGAGCCTCCTGACCTGTTAGTGAATCCATGTCTCCCGTATTTTGTCCTTGCCAACACAAGCTAGAAAATTAAGGTAAATGTGAGTAACGATTAAGAAAGCACAGTGTGTTTTAGCAACCATTAGAGAAAATCATGGTTAAATTATCTATGTGTAATGTCCACAGAGAGGACTCAAACAGTTACTGCTCAAGACCTTACACCGTTTATTTCATCTCAAATCTTCAAAGGCGGGTGGATTTGCTCTCCCAGCTTAAATAAGTAAACAGTATACTTGCTGTTGGCAATTAAATTATTCTTTTGTTCCACCTTAATATGATCTCAGAGATTCATTACAGCTCTAAAAATGTTGAACACTGTACGCATTGTCAATAAAAGGACCAGAGTACAATTAACAATTCTAGGGATTTGCACCCAATTCATCCCATGAATTGGTCAGGGTCACATGTGACCTCCTATAATACGCTTTTACAACAGGTTATAGTTTATCATACTTAACTTGCAAGGTCTTTACCAGGTGTTAATTTGTTCCATTTGAAGGAGGTTATGGGAACGTGCTATAAGAAATATGGTATGGATCCTTCTTTCTTACAGACTGTGGCCATTCAGTTTAAGGCTTGGCATCAAAAAATAGCATTTTTTACTATTAGAAAGATTTTAAAGTATTTTCTAGACACTCGTCATAAGCTACCTATCACACTTACCTCTTTTCAGGCAATATCAATCATATATTGATATAATAATCACACACCTTCATGTAAAATGTTGCAATATTTTGAGAGATTAAAATAGGAAAAGTATCTTGACAGAAGAATAGTAGCCTGTAAAAACATGTATTACAGATATTTCTGCAGGTAAGCATAAAATAATCTGAACAGTTAATAAGCACCTTCAACAAGACTAAAACAGTCCTACATACTAAATTTTCAAGGAACACCTTTATTTAAACCCTTCAAAAGTTACACTTGCAAGTTGAATTTCTACTCCATCAATGAGATGAAGTCAGTTAGGCCCCTTTTCCCAGAAACAGTCCAAATTCACCTGTGAACATTACCAGGCTTAGTACCAGCATGACCTAACTGCAGAAAGACTGAGCTTTCTGAGAAGAAAAATAAAACCATAGCTTTAATAACATTGATTTCATCCAAAAGCTCAAAGTGCTTCATACAACATTAATTAACTCTCCCAGCAACTCTGTGAGATCACTAAGTATTACTGTAATTTTGCAGATGGCAAAAAAGATCAAAAGTTAAGAGCAGTGTGCCCAGAGCCAAACAGCAGCTGAGGAACAAAGAGCAGGTCTCTGAATGTGCAAGGCCAGTCTGACCAGGCACTCTCTTGCTTGTTGGGAATTAAACAGATCACACTTGATTACATGTGTATTTTCAAATACAAAATTGCAAATACCAGTAGTGTAAGGACCTGGGGGCCTATGAGCACCACTTGCTATATTTTAGAGCAATTGATAACATGATTATATACACAGTACAACTGCCTTACCTCACTGGTTATTGATGTGATGATGTAACATTTGGTTGAGGAGTGGGAGAAGGAAGCTTATTCAGCTCACATTAAAAATAAAAATATTTATGCAAAGACATCTGTTACTACATGCTACCTGGCAAACCACATATAAGCTTTAATGCAGTTTTAACAGTGTTGACAAATCTGTAACGACAATCTTCCTTCACATTTAAGTGGCCTTCATCTGGCCTATTCCCACATGTAAATGTAAAAGCAAAAAACAAAACCAAAAAAACATACACACTCAACATGCACATTTAGCTTAAGCGTTAGTGATTTGTTTAGTAGTTTTAAACTACCTTAGAAACATATCTTTGTAGAACCTCACATGATAAATAATACAGAATCTTTTTGACAGGACTAGTATTCTGACATTTTAACAGAAGTTTGGTTTTTTATCACATGCATTAAAATGCAGTCCCATTGATGAGTATGTTTCTTGCTCTAGCTCTCAGCTTAGGAACTAAATATTACCTGTAACAAGGTAATACAAGAAGAAGAATGGCTAAAGGCCTTAATCCTGCAAAAACTTCTGTATGGGATTAGTTTCACTGAAGTTAGCTGGACTGACTGAATAGTCCAGCTGACTACTTCTGCAAGGAAAATGAGCGAGGTCATGCAGTGCTCAGCCAAAATCAAGGCCAATTGCAACAGGCCTATCCACCGCGTTCATTTGTGAACCAGAATCTACCCATATTTCTTGTTCTGGGATACTCAAAAAACCTGACCTTTCTGGATACAGTTGAATTTTCCCTGCTCTGTAGACAGCACTTACCCTTCCTCCTTGCAATTATACACAAAGGACAAAAGGTAGTGCAAAACGCTAGAAAAAGTGAATGAAGAAAGCAGATGGACTTACACCTTTTTAGGCTGACATATTACAGTCTGAAAATATCCAAAGCCCCTCTGCAAGGAAAAGACTGGTGGCAAATTTTGAAAATAACTGAACACTGAGATATTGTTACTGTCAGCAGAACAGGCACATCTAAGTGAATTTCACATTGTTGAATTTCTTATTAATGTTGTTACCTAAATAAGAAATACAGCAAATTGTCCAGCACAGCAGGCCCTTCACCCATACCCTCTGGGCAGTCAGTAAAAGCTCAGTGCTCAGATGAAGAGATTTCCTGAATACATAGTTAAAATATGAGTATGAGCCAAAATAAGCAACCTATATGATATTGTTATATATCATTAAACCTATAAAAAAAAAAAAAAGGCCACAGTTCACTCAATTTGCTTAAATATTGGCTTAAAATATTACTCCCCATGTAAGTATGCAGATCATCCGAGAAATCTCTTAGAGAAGCTGGGCCTCCATGTTTGTGACTAATATATAAAAATACGGAGTTACTCTTACAGAATCCAGAAGAATTGCACCTGTGCTCATGAACTGATTCAGATTCTGATTTTGTCCTTCTTCCTCAAACATTTTGAGGCTTTTTTTAGGATATTTTTAGGAAGTACACAGTGACCAGCCCACTCTGGTGCCATCATGGCTGGCTCGTCATGCCATTCCTGCCGATGCATCAAAAAAGAGTGTTCACAATTTTGATACAAACACCCAGATACTCATTAACATTGGTGGTTCTTATCTACAAGCTAAAGAACAGAGACTGGATGGAAACTAGCAGAGTAACAGCATATACACATATCCAGAATAAAGAACCTCTAGATTATCTTTCTCTACTGTGCAAGAGCTGGGAACAAGTCCGTTTACAAACAGCATGTGCAAAACCTACTAGAGTATTTGTTTTTCTTTGCTCTTCATTTCAGGCACTATTCTCCTAATGGACAAAAAAAGCTGCCAGTGGAGGAAGTGGGGCCCTAACAGAACAGAAAGAGGTGTCCAGCGAGCACTATTCTAACAGCCAAACCCAGAGGAGAGGCTGTGGGGTCCCCGCACGGGGAGGCAGGGAGGACACGGACATGCCTCTCCCTCACATACCACCCAGCGCAGCGGCGTGTGCCCCAGCCAACCCTTTCCTCCAGAGTGGAGTCTGGCCCCATGGTGTCACTGTTCCTGACTGCAGGATTTATTTGACACTAAACCACTGGGTTTTCTTGATACTAAAATTTCACGGGTCCATGGACTTTGCACCTCATCTGTGGCTCAAAATCAGTGTTAGAAAGTTGTGTGATTTTGTATCAGCTACAAAGGTCAGAGGAACAGAAACATCCTCACAAGAATTTTATTTTCAAAATTCTTGTTTCCTGCAGGATCCAAACTGCGGCTGGTTGAGGGGCAGCAGGGGACCTGGCTGACATTGACTGCAGCTTCTTTTCCCCAAATCTTCCTTAATTTGCACTTTCCAATTGTCTTAAACTCTAGTTCTTATTTTCTTTTAGACGATGCCGATTTACGGATGTTAAACCCAAGATACTCCTAATTTAAAAACAGCATACTGCAACGTGCAATTATGGTTTACTTATATTTACCACCTATCAAATACTATCTTTGTTACATTTTTACAGTAAATACTACTCAAAGAAAGATTCCTGCAGGCAAATATTCTAACCAAAGATGCTCATCCTGGAGATTAAGACTTATACATTGCATCTGGGGCTACTGACAGCTGACAGCTGTGGTTTGGCCGCAGATCTGAGTCATGAAAACCTGACCCTCCAAACATGCTGTGTGAGCCCCCCAAAATGCTCGAGGATATGGCTGCTAGGCTGGGACTTTTATTAATGGCTTTTAAGCCTTTGTCTTTAGGTCTGAGGACAGATTCTGCCTTTGTTTACAGTAACACAAGTTTGGAATAATTTCACTGAACCTAATTCACAAGCCTAACGGGGCAGGCTTTGGCCTTTGATTTTTAAAGACGTCTAGGAAAACCTTCTGTCCCTCTGCTGTGTCACTAATTACATGGAGAACAGCACAGAGCACTTACTACAACTTTCACTTGGAAAAGCTGGACTTTATGTAACACAAGAAAGTAAGAGGAGAAGGTAGGGTAGGTCTCGGTGCTGATGGGTGACAAAAGCCTCATGGCAAACATGGACTCGAACTGTGAGAGGAAAAAAAAACCAAAACGAAAGAATAGCTTCGTTTACCTAACTGAGAGACTACCGAAGATCTGGAGACACCAAAAAAACCACATTTTAGAGAGGCATTTGCTTGGCTCAATAGGAATAAAGTCCCGGGGGTGGGGACGTCCCCTCCGCTGTGAGGCGCGGCCGAGCCCGGGCCGGGCCCGCGCGCTGCCTCAATTGCGCCGTCTGTGATTTTCACACACATATGTAGAAAGGCTTTTTCCCTCCTAATTGCGGCGGAGCCGCAGCCGGGCTTCCCCTCCCGCCGCTGCGACACCGGCAGCCCCGCCACAACCCCGTCCTGTCCCCGCAGCGCCCGAGAGCAAAAGGCAAGATCCGCCGCGGACAGGCACCGCTGGGATTCGAACCCAGGATCTCCTGTTTACTAGACAGGCGCTTTAACCAACTAAGCCACGGCGCCGGGCGATAGGCTTCATTTCCGCGCGGACCCAATACATCGGGCCGACGGCGCCCGGCCGCCCCCGGTGCCGCCACAAGCCGCCCCGGCCCCGCTGCCGGCGGAACTGCCCTCCCGGGCCGGCAGGATCAGGCGGCGGGCTCGGTCCCGCTGCCGGCTCAGCTCCTGCCGAGGTTCCGAGACCATCAGCTCTGATCAGCTGCAGCTCGCGGGGGGGGGGGGCGAAGGGCGCCTTGCGCGGCCGCTGTGAACAGCCGGGAAAAGAACGGCTGCGGCCAGGGCTCTGCGGGAGACTTGCTTCTCCCGGCGGGGCTGTAAATTGCACGCACACGTCAGCGTTTGCTTTGGCACAACACGTGTTAAAGGCTGAAGGAAAATACAGAAATGTCAGCGTTTCAAAAAATATTTAGGCAAGACTGCTTGCGGTTACGCTCCAGCCCTGCCTTATCCCAGAGCCTCAATGGCCCAAGGCTCACGGCAAAAGATACCAAATGAAGATCGGGCCTCGATTACATGGTGCAACCATCTATAATGAAGCAAAAATTAAACTGCAATATGCATATGCACACACCGCTTATGCGCTTTATGATCCGTGCACACACATAACACCAGAGAGCCTGACCAAACACGCGCATGTTTGTACAAGTTAAATAACTAGAAAAAGTGATTTGGGTAGCTTTCCACAGAGCTAATTGGAATCCTTCACGCAGAATTAATGCCGCCACCAGCAGAACGCCTTCCCTCAGGGCCCCAGCCCTTCAGCCGGTTACCGGCACCACGCCAAGAAACGAATGGTGTCACCAGGTAGGAACGAGCCACGGGCGAAGACGGGGCCTGGCCCACGGCCCAAGGTTTTGGGGAAAGGATCATCTTCGGGAATAGACCTGACTGCAGATTCTGGTTACGCTGCGGGTGTGTAAAGCGTAGAGATTCCTTCGGCAATTTAACAGGCATATTTACAGCCAAATTATAGATGTTATTCTTCAAGTAACTCCCACAGAAGGGCAGCCACAGTGACTTGGGCCTAAAACAGTCTCACCGCTTTCTCATCAGGGAAGAATGGGGGCTGAGTGAGTTAGTCAAAACTACAGGGGTACGAGAGCCAGAAAAAATGCAGCTCAATCTCCAGCTTATGAATTGTCCGTAATTATCACATTGTCTGTAAAACCTATGCAGCATTACAAATACAAGCCTACTGCTGCAGGTGAGACCAGTTCAGGGCTGAAGACAAGCTGACTCCCTTGGCACCCAAGCACCGAACGGGTGATGGTAATGGACAGAAAACAGCAATAAGTGATAAGACTTGCTGATTTTTGTTATAACCAGAATGTAAGAATTCATTTTTCCTTGTTTTTCTCAATTTGGGAAATTGAATGAATCCTCTTTCCAAAGAAAATTTCCCACCTAGTCACATTACTAATGCAAAATGAACCAAGCCTCTATAGAGCAACTGCTTTTTTTCCTGTTCAGTGGAAACAGCTTTGTTTCAGCTTTGATCTTTCCAGCTGAAAAGGGTAAAGAAAGAAACAAAGAACACTTTCAATTCTAATATAGCATTAATTATTCTAGGACTAATCTTTTCTAACATACAGAAATTAGTTCAGTATTACTAACTACATTAAAGCCAAATTAATTCAGCTATGAAACACGCATATTTTATGCAATTTGTTTTTGAAAAAAACATGAGGAGCATAGACACAGCATTTTCTTTTAGCCTCTGTAACAAAATGATAATTTTTAATTAAGGCATAAAGAGGGGGAAAGAACGCTGGAAAATAATACAATTTATCATGTAATACTTATTCAAAGCCATAAATCTGTACAAAACATAGTATGCCCCAGAAATATTTTTCATTTAACCTTGATTCAAGTGTAATTGTTGCTATGCAATTCACATAATTTAAACAAGGGGAAAAAATCTACCTACTTAGATTTCTTTGTATTCCACAGCTTAACTGCATTCCAGGCTGTCACATGCCCAGTTCCACCTATTTCCCCCACTTTAAGTTCCTTTTAGAAAGGAATGTTGAAAAGGTTGAAAACACTATTTTTAGGAATAAGGCTTCCCAACATTTTGAAACAATATTTTATTAACTGACATGCTCACATACACTGAAAAGATACAATCCTCTCAGGGTTGCTCCTAAGAAAGGGTAGAAAAAATACCACTCTCCTTGTTGGAGGGAGCCTTCATTACACAGAATTCATTTGTGCTGCATCATGTCAGACATGAACCACAACTTACTCTCAATGCCTGAAAGCTCCTTTACAAAATTTTTGTAAGGGATATGGCAACAAGTTAGAAAAAAGTTCATGGTCTTATTCATGGGTTTACTCACAGAACTCTTTTCTGATGTTCACTGATAGCAAGGATTCTTTGTTTGCCATAGTAAAGAACAACGGTTTATCTAAAGAACAGAAGGAAACCTGTCAATAATTTACATATCCACATATTTTCTTTAGTAAATTGAACTTGGAACTAGTGTATTCATTTAAAATTGTTTCAGATTTCTCAAAGGACAAGTAATTTTATTCTCTAGTACCATGCAGCCTAAGTAAGATTTCTGTTCCTGGGGATTTTATTCTTTACCTGATATATGACAGCTATTTAATGGATTAGTACAATGTATTTTATTATTTTTCATACAGAATACTACGGCAGAGCAAGGTTAGAGGAAAGTCTTAGCTTTATATGTGTATTACATAAAGATGTACAGATACTCTGTTTATACTTAAATGTGTTAACATCCCAAGACTGCTAGATTAATTTAAACATCAGGAGAACCAGAAGGTGGCAATGGCAAAATTTTTCTCACTGGAGAAGACAGACGACGGAATACACACTTGGATATCATTTCAGAGTCACTATGTTGCAGGCATAAGAAAGTTTTTTCACATTCTTCACACTGGTGTAAATATAACCAAAAAATGGCATTTCAGTTAATCATCTGTGACAGATCTGCATTATTTCACTCACGAAGGTACGTATACACACATATATCTAGGCCTCATTTTTGAGATGCACTGAGTATGCATAGCTGTCGTAAACTTGACACAGATAGTGCTGCTCAAAATTCATTCCTGTGCTGAATCGAGTTTTTTTCCTGAATAGAACTGTATTTTATGTGAACTCTCATTTTATTTTTTTCCAACTAATACAGTATCATACTTTACTTTTTGGGTGGCTTGATGGGTATCCAGTTTTTAGCTGTTCTATCTTGGTGATTATCACTAGGTGTTTTGGGGCTTTTTTTGTTTACTTCTTTTTTACCTGACCATTATCCTAATAAAGGAGACATGTAGAAAGAAAAATTAAAAAATTTAAAAATAAAAAAGTGATACGTAACAGTAATTTTAGATGAAATATTAACCCACTGTAGTCAGCAGAAAGAAGTTTTTCTGCTGACTACACACATACTCATGAAGTTTAATCCACTTCTACCAGAGTCAATGTAACATTGGTTCCAAATTCACTACTTGGGAAACTATTTACAAAAAATTTGAGACATTTTTCTAATTGTTTGGTGTGCTAAAATGCACCAAAAAATCCTTTCCTGTACCAATTTTAACCATATTCTCAAATTTGTGTTAATTAATACTTTTAGGAATGTAAATATTTTCACTGCTGGCAAATTTATAAAACTTATTTAAAAGCTTAAAAAGCTGCTCATTGCTTTTGAATACTTGCTATTCAACAAGAAAGTCTGATAAAAATATTCTAGAAATAAGAAAAAGAGTTAGTTCTTTTTCATGCAGTTTCACTTAATGGTTATTGACAAGGATGAAAATACAAGATCTTGCAAATCCACTACCAAAACCAGTTGAGGGACTGTAATAAAAAGCACGTTTCAATATCAATAAGCTTGTTAATGTTCTTCTTTCCTAACACCTATTTATAATTCATGTTTTAGAAGTCAGAATACATACAGTCTCAGCTTTAAAAAGACACTCCTCAGAATTTGTATAAGCTGATTTATGTCCAGGAGCACATGAATATTTTCTGCCTTGGTTTAGTAATACTCCTATATAAACAGCCAATTACTCTGCAGAAGCACCAGGTACAGAAAAACAAAATATGTTTATTTTAAGAGTACACATGTGGTTGTTTTCTAAAAACAAAAATGCACCTTTATATGAAAAATGGTGTCCTTACCAAAATAATTTTTAAAAAGTACTGTTATTACTACATCCCACTCCCAAAAAAGGATTTGACAATTTTTACAAAGAGAGAACAAACACAATAAATTTGTCTTTTCAGCCTAGAAATTTAACAGCTTTCCTTTAACATTCAAATTTTCTTTCTGAATAAAGTACAAGATGTGGTTAAAAAACAAAGTGATAGAACCCGAGCAATTTTTGAGCCTCTTGCTTTTCTGATTTCTATCACTGAAGGAATATGATCCATCTTTTCAATATTCCACAATCTCAAAGTAGAATCCTGAGAAAAAGATGCAATTATTTTGATGTGTTTGCATATTACCAAAAGAGTGATTTACATCATTCCCCTAAGGATGAAATCTCATCTCGTCAGATGAACCCTCTCAATATGAGGGCTAAACTCTCTCACATTTAAATATCATGTCTTTGGAAACAATCTTTAGCAATCTTAAACTGACTGCACATTTTAAAATAACCAAAAATAAACATACTTACCAAATTCTGTTAAACATTTTCTGTAATTACTTGAGGTAAATACTGGTTACAACTTAGCACTTTTATGAGCGACTTGACCATTGTTAAATTTCATCCCCAAAAAGCTGAAATCTTCACATCCATTTATAAGTTAGCTCCTGAAACCACCTCAGGAATTAGTGATTACCTTTGAGGCTGAAAGAATCCATTTCTTGTTTTTGCTAACCGCAACATCTGTCACCCAGTCCTAGTGACCCTACAGTAAAGCAAAATTAAACTATAACACAAGAAAAAAAACTTTATTATTTTTATTATAATAAAAACAACTATTGGTACCATAAATGCTTTTTGAAATGCAGTGAGAAAATTCCTATCTAGACTGCCTCATGTCCAGTCAAGAAAAAAACGCTGCTATGAAGTTGATGCTTTCCTACCTACACCTGAAAACAGTGGCTGTTACCATCCCCGGTGAGCAGCCCACCAGTTGTAGCACTCAGAAGTATGACAGCTACACAGTTACCACGGGTTTAAACTCCATTTAAGCATAGGTCTTTTCTGGTTTTTAGAGTTTAATAAAGAACTGTAAAGAGAGTGTTGACTTCTAATACTCATTACCTGAAAATTCTTGAAGCTGTTTATTGTGTTATAATGGCGGGAAGAGCTGTAGGAACAGACAGCAGCTTCCCCCCGTTTTAAGGGAAGGAAACCAGTTCTGAAAGCAGGGCAAGTCAAGCAGCTGTACTGGATATCCTCGGTCTGGCAACAGCAGCACAGCTGATCTGAGGTTAACAGCATCGAGTTGGCATAAGAATAGAAACAGGTTAATATCTAAAATGAATTATTTATTCCAGCTAGGGAGGTTATTCAAACATTAATGCTATTAACAGATAAAATGCCTAAAGTGTCATTTTGATAGACAAATGCCACACCAGAGACATACAATAAAAAGATTAACATATATTTTTCCAGTAGAGAGTAGTCAAACATGCATACATAATTTTTATAGCAGAATCTTTAAAACATGTTTTTTAATTTAGTTATGAGCCCAGAATATAATTATACCAAGGCACAGATACTAAACTGGAATTCTCCATAGTTACAAAGATATTAGTATTTAAACAGATGCCTTCTTTTTTATGGGAAACTGAGTTAGTTACAGTGATTGCTGTGAACTGGGAATTCTGCAGTAGCTGTATTATGTAAAGCACCGATGCTGGTGGAGAACGTGTACTGTTACTGCTCAAAAGGTTTAATCAGTAGAGTTCCAATTCCAGAGGGTAGGTAAGCTTACATTCAAGGTAATGGGTGTGAGGCACAGGCTTATGAGCTCTCCTATATGAAGATGCTGTCTTGAACGTGACAGCAACTGAAAGCTATTTTTCAGCCCAAGGTTTTGAAGGAAAGTGGTCTTTTCTGAGATCTTCCAGGTGGGCTTGTTCATGAGTGTTTTAACTATGCATTGAATAGTGTATGCATTAAGTAAAAAAAAAAAAAAAAAAAGTCCATTAAAATTGTATTTACGTAAGATAGGAAAGAGCCAAGGTTGCGAATCTGAACTCTGACATTGCTTGCCTTCTGTGAAATTAATATTTGCAAAATGCATGCACATAACTTTATGAATACTGTTAATCCTTCTCTTTAGCCCACAGGTCTGACCATTAGTTCAAGTCTTGTGGATTGTTTCCACTAAAATAAGAAACAAATGAAGGGTATGGTAATAAAATATGGTATGTCTGCAAAAAATAAGTGTCATGGTGGCACAAAAAAACCCTAGTGAGAGTTGGGCTTTTTTTTTTATTTTATGCAGGTATTACTTACCACCTCAAATTTTGGGTAGTATTACCATGGATATGGAAAAAAAGAGGAGGCCTAGCTCTAAGCAGGAATAGCTAAACACTGAATAGCTACCTCATTTACAGAACTGTCTATCCTAAAAAATACTGTAACATGGTGGACCACATCCCTGTCACTATAAGCAGTAATGTAAACTATGTAACCTAGGGACTGATCTAAGCTTGACAACCTCAACACCTATATTTACATTTTTTTTAAATGCTTCCCTATTAATGTACCATTTTCTGTGGACATAAGCAAGCATGTAAACACACACATGTAGAGGAGTTTTGTCATTTCAAAATGAATATATGCACTATCCAGGCTCTTGTTACTTGCTGGAAGAAACTCTCTCCTAAAACATAGGTACAACTCCATTCAATTTAATCCTTAAATGATCTTGTTCATAAAAAGAGAAATGCAATAGCTTATTAACTGACTTGACAAAGGTAGTATCTTTGCAGCTAACTGTACAAGAATGTACTCTTCTAGGAAATTAATTCACAGAAATCCAGGATATATTCCTGCCAGTATCTAAAAAGGACGGGCAAAAGTATTTGTCAGATAATGAAATATACTATGCTTTTAAACCAGCAATACATTTTACACCTTCTCATCAAACCAGTGACCAAGTAAGAGCTCAGTACCTTTAAGCTTAGCTTTTTATAGCCTGCATCTGTATCCCATATAACTATAGCTTTGTCATATCCACCAGACACAACAAGGGATGCTGAAATGTAAAACCAGAATACTTTATCTTTGCCTTTTCATACAGACTAATAAAAAAGGCTCCTTCTAACAGCGAGTCAGACTTTATAAAAAAATATAAATAATGAGCTATTAGTCATGCCTTAACAAGACAGCAAAGTTCCTTTTAGCTACTCTTGTTAATGTTCTTCATTTTGTAAATATTAATCCATGAACTTAGCAAACACACAACTGAGTGGAAAAAACCACGCATGAAAATTTTGTTGACTTAGAAAATTAAGGAGATACCTTGTCTAAAATTTAGAAGATAGAGAACACTTTCAGAATTTGTAGGTCAACTGTGAATAAAAACAAAAAAGTAGAGTTTAGTGTGGAAAGCATGCTTTCAGATTCCAATATTCACAGGCCTATCTGCACTTGTGTGTCTTCAAGCCACAGGTATACTTTTCCCCATAGAGCGCTGTTTATTTATCTGAATTGCCTAACTCAGAAGGCACTGTTTGGGTATGACTGCAGATTAACCCACTGTCAGGAGTCATCTTCACTGGAGTATTCAGATGTGAAGTGGCAAAAGAAAACAGACAATTAGATCACAATGTACAGAGATTCTTATTAGTCCAGCCCAGTGAAGAGAAGCTGTTTCAGTGCAGTAGCAGTTTGCAGTAACACTAATTTCATGTTGTGGAGGGACCAGGAGTTGTCTAAGATCTAGTGAAAGCAATGCAACTAGGGCAGTAAGAATTAGCTCTCCATCACCTCCACTCAGATATAGGTAAACTGGAGAGTTTGTTTCTTCCTCCTGTTCCCCTCCTATTCATCCAAATATCAATGAGACATAAAATTCTAGGTGCCAAAATGTCTTGCTATAACTCATAAATATAATCTACTTTGAACATGGTAGTTTATGTGCTCCATCAGTGTAGCTGAGAACATCCATGAAGTTTTTCAGAAGTACATTAGTAGCCTATGTTGTTTGGGCTGTGAAGTAACATAACTTGTGGGGTACTAACAGAGACACATTTTCCTAATTATGACAGATCAGTACAGTATTTACTGAACATGTTTTTTCAACTAACTAATGTTAGGAGAATATCTGCAAATGCTAAGTTAATCTTCTAACACAGTATTGTGCTTTTACTCCATTATGATCTTTTTATTATACCTTTTGATAGGTGTATCAATTAAGCAAGTGTTCGAGTTGCCTGGTTGACAGAACATCAACTTCAATCTACTTATTTACATGAATATAATTTTCTCATAATTTAACGTTATCTCAGGAATGATGAATTAATTACCTACATGATTACCTATACATAAGTATTGAGATACATCATGCACCAGTATTAAGATAACTCACCATCTTGGCTAAAAAGGCAGGAACTAACAGAACCCTCATGTCCTTCATTCCGGGAAATAGGTTCATGACACCGAAATTCTTCTGTCTTTATATCTCATATTTTTAAGCTTTTGTCCCAAGATGCTGTGCACAAGTAACAACCATCAGAGGTAAAGCAGCAATCTGATATAGCATTGCTGTGTCCCCTGAAACATGGATGAAAACCACAGGAAGAGTGAGCTTTTGTAACCATTACAAATCTCTCAAAGAGCCTCCTGCAACATTGTGCACCCGGTCTCCGTCCAGTAAAACATCATAAGCATATCCTGAATCTTAACCATACAAATAGTTCAGTAAAGTCTCCGGAGCTGCTTACAACCTCACACCCAGCACAGGCTTAAATCCTGTATCACATTAGGTCATTTTGCAGGACTGAACCCTAGCTGTTAAGTGATAAGTGACCAGCTATTTTTTTTGTTGAACGCAGCTCAACAAGAAATTGTTCAGCAGATACAACACAACCACACTTTACTGAAAGTAAATTACAAAAAAAAGCCACCTGTTTTTCATTAAATAAATAGCACACATCTATCTCTACATGTAAATTTCAACTCAAACATTCAGAGGAAAAAGATTAAACAATTCTAGATTAAAGTCTAATTTTGGAAGCAGTGATACCCATCAGAAAAGAAATCTGGATGTTCCAGAAATGGGTGAGGACTCTAGTGCTTCCTGAAATCTACAGTGGGGAAAGGATTATGAGCATCTCTTACAGGAAACAATGCTGTAGTCACTGCAATTTAAAAGAAACATTACAATGTTCCAGATTGAATTTCCCATCCAAAGTAATTCCTAATCCCTCAAAGACAATTTTATTACAGTGTTTAAAGGCAGACTCTCCGATTATTAAGAATTCAAAGCTAAATTGGTTGAGTTTATGCAGGAGTTCGAAAAGGACAGACATGAGGCGATCAATATGATCAAGCGAATGCCATTTATTGCATACAACAATACTCCTTTATATGATTTCTATATATCCACGCGCTCAAAGCAGCCCTCTAAATGGTTAACATCCTAAAAGCACGCGCCTACTCTCCTACAATGATTGGTTAC
>JAVJGG010000088.1:31561161-31584890 GCA_035590195.1 Aviceda cuculoides | reverse complement strand
CATAAGAAGGGTCAAGAAGCGGACAAGTGAGGAAGACTATGGAAGACCACTAGAGGACTCCAGAAGACCACCAGAGATCTTCAATGTGCCTGCGTGAAGGACATTAGCATATGTTACTAGTTTCCTGGAAAACTATTGAATATGTATAACATTTCTTGGAAATTTAGTGAGTATGTATGAGTAGGTCTTATATAAGAGATATGATTTTAGTGCTTGGTGTGCATGGTTAGTGAGAGGACTCACCCGTGCACCCGGCCATCAATAAAGAAGTGTCTGCTTATCTGCACTAAATTGGTGTTGATAAGTTCTTTATTCCCAGTTTTTCAGCAACATTATGGCAGTTGCAAACTCCTTTGGGAAATTTTAGCAGAGACGGAAAAAAAATTACACTTTACAATTGTTTTAGGAATTTTAGCTTAACTTCTCTGGTGGGAAACTTAAAGTGGTGTTTCAGTTTTAAAATTAGTGTCTCCATCACAGAAAAAGTACAGTGGGCTGAAAGATGAATACCCTACTCTCCAGTTGAATCAATATCCCATTCAGTGTCCTCATCAGTGAATAGTACTTTTGATGTACTGTGAGAGCAGATAAAAATCATGGTTTTGTAAGTGGGCAATGAAAAAAGGAAATTTAGTCACTATAAATATGTGGAAGTATTTAAATTATTAAAAGCTACTATACATTAAAATCTCAATCATATCTCGAAAAAATGCTTATACATTTAGATGTATCAATGGAGTGAATGACATGAATATTTTCTTTCCTTGGCCCTGTCTCCAGGAGTTTATAATGATTAGTACAAAACTGGGAAACGTAAACATAAATGTTATTCAGCATACTCCTACTGCACTTCTGTTAGATGATTCAGACATATGAGTAATTATGATAACTCCTTATTATTCAGGCTAAACCACTGTTCAAACTCAGTCTTAAACTTGAAGATAATGTGTAGTTTACACACATTGAGTTAAAAAGAAATTCTAACCACAGATAAAACGGCACCACCTGCAGAGAAGCAATTGGGATTTACATCTGCTGTCTTAAAAAAGCCTTATCTTGAAAATATAATTTATTTTCAGAATATACAAATAAGCATGTTCTGGGGTTTAGTTTGTTTGTTTGACTTTTTTGTTTGTTTGTTTTGTTGGTTTTTGCTTTTGTTTTGTTTTTGTGAGGATTAAATATGGAATTCTAATGTGTTCTGAATTATTCTATATTGTGATCAAACACAAGAAACCATCGTGAATATCTGATAGAGAATGCACAGATATATATTCCTACAGATTTGTAATTTATTCATGAAATAAGTAAAAAGTGGTAATATAGGGAGACAAAATGTTCAAGGTCAAATTTCATCAGCTCCAAAGACATAAGGTCAAATTTTGACAAGTACTCCATTCAGTTCTACAAAACAAAAGGTTTAAATTTTATTTTGAATGTGATGGGAGCTAGAACCTCTGTTGCCTTTCAGTTCTTACCTTGAGTCACTTAAACATCATGCATGATATTTCTTAAGTGCAGTGCGTAAGAGCCTCATTCCCTCTCAAAAACAAACAAACAAACAAACAAAAAAGGAATTTAGACTTACAAAGATCACCTGAAAACATTACTGTTAAGTTTAAGTATGAAGTTATATGACTGTGTGCCTATATTTTCTTTTGCAAGTGAATCTGTGCTCATCATACTGTGCTATGAACCAGTCTCACAGGAGACAGAACCAAGCCAGAAGCCATGTAATTGTGCAGTGGCAATAGCAATTGCATAACAAGGTACTTGGAACTTGCAAAATACTCAAGGGCACAGCACTGTGTTAAGTGCAGTTTCACAGGTTTTAGATCAGAGCTTAGTGTATGAACAAAGGATGCCTGCAAAGGACCCCTGCAAAGTTCTCATGAAACAGATATGGCCACTGGCAAAAACTGGTGCAATTTTAATAACTTTAAACTTACAGTGGACTAACTATTGGAGTTTAACTATAGTTTTGGAGCTGTTTTTTTAGTTCGGATAGTCATGAACTCTGTGTGTGTGTTTATGTGCCTGTGTATCTGTGTCTGTGCATGTCTGTGTGCATATACATAGAGGGGAGAGAGAGAGAGAGAGAGAGAGAGAGATGGGACTTTTGTATCTCTTAAGTCCTGGACCGCTAAGTTACAGTATCCATTATTGCAAGTCACTTTCTCATGCGTATTCATTGACATTTGCCCTGGTTTTGTCTGGGATAGTGTTAATTTTCTTCTTAGTAACTGGTACAGTGGATTTAATGTGAGAATTACATTGATAACACACTAGTGTTTTACTTGTTGCTAAACAGTGCTTATCCCAAGTTAAGGATTTTTCAGTTTCCCATGTTCTGCCAGCAAGCAGGTTGTGAGAGACTGAAAGAGTTAATGTCTCAAACATCCTGGTGGAACAAGTTGTACCTAAAGACAATCCCTGCAAAACAAGGAACCAAGGTGAAAAGCCTATCAACTCAGACATCAGCAATGGGAGGGCATGCTGGAGGGCGAACAGCTTCCTGTTCTGATCAGCTGTTATCAAACAATGGCCACGCCTGCAGGGAAAGAGAAGCTACTCCACAAACAACGCCCAAGCCCAAAGGCTCACAAACTGCTCATTAACCTGAGGAGTTTGGGTGCCCGCCTGAAGGAGGGGCAAGGATGATAAAAGGACACAAACTGAAGGCCTGGATGCACAAGCCCACCGGAACTGGACCCCTCAGCTGACTGAACCAATGCTGGACCCAGGACCAGTGAAATCTTTCTCTCTTCCTTTTTCTCTCTCTCTCTGTCTTCTTCTCTCTTTCCTTTTCCTTTTCCACAATCCCTACCCCTCATCCGTTTTAAGATATAAACCATTGACCAAGTCTGAGACTGAGAGTGGATCCAGCCGCCCCTAGGCCCTTCTCTGAGGAGGAATCTGGAAAGCAAGGGGGTCTGCTCTGAACCTCATGACTCAACGGGAGGGATCTCCTTATTCCCTGAATCAATGTGTATGGTTACACGGTTTACAGAAGTAGTCTTATGCCAATTCTTGTTGTGAGAAACCCTGCCACCTACTACCACACCTCCCCAGTTCAGTTTGCTTCTGTCATGAATAAAATCTTTAACCAATTGTTTGGTGTCATTTCACCTTAATTTAGCCCGAGGGAATTTAGAATTAAATATGACTCTCTGGTCTTCCCAGTCTGGGTCATGACACAGGTGCACAAGGAGCTGGGAGGGAGCATGGCCAGGACAGCTGACCCAAACTAGCCAAAGGGATATTCCATACTACAAAACATCATGCTTTGTACATAAACTGGGGGGAGCTGGCCAGGAGGGCAGATCGCTGCTTGGGCATCGGTCAGAGGGTGGTGAGCAATTGCATTGCGGATCACTTGTCTTTTCTTGGGTTTTATTTATCTCTTTTTTTTTAATATATTGTTTTTCATTATTATTATTCTTAATAATAATAATTTTACTTTAGTTATTAAACCATTCTTATCTTAATCCATGTGTTTTACTTCTTTTTTTCAATTCTCTTCCCCATCCCACTGGGAAGAGGGAGGAATAAGCAAATGGCTGCATGGTACTTAGTTGCTGGCTGGGATTAAACAATGATAATGTTACCGAAAAACTTGGAATAAAGAATTTATCAACACCAATTTGATGTAGACAAGCAGACACTTCTTTATTGATGGCCGGGTGCGTGAGTGAGTGCTCTCACAAACAACGCACACACGAACACGAAAGTTATGCACCTTATAATGAACTTACTCATACATATTCATTAGATTTCTGAGAAATGTTATGCATATTCATCAGATTTCTGGGAAGTCATTAGCATATGCAAATGTCCTTTACACAGGCACATTAAAGGTCTCTGGTGGTCTTCTAGAGTCCTCTAGTGGTCTTCCATAGTCTTCCTCACTTGTCCACTACTTGACCCTCTTCAGGTGATTCTGCGCAGTATGGTCCTTTACAGTACTCTTGGCAGGTAACTACGAGTTGCTTCATTTGAATTTTCCTAGTTCCTATGAATTCTTGATTCTGACATCTTATGCATTCTTTTAGGTTATAAAATAGTCGTATAAGAAAACACTGTGTACAAATTATCTCAAATCTTAAGCCTGTTATCTAATGCTCTAAATGTTCCTACTAGATGATTTTGGCCAATTCCTTTGGCCTTGGTACGGGGCTGTACAGAGGGTTTCATAGTAGCATTCAGTCGGTTAAATGTGCAAAATACAATAGATATACAGTTTTTACTAAAATATTACTTATAATTCTATATTCCTATTAAAATCAAATATGATTAATTCTAACTAATAACAAATCAATAACAAAATTATTTCAATTAGATTTTTGTTTGCGTAAGTACAAAGAGGTTTCAGAACCAGTCTGGAAGCATGCAACATAAACTCCCTTCATTGTGTGTTCTTTCATTTGTCTTTCGTATGAGAATAAAAGCTTGCACCTCTGACTACTACTTCCCTTTTCAACATCTTCAAGTCTCAGATCTACAGCTGCTTCCTTACATGGACTTTCACTTGAAGGAGCTATCCTGCTAACTTGGCAGCCCTTGATAACACACAAAACTGGAGTGAAAGTAAATTTATTTTTCACTTTTTCACTGTTTTCTGAATGTGTGTCAGTGCACTACAGGCCTAACAGCTGACACTAGAATCATTAGGAATGTCTCTAAGACCACAGGAAAAAAAAATAGATCAAAGTTACCCTATGTTCTTGTTTTATTTTTCTAAGTCAAAAAAGCCTTGCAGTCACAACTGTCCTTCAAGATTTACCTAGTCTTTTTCTGCTGTGCGACCTACTAATCTTTGTTTCCCCAAAGATGTGTGGACTGTCAGTGAGGTACTGTCTGTTCTCAAGAGGAATTTCAAATGCTTTCTCATTACACTCAATTATTTGATATCTACTCTTTCAATGGAAAAGAAAGAGAACCCCAAAGTGAAATTGTCAGGGCTGGCCTAGCCCTCCACAACCAAGTCCTCTGTACTCTCCCAAATTCTAATTGCTTCAGCTGTTCCTGCAGAGGAGGAAATTAGGCTTGTCCAGACAAAATTAATCTTGTCAAAATAAATGAACATCATCTTGCCTATACGTTGCTATCAGAAAGTTCCCAATACTCAGGCAAGTACTTTTAGATGGATTCTGAAAAATACGTATTGCTCAACAAGTGTTGAATAAATCTTTCTTAGATAAAAATTACAAAGATAAAATTTCTTAGACAGATAAACCCTTTCACACTTCAGGCAAGTGGCACAGTATAGCCTTTCCAGCAAAAAGAACATTCATGGATCTATAGTGCTTAAAAAAATTAATCTATTATCTTCTTATTTTCAGGTCTTGATTTCAGTTTACTTACATGCAAGACAGCTGAATACCATTTCACTAAAGACAGAAAAATAAAAGTTCCAGTTCTGAGTTCAGACAAAGCAGGAAAGGTTGGAACTGTCAATCCAACAGTTATTAAACTGTAAATATCATGACTAACACACTGAGATACTTATATTTCTCCAATCTACAATATTTGCTTAAGAGCTCCATGTGTTTGTTTACTTACAAACTGATCATTAAAAGATAGGACTTTTTTCATTCTAGACTTCCTGGTTTCTTTGATCTAGCCATCCACAGCTCTTGGGTAACACAAATGGTGCTAACCTGAAAACTGCCTGGACTTTTTACACCTTTGGGGTTCTTGGGCTTCTTAAGTATGTCTGAAAAAAGATTTGGATTATGTTAGAAACCTAATACTGCACTGGTGAGAAGTCAACACTTTAGATCCATTATAAAATTATTTTATTTGTATTCATATCATATGAAGGCGTTACTGTAACTCCTCACCAATTCCTTAATCAAATCAAGACTGTTTAATATATGCCAGATCTTAATGCCTGCAATCTATTTAGCCCAGCTACATTGTCATTTGCTTGCATAAAATTCAAGGGCTCACATAACCATATGTCCCCAAGCTATCTTTTAGACTACACTTAGATTTGATCGCCCAGAATCTGTACACATCCCCAGTTCAGATCTTGCCAGCCCAAGGTGGCTCGAATTTTAGGGTAACCTTCGTTAACTACACAAAACTTGGAGGAGCAAAAAAAATAAAGGGTGCAAATTGAGATTTAAATAAAAGGAAAAAGCAAGTGACAAGTATGAGAACACCACAGCCATGCTGATAACTGTGTGATCCCTAACTTCTACCTGTCCTCCACAGTCATATACATAGACAAGCCAGAAAAAGGAACTTCCAGGAGAAAAAGAGTAAGCTTTGTGTATCAACTTAGATTTTTAAAATATTAATAATCTGGAGCTCTGATTCAGTGTATGCTACATGTGCTTACAAGAGTCACCCTTTAATGCCAAAGAATGTGTTCGAAATGTGTAATATTTATCTGTGACTACAAAAACATTTACAGATGCTATTTTTAAACTTCAATAAAATATCTTCAGAAAGCTCCCTGACAATTCAATCAACCTTCATGCCTGTATAACATCCTTTGTTTGATTTCAGCTTTAAGATTTTGTTTTTAATTTGTTGTTGCTGCATTCATAACATACCCAAACTTCACTGTTCTGTCGTAAGAGCATGAAAGTATTTTTGTGTCTTCAAAGCAAAAATGGCAGGAGCTCACAGTATCACTGTGTCCTCTTAGAATTTTAAATTGGATCTGTAAAGGAACAGAGCAAAGTTTAGGAATATTTTTCCTTGAAATTATTTTTGACAGCTTAGTCCACGAGGGGGAGTATGAAAGCAAGAACCAGAGGAAAATGTTTTAAGTTCCATTTGTCTGAGAAGAGTTCACATCCCTTCCTTGGTACTAGCTTGGAGATTTACCAAATCTGGTTCAGAAAGGAAGGTTGATGGATGCGGATTTTATTTTTATTTTTCTGGAAGGGAAGAAGTTTTTTTTTTTTTTTTTGTTTGGTTTCCCATTTCTTCTTCCTCTCATGAAAAGTAATACTAATCTTTAAATCTCATTAAGTTGATCTCTCAAGTCTTTCAAACACTTGTTTCCTTGATTCTGGCCCATCAAAGGGCAGCACATCAAGCTTTCAGGCCACACGTTTTAGCCAAGAACGTTACAAATTTTGTCAAAGATTTTGAAAAAGCTTTTCTTCAGTCATCTGGGAGCTTGCTCATGACTGTCCAGCATGCATTTCTGTGAACAGAGCTAACAAAAATACTGCTGCCAAGAGCATTAACCACACATAAAGGGTCCGCGAGCTTTTCAACCCTCAGCTTCCAGCAGCCCCCGACCACCCCCAGGGGCAGGGCCCGGCCTGCCAGAGGCCTCCCCGCCCGCCGAGGCCGGGCTCTCCTCCCTCCCTCCGTCCCTCCCTCCGTCCACAGAGTACCTGGGCCTTCAGCTCACGGTCCTACCAGCGACCCTCTGCCGGGGAGAAGGCGGCGGCCCCGGGCAGAAGGCGGCGGCCCCAGGGCCAAGGGGTCCCCACGGCTGCTCCCGGCCGCCATTGCGCTCCGCGCGCTACCTCAGCCGGCGCCGGCGGCTCCCGCCGAAACGCCTTTGAAGCTTTAACAGGGGACAGACTCCGAGCAACTGCCGCGGAAGGCAGCTGTCGGGTTTATTTTTTTCCTGTAACAGAGGCAACCTCAAGGCCCAGTTTCTTATTCCTTCTTCTGTCGCTCAAGTTTACTGTTGGCTTTACGCTTAAAAAACCACACAATGTGTGTGTCAACACAAGACTATTACTTCACTTTGCTCTCATCAACAGCTGTCACAAAGCTGTGGATACTAAAAAATACATTAAATCAGGCCCCAGAGAACTGCCATCTACAACAATGAACTTCAGTTAAGGCTTCTGTTCCTAATTTTAAGCAGAAATATTCTTTTGGTTTCCTTGTGCACCTGGAAAGAAGTTCTATTGGTCTATTTTAACAGCCTGATCATTCACAAAGCAGCTCAGTATATTTTCATAGTTTATGTTAAAATAATTCTACAAGATGACAACTGCTTTTTAAATGTACTGCATGAAACAGAAAGTGGTATAAACAGTTTTCATTGTAACTGCATAAAATAAGGCAGATAATAATAGTACTAAAATATTAGTATATTAGCCTTCGTTTGTGTCAAAATGACAGTTTATTGGTTTAGACCTGCTACGGTAAATGCTATATACAATTTGGAGATGTAAAAATAACTCCAAGTACAACCAGATACTGCAAAACTGCAATGTGAAATTCTGCATTAGACTCATTAAAAATCCTTGCACCCAATACAAATTTTACATTGCTTTAGTTTTTAGCTTCCTAACTTAATTCAGACTGAAACTTACCCTCCAGCATTTCAGAGGTCCTAGGCAATGACTCACCATACAAAACTGATTTGTAATACTTCAGTTTATTAAAATATCTTGTTTCATGTTAATTAAAACAGAGCCTGCAGTATTTCAGGTTATGCTGCCCAGAAATGGGTCTTTTCAACATTCCATAATCCATACATTTTGAACATCTGAAGCATCACAAAATAAACATATGCACATTTACTTTCAAACAAATTCAATATGAATACAGTATCTACCGTGCTTCAAAGTACACATTATTGATCTACCATCATGGAGGAGATCAAAAATTTTATATCAAATCACACAACACTGAAGAAAGCAAGCTACCTCTTCAATACTGAAGTTGTTTTAATCTAAAAGGGAGAAACAAAAAGAAAGAGTTACTGAACAGTAACATACAACATTAAAGACATTTAATTACTTAAACCAAGGTTTAAGAAACGGCTCAAGAGAGAGATCTCAGTTATGCAAGAACATATTCTCAGTAATGTAGAGACATGCAAATGTGAAGACTTCCAAAATAACTGTTTGTACAAGGAAGTCTAACTATTTTGTGCAAAAAACATGAAAAAAATATTTTAGCTATTTAGAAATCAAAGGAGAAGTAGTTTGCTTTTTTAGTTAGAAAACACCAATACATAACTGAAGCTCAGTTCCAAAGGAATGGAAGGCAGAGTCCTTTTGAATGCCAGCCCTTCCTTTAGTACATGTCCATTCCACTAAACACCTAGCCCTCAATCATTTTGCCATTCGGCCAGCTGGATGTGGTATTTCAACAAATACCTTGAGACCTCTCCTTCAGCTAGTAAGAGACACTAAACAGAAGACAGTGCAGTGAGTGTTCCACAGGGGATGCACTTGAAGTTGACTATGATCTGAACTAGAGACAGTTACTTTTGCTTGTACTTCAACTGTGTGAGCAAAATGAAATTGTTAATCGTTCTCATTCAATTTTCACATTTCTGTTGGCACTACGTTCAAGTCTCTAGTTCATAAAAATGTAACAGCATAGTCTAAATTTAGCAGACATGTACACGACTCAAGCATTTTTCTGCTTGCTTCACTGCTCCTTGCTCAAGCACAGAATTATCCTTAAGCATCAATGCCACACAATGGATCTATTTGAATTGGATCTTTCAGTAACTACCAACAAACCAAAGCAGACTCAAAACATTCGGAAGCAGACAATGTTCCTTCCAATATTTCCAAGTAAAGAGAAGTAGACAAAGTAGCGGGAAAAATGAATCATGACCTGCACTTGTTCAATTTTTAATTCCCATTCAAAATACCTTCCAAAAATATCAGTAATCTTTAACTATAACCTCCATTAATTAGCAGAGTTGTGTATTTAGTACCCTTTACCTTAACAGGCTTCTATCCTAAAATTAATTATATTCTAGATTAATATGCCTAATATTTGTAATCTTTGCTCACTTTATGAATAGAAAATCCTGCTCAGTTTTTTTATTGAAAAGACTGGCTGATCCGTATTTGCTGCAAATATGTTCACTAGAATGACAACTCAAATTGAGGTTTTGATTATTCACTGCAAAATTTCAAGTGTTTAAGTAAACTTTCTGTTTACCTTCTTAGAAGTTCTTTGGGTGACAAGCCTGTGGTATCTATATCACTAAGGCTGTCACTGCTATCTGCAGTGTCTGAGCTGCTGTCTTTTTCTGACTTTTTATTCTTGTGTTTTCGTTTGTTTTTCTGTTTCTTATGTTTCTTTTTCTGTAAAAAGAAGAGAAACAGTCCTTATTTAATTGTGAAAGACTCAGGTTTTTCTGAAAGGCAACAACAGCAAAAAGGGGATTTCAGTGTAGACCCTGAGCTTAACTAAAACACAACACTTAACAATAACTCTTTTCCATTACTCAGACTGAGCTAAGAAAATATATACCAAAATCATCCATTTCATCCCAAGCACTCAACCCCCCCTAAAATAGGAATTTCATTATTATTTGTATACAAGCCATGAATTATATTCAGTTCCCAGAACATGCCTGACATCTTCAGCATACAACATGAAACTACCTACAATATTGCATCTGCAGTCACATTGTATATATGGAAAAAGCAGCACCCCAGTTCGCTAATTTTCTGTTCTGAAGTTCAGGGTTCAAGACACTTGAGAAAATCTGTTGCTTAAGTTCAAATCCCAATATATCTATTTTCTAAAACCTAGCATGAATAATAAAAAATTTTGACTGGCAAATCAAACAATCAATAAAATGTTTATTTAAATTAAATACCTTTTCCTTTTTGTGTTTGTGTTCTCTCTTAGCCTTGTGTTTCTCTCTGTTCTTCCTATGTTTTTCTTTCCTGCTAGGCCCAGGAAAACTTGCTGGCATCACTGGTTCTTGTTGCCAAGTAGGGCCTAAAGCGCAAAGTAAATGCAGAAACAAACAAACAAAAAAGACAAAAAAAAAAAAGGTAATTTTATTATTAAACTCTGTTACTTTTAAAAGTTTGGGTTTTTTAAAAAACAAAAAAACAAACCCTAAGCTTTCAAATGGAAGTTAAATGTCTAAAACTCCTAACTGCAACCTTCCTACTGTAATTAAATGCCTTTGCAATCTGCTGTTAAAAGAAATTGCATTACAATTTTTTATCATTGCCTCTATAGAGCTACAACAAAATTGGTACACAGGCAAAGAGGTTCCTGCTAATGGATCACAGCATGGTAACAAAGCATTTACTGATGCCAGTTTGACATAACACAGGCATTTAAGAGGTGAAGTGCCTATTCACAAATGTTTTTTAAAGGTAAGTATCATATATCTTACATACAACTTCAGTGTGCAAAATTTACACACTACAAGTCTACAGGACCTACCAGAAGAAAAAGCTGGAGGCAACTTTGGTCCAAATTCCTCTGTTGCATCCAGTTCCTGCTTTGAAGTAGGCAACAAAGAAACACCAGGATCAGTTGTAGCAGCCACATTCTCTATGAAAAAACAAAACCAAAACCAAAACACGACTTCTTTATTTGAAAGGAAAATAAGGTAACACTTTTTCCAAGAAGTGCTGAAGAAAGTGGCTTTCTAAAAACCTCTAAGCAAGCGAATTGATCAGCATCCTATATCTCTGTGGACTGCTTTGGCCAACTGGATAGCTGATATTCAGAAACACATCAACATACTGTTTTGTTTTTACTTTTCTTTTTCATCAAAATTGACCTTTTATACTATACAATTACTAAATAAATTCATATCAGTGCATGCGTTTGCTTTCATTTAATAACACAGTACTACTTTTCTATTATTTAGAAGGAATAAAAGACTCCACAAGAACTGTAAAGTTAATAAACACTAAAAGATGTTAACAGAACCAACTGTGACAGTAAGTAGACAAAGTATTTCCATTGTAAGCTAAGTATATTGTACATTTTGCTAATTTAATCACATCTTGGAAATATGGGAACTTTCTTACAGCTCCCTTAGTAAAATTTAATACAAAGTAGAGTAAAAGATTGGTCTTCTCCCTCTCTTGTGGAAGTGTTCTGGCAATTTTTATAACCAGAGTACAAATAAAATGCAACTTTTTTATGTCTTGTTAAATTACTTCAACATTATATTTTACTGGAATGTCAGTATTTAGAGAGTGAATTTAATTATCAAAGAAATGCAAGTTGTTTATTTCTGAATTTGTCAAATATCCACCATAAGACAGTCATAATTTATCAATCTATCTTACAATTTATCATAGGTATAAAAGTTTCCCTGTATTTCTCAGTGAAGTATGCTCTAACATTAGATGTTTTGTCCTCCTCACTGTTTAACAAGCGTGTTCCATAGGGCAGTTTGCTTGTAAAATCTATGCAAGACACATGGCAATGTAAATAACACTATAACAATGCAAGACCTTATTCGGTGCTGTACTAGTCACATTTTCTACATGCCCAGCTCCACGAATGCCAGATGATCTGCACAAGAGCATAACACTGTCTGAGCAGTCCTGGAGTATTTGATTCATAAATGAAACTTTTACAAGGTATTTATAAAAATGAACATCCATTAAGTACTACCTTGTACATTAGATGAAGAACTGTCTGGCAGATCAACTTGCTTGGTGGTTTCTGAATCGGTTACTGAAGTACTTGGTTGCTGTTCATCATCACTCTCTTCTTCAGAGGAAGATGATTTTTCATCTGAGGAACTCACAAAGATGGCCTTAAATAAGTCCATGGATGGTCTGCTTTCTTCTTCCTGATCCTTCTCTTCATTAGCTACCTGCAAAACAGCATTGTTACAAACTGTATTTAAACACTAAAGAAACTAACCCTCCAATAAGTAGCAACTTCAAATGTGCTGACATATATTTACAAAACACTCAAATATCACAACAGCTGTGAGATATACAATCTTAGGAACTGCTAATCCAAAATAGTAAAACTCTGAAACACTGCTAAACTAAGTCAATGTCCTGTAAAGAGTAGTACAATTTGTGCTACACAGACAGTTGAAAATAGATCCCCAGATATTATAAATTCTAATTCATTAATTCAGACTTCAATTATACACTGTTAAATTAAGCAAAAGGAAAACATCACCCTTTCTCCCCAAAGTATGCATCCTCCTCCATTCAAAGCAGAAAAAAAAATATATTCTGTGCCTGTAAGCAAAGTTGGTGTAAGGGACTGAATTTAACTCCCAGACTGCTGAGCTACATTTTTTCTTCTCTTAAGCTGCTACGTCAAGTACAGTCATACTTGCTGTCCTTGTATGTGTAAATATTTTACATCTCAGAGTTATAATCTCAAAATTCTTCAAAGTACAATCTCATGTCTTTGCTTATCCTGAGTTTGGTCTTCTGCAAACTGATCTGTATCAAATCAATTCGTATATTACCCAACCTTATTTCAGGGTTGTGAAGGTTTACAGCCATTCCCTTCAAGTTCAAACACCGTTGTAAACTCACCTCAGTGGGAAGAGTTTCACTCGGCCCTGTTCCACATTCTTCTGTCGCTGGCAATGGTGGTTGCTGCTGAACATCAGCTTTTGACCTAGCAAGACTAATGAATTCACTGATAGAATCTTTTTTCTCCTTCTCTTTATCTGACACATCCCATCTTGAAGGTTTCTTTGGTTCTAAAAACATCCCAAATATTCAGATCAGTTGCATGCCAAATTATCCTGAATTTCATGGCCTACTTGATTTTCAATTACTCTGCTTCTTCAATGTAGTTGGACATTTTTTAAATCTTTCGAATGAATATCTGACCTATAAAGGTCTTCTAGGCAGAAGAAATTAGCATAGTATCACTGACTTCAGTTTTTATGTCACTGAATTTATTTTCGACTTCTTTGTTTGGGTTTTTTAATTAAAAAAAAAAATCAGGTTGATAAGTTCTCCATCACAAAGATGAGCTTCTTCTATACTATTATCTCATTTATAGCTAAATTAATAAACTAATAACAAACTTACTGTTGAGACTGTTATTCTGTTGGATTTTTTCAGTTGTTGCTTGAGTTACAGATGTGGTGGGCTCAGGCAGAGTTAAGAAATTAAACACAGAATACTTGTCTCGTTTCACTTTTGGTAACCCAACAATGGAAGAACTAGAGGGAAATAAAAATGTCTGTTGATTATCGTTTTCAGCACAGAAAGGCCTCAAATTATCTAGCTGAAACACCTACAGTGGTCCTTAAAACACATACTATTTTGTCATAAGTCACCATGTTTAATGAGGCAAATAAAAACATTAGGCAGTTCTATATTACATCTACTATGATGCAAAAAGAAAACATCAAGCCAGATTTTCCACAAGCAAATGAAAAACTCATGATTTTCAAAAAGTATTACAAATATCAGTATCAATCATCTTACTCAGGATATGGATCAGGAACATTAAATCTTTTACACAACAGTTTTTCAGGATGCCATTCAAATTTGTCTCTTGTGAGTTTGCCAAACATCTTCATCTTCACAGCAGTTTCTTTATCATCAATATCATTCTGAAAAAGTCAAACATTTCTAGCTGCTAAATAAGTAACAACAACTTACTGAATTGACTATTACTGTTGTAAGACTTAAAAGCAGAACAGAAACATAAATATTTAAGTGTAGTTTAACAAATCACTGCTTTGTATGCAGTGAGTGTTTTCAAAAGTTTGCTAAACAAAAGGGCAACAAAACATTGACATATCTACAAAAGAATTTTAAAGAAAAAGAATTTTGAAAGTCAGGGTTAAGGCAGCAATTGCAGCTCCAATGTACTAAAAGACTGTGAACAGCATATACCTCTTGGTCCCGAGGAACTTCGACTTTGTCAACATCATCTTCATATTTGGCCCGGGTAAACCTGGATGACAGTGTTGAATTTGAGGATTTGTAAAACATTGCTGCACGGAAGAACTCCTCTTGTTCTCTTCCTCGCTCCCATTCTGTCATACTCGGGTCTAAATAATGCTCCAGTGTATCTACTATAAGATAAGGAGAGAAATGCTCAGCAGAGATTACAGCTTACTTAGGTCTGATGCTTTTCAAAAAAAAAAAAAAAAAGACAATAAGAAAACATCCTTGCAAGTATTTAATGAGTATTTAGTTTAAGGATAGTATTAATCTCAACTGTGTTATTCCTTGATTAAGCAAGGTAGTTTTTCAAGATAGCAAGAATGACAGCATTTGCCAAATGCAAGATAGTTATTTTAAATAATTTTACTGGTAATGCTGACTCCTTACTCATTGCCCCTAAGGAATGTTCAAAATACTTAATGTATTTAATAGGTGTTTAAAAAAGTATAATCCAAAGATTTATCAAATAACTAAACCACAGAACAAAAAAGTTCACCAGCAAGTAAGCCTGGCCAGCCTTTGTTAACTTCAAGGGGCTTTCTGATAGATAAATTGCCCACTGATAAATATAGAATTTGGACACAGGTTTTTGTAAACAATACAGACCCTGTTTAAAGCAACAGGTTCACATTTGCTCCTAGAAGGAATAGGAAATAACACCAGCCAAGCAAAGACACTCTTACAAACAGAATTTTAATCATTCAAGGTATTTAAATATTCCTGCATTTTCATCATTATTACTAAGGAGGCACTTATAGTCAGTCATAAAAGAATACTCAATTTTAGACAGGGAAAAACCCAGTTCCTTTCTGAATGGAGGAACTATGGATTCAAAGCTCAAGTAGCCTGTCCCAATGCAATAACCAGAAAAGGCTACTGACCAGGAAATATTTTTCATGTGGTGAAAAGGATTATTTAAAAAAAATCCTAAAATAACTAAACCAGGTTTTCTACCCAACATTACACCCTTTCCTCTGCAAAACTTTGCTGATGCCCTTTTTCTTCTTCTCCAATAGCCCCTTTGTACCTGAAAATTTAAAAACAAATCAACCCCTACTTTTCTTATTTTTCTGAGAACATAAGTGACAGTATCCAAAGGACATGTAATACAAGCTTTGACAAGTGTGAACTACTTAATTGACTTTAGCGTCCTTATCTCCTTTGGAAGTGTAGGGTATGGGTTTCTTTTGATTTTTCCTGCCGTTCTACTGTGATCTGATAATCCTTCTGCCTTTATAGGATCTGTCAGTTTTACTCCTCAAAAGAAACAAACTAAATAAAAATGCTTGTCCCATGCATAGTTTATGGTACTGATCAAAGCTGAAGTCTATTTTGGCAAATGAAAGAAGGGAAACCCAGGCAATTAAGTAGAACTTCTGCTGCCGCATAAAAGTATGAAATGTAATGCCTAAAATCAAGTCTTGCTAACACTTAAATTACTGAGCAGTTTTCCTGAAGTCAACACAATTAAATACCTGTAAAAATTTCTTTTAATATTGGCCCTAAAAAGAAGTAGAGAGAGAGACGCTGTGGAATTCAGGAAGAGAACTCATAGTGAACATAAAAAGCATCAGAACGAAAAAAAAAAAAAAAAAAGGGGAAAAGAGAAAAGGGAAAAAAAATCAATTAAGTATTTTTTTCAGAGAAAAATTAAAGTGTCAGGATTAATCTCTTCGGTTACCTTTTTCTCCTTGTTTAAGACTTTTCACAAAACTTTCATATCTTTTTTGTTTTTCTGGATTTCTTGCAAATGGTTTGAAGTCACTAGAACCAGCATTTGCTAACTGCCCCCCCAACAACATTTGCCATTTGTGAGAAGCATCATCTGGGGAGGCTGGCTGGAATCTGCTATTTCGAGACTGCTGAGGCGGTAATTTTGCTTTCATTTGTTGTTCAGCTGCTTGTTTCACTTCTTTGAGTCTTTCTCTATCTTTCTCAGACAGGTATTCCAAAACAGAAGGAGCCGGACCTAAAACCAAAAAAAAGCAGTAAGAGGTAAATTGAAATGAAAACAACTATTTCTGCCACTTTAGTAGAGGAAAAAAAGCCTACCACTATGCATATACATTCAGAGAAAATGCTCTCAAGCAGCAATAAACAGTATAATGGCAGACATGGCAGATAAAAAACTGGCTACTATTACATCTTTTATGCTATTTACCACATGTTTACATATTACTTTGTTAACTTTACTATTGTAGATACAAATGCGAACCACATTTACAAATTACCTTTTTAGTGAATTTGAATGTATTTCAGTGAAACCTCAGTATACAGGAAAAAAACCCCTCTCATAAGCTACTATATTCCAAATTCATAATAAGGCCACAAAGAAAACCAACTCAAACAACACAACAAAACACAGTCCCTCACATACTTCTCCTCTTTAAAAGATTTAAGTAAATGCAAATACAGGCAGGTACATCAACAATTCATCTGTTGAGATGAAACTGAACAATGGTAAGATATTCTAGCTAATCCAGCTAGAGTTAGTATATTTATATTAGAAAATAGTGTTCAGGACTAGATCAAATTTTTGCTGTTATATATAAACAAACAGGGGACCTGAAACACAAGCAAATGTGCGGTCACATATATCAATACCTTTTAGACCAGTCTCTCCTAGTCGTTCCCTCCTCTGAGATGCAGTCAAAGCATGCCTGCTTTGTTGTGTCATATCACTCTCAAGTTTTCCAGTTGATTCCTCTAATGCCTTCTGTAAACGGTAGTTTTCATTCCCAGCTGCTATCACAGGTCGAAAGTAATGGACCGGTCTGTAATTTCGTGGCAGGTCAGGTGGTGGATAAATCTTGGCAGGGGGATGATAAAACAAAAATCCACTGAGAAAGAGATACAACTTTGTATTTAACACTTACAAGGGTGTTTCAGAAAAAGTCACCTCAATCTAAAAATTCTTCAATTTACATCTTAGCAGTAGAAAGAGATATTACAAGCTACTGATTCTTTTAGACCCTGTCAGCAAGTGGCATTGTAATACACAGTTTGTTTGGGAACAAACAGTTATGTTGTTAACGCGTAACGATTATGAAAAATCAGAACGCATGCACATCAAGCCACCGCAAAATTAACAAGAGTCTTAATATGCATTGCTTTTCTTTGAGAAAATGCTCTTGATATTGCTTAATAATTACTTTTTTTAAAACAGAAGTCACATGATTTAATCAATTAATTGGACTACTGAGTACTTCTGTGCTTACTGTATTTTGTCTTTCAAACTCCTTTTCCCTCATGTTCTTCATTCAAGCTGTTGTTTCAAAGGTTATCCCTGTGCCTCCTATATGACTCAATTTTATACACCACACACGTTCTTACTTTTTCTTCCATGTCACACAATTCTGTTTGTCATTCTAATTTATACAAATATGTATGGCATAAATGGTGCAAACCTGAGATGAGGGGTAACAAATGAACTTGTCATTAAAATAGTGAAGTGGATGAAGCATGGGGCCTGATTTTTACAGAAAACTGAATGTCACATCTGAAAGATCTAGAAGCAAGAGATATATATTTTTTTATTTCAAAATTAAATCCAACCATTTCTGCAATTTTATGCCAAGTAACCGTGGATAGTGTGGAAGGCATTTGTTCAAAGCCAGTACATAGGCCAAGTTTAAATTCATCCAGTAGGCTGACAAATTTTAGGTTTGTATTGAATAGCCCCCAACACTACAATTTTGCTCATTCAGCAGTCTTTATTGCTGACCAGAACTTTGACTTCTAAGAACATGAAAAACATTGAGCAACAGTAAAGTCCATACAGCTCGCATGTCAATTTGCTGATGTTATTCCTAATAAAAAACTATCAGTATCTGCTTACCTTGCTTGGAGTTGATGATTTTGATGCCAAGGAAAAACCATCCAAGATTTTGCCTATATATTTAACTTCTTTTTCAGACCCTGCAAAATGACCACAGAGTTGGTCAATACTTAAAACATGTATGTTTGGCAAAAAGCCTTTTTTCTGAATATTTTCCATTTTTCAATATAATTTATGGAACATAATTGTAGTTCTTTGTCTTCACTGCCTTTCATTTAAAATTAAGGGTTCTGAATCTGGATTAGCATTATACAGCTAAAAAACTACTACCAGAGATTGCTGTAAGATGAACACAGCTAATAGTGAGGCAACAGTATCACTACTGTGCATAGCTAACATCATGAGCGCCATTAATTGTATACAACTAACATCAACACGTACTCTAGAAATCACTAAAGTATTTCACGCACTTAAAAGCTGCACTAAAAATAAAGTGATATCACGATAAAATTTACAAACGTTATTTGAAAAAACACAAGTCTATCTAAAAATAAAATCTCTTTGCAAGTATTGGGTCATGTTTTGTCGCCATGATTCATAATCATTTGTTTCCTTCAGTGGAATTGAATGTTGTATCTCACAAAGCAGCACATATTGCCCTTTTAAAAATATAATTTGGGGGTTTAATCTACATCGGATTTTTTGAAATTATTTCCAGATTTGGACACTTCAATATAGAAAGAGTTTCAGATATCAGGGCCAGAAGATAGCAGTCCACTGAAAATTAAAATATTTGGAAAACAGAGACTACACTTATGTAATTTTTTTCCCCAAATACAAATTATGCTAGCTCTTTAGATAGAACTACAGTTCTTACTTTTTCTGGATTTATACTGCTTAGGCGCTGTCCAGCCATACAAGCCATCTCCAGGCTCCTCATCTTTTAGAACCGTATCATATTTTGACAGTGTTTCAGTTGCATAAATATCATCATCTTCCTCCTCTAAAGCTCCTACACCAAAAGCCTAAAATATATTTTAAATTAAAATAATAAGAATTCTAAAGTGTAAAAATAATACTTTTAAGTCACATGTCAGAACACATCTACATGTATATCTATCCATCTATACAAGATGTCTAGTATACATATATATACTGGGAAAAATGTACAGCTTCACAAAAAAAAGTGCTACCAACTAGTGGGGAAAAAAAAAAAAACCAACCAAAAAACCCACCTCACCAAACACAAAAGCAAACATATTCCATTCCCTTTGCAGGGAGTGACAGTGAGTTTGGTCTGTACAGGGTGAGGACAGCAGCCTAATTCCACAAAGTAATATTTGCAGTCTGACTAAGAGCTGGTTAAGTTCTCAAAAGGAAAAAAATGTAAGTTTGCATGAAAACTAAACAAGTATAATTCCTAGTAAACTGACAGTGCTTCTACATAAGAACCACAAATACCTTGGATGGAAGCAAAACCTCTCTAGCTGACGGATTCAACATTACTGAAAGTAAAACTGACAAAAAAATGTAAACTAAAAACATATTGAATATTCACTTTCTCTAGTCAAAGTAACACAAGAATTTTCTCCACCCAACCATTCAGAGCGAGGTATTTTATAGTTCTCTCTAACAATATCGATAAATGAAGGCATTTGAGAGTTCTAAGGATTCGCCCGCATCTTAAGTAAAAAACAACCAAAAAAATCCTGTTCTCAAACCACACTTCAGAGTTCTTACAATAACCCTACAAAGACTAGGTGCCTTCCACAGAAGAAAAAAACCAAAGTTTATTTGGATTTTAATGTACTACTAACAAAGTGCATTAAAAAATGTCCTTACCTGACCCGTAATACCTAGTTTTCTTCCTTTACTGTGTCTCAGATCACCAAGTAAATTGCTTGTGTCTTCAGAACTGCCTGTAAAAAGATTCAGGCGTTCTCTTCCAGATACACCAAATAAAGCTTGTGAGGGGTCCAAACCCTTATAGCCAAGTCCATGGACATTCTCTTTTGGAGTCAAATCTACAGGCATTACATCTTTTGGTGCAAATGTCACATTCTCTGGCTGGTACTCATCCTCTTCATCCTTGTACAAAATAAAAGTATGTAACAGCAAATATGACTACAAGTTTTGTATGTTGAGCGTTTACAGCATTTAGTTAACATGAGACTAGGCAAGTTTGTATTTCTTAAATTATAGATGAAAATATGTATGAGCTACACCTGCTCAGGTAGCAAAACAATAGATTTAGTTACATTAAAACCCTTCTTCACAATAAGCATAGTAAGTATTTATGAATATTTTAACAAAACTTGGAACTGCATGTTAAAATACTGTTCAAAGACATCAAAGTTTTCTTTTAAATGTGTTTGCACATATTTTTACATAAGTCAACAAACAACTTTTGCCTGTTCAATACCTCAGAACCCTCAGACAGTCCAGGTGGTAATGCACAACCATATACTTTCACTGCAGGGTCTGTAAAAGACGTAATAACATCATATTAAATTACAATTCTTTATTAAATTTCTCCAAGATTAAAGAAATGGACCAAATAAAAGGAGGTTTTAAAATGAACTCTCTAATCAGTCTCTGAATGCTAACTTTCTATTAACAAGTTCAGGAACTTCACTGAACTTACCAGGTTTCTGCCTGCGTGGCTTTCTTTTGACTCGTGGTCCAATTCCTTGTCCTTCTTTCCAGCCCATTTTTCGTAACAGTTCAACGCCAACTGTTATTCTAAGAAGAAAACAAAAGAAAAAAAAATTACTTCAAACCACATCTTTAATATTTATTGAGAAATAATGTACATATATACCTTTCAAAATTATGTTTTTATACCCCACTTTAAAATCAAATCTGAATGTATCGACATTTGCATATACACTACATCCCAGTTTGCAAATGTTTACCTGGTAAAACTCTGCACATATGAAACAAAAATCCAGGTGGAAGCTACTTAGAAAGCGTAACACTGCAGACCTTCCAGTCTCTTTCATGAATTACTGTGGTCAAACATTACTTTTCTAACCAATATCACACTTCTAAGTGAAAGGAATTGTTTGGTTAACATTTATTTAAATTTACTTACTTTGACGGTCCTATTAAATCATCAAATGCGGTGGTTCCTGGAATGGCAGCAACTACTCCTGCAATCTGTCTAGCTTTCTCTTTTATTCTGTCTTTAGCTTTGGATGCAAAGTCATCTGTGGTTGTAATATCTTTTGGTGCTATCCCAAATTCACTAAGATCCTGGAAAATATAGACAAAATGGAAAAATTTAGATTAAGAATATGTTTCCCTCAAATGCTTACTTACTGTAATGGTAAAGGAAAGAAAACAGGATATGACCCTCATATTGGCTAAATTTTTCAAGCCATTTTTACAGTTGCTTTTTCAATAACTTGAATAGTCATACTTTAAACAGCACCAAAAGTATTTGTGTTTTCTAATAGAGGAAGTGAAGGGGTTGAGTTCTGGGGGGGGGGGTAATATTGAGATTACAGAAACTTCTTACGTGAATCTATGAAACATCCTATAGTACCTAACAGTACAACACTGTATACAAGAAGCAATTTTAAAGTTACTTCCATTTTCACTATATAAGTTCTTTAGAAGAGTTCATTGCCTGAAAAACCTGCTGTCATGGCAAGTACTCACAAAAGATTTGTATTCCTTTCTAAATTTACCTCTTCATCCATGAAGTCTTCTGGTCCAAGAATGGTTCTGTCTGCTCTCTTCTGCCGTGATGATACAAAAGCTGAAGGAGTCCATCCTTTACAGAAAGTAAAATATCTAATTAAGGTACTGTAAACTGCAACATAATATTTGAAAAGAATTAAAATATTTCAACCTTACACCTTAAAGACACATCAAGGGAATATCTACAGAACTACAGTCCAAAAACTCACGGGGAAATAACTTCAACAATACTGTTTCAACTATTTACAGTATAATGAATAGCAGGGGAAAAAAATGCATTGTGACAGTTAATTTGTTTACCCTAACACTAAACTATGGTAACCAATTAACCTTTCCCAGAAGACAAAAAAATACCTAACCTTCCTTTGTGCCAACAGTGTTAAAGTAACCAGCAGAGAAACCACCAGTAAACGCTCCATGGAAACGCTGATATCGTCCCTTTGCATCTTTAACAGTCTGTTCTTGAAGAGGAACCGGCTTTTTAATTCGTTCACCTACAATCAGATAAATCAGAAACTAAGTCACAACACTGCATAAAGAATGGACTCTCCACTTCGTCCAGATGCCATTTCTTCTTTGCAATTAAGAACCGGATCAAATAGCAGCCACCCTGAAGTGGAAAGCATCAGCAGTTTACATTTATTCCCACCCTACTTTTAACACATGTATACACTGTTGATGTACACTGCTCAAGTAAAAGCATTCAGTGTTCAAATAGACAGCCTAAATTCTAATGAGTTCCGAGAATTTTTTTCCGCTGTGACAGGACACTTTCAGTTATTAAATATGCAAAACCCCCAACAGCATTTCATCACTTAAATAATTGTCTTGAGAAATTACACCACATCAGAAGTATCCAAAACTGAAACAAAACACAAAAGCTACTGACTCTGAGATAAACATTTGCATGCTTTAAACCATATTTCTATGAATTAAGTGGCAGAGACTCAGGAGTCACAGCTGTACAGAAGTCCTTGGACGATGCTGAATCTGTCTCATGAATATAAGTGCAGGACGTTCACATTAGTGTACCTGTACATACTTGAGCTGTTATACTTCAACTCCACTTTTTTTGAGGGTTGGGGAAAGGACAGAAAGACGACAGGCCCCCGCTGAACCAGAACCATGCCGGCACAAACCCTGGAGTACCCCAGGCCCACACCCGCATGCCGAAAAGCCGGTGTAGTACCGAGAGGCCTTTTTCACGTTCCCGTCGCGGGAAGCCTGCCTGCCCGATTCCCAGACTGTTTCACCCCACGGCCCCTCGCCCAGGGCCCGCACCGGCACTTCTCTCGCAGGCCAGCACGGCTGCCAAGGCAGCCCCTACGCCCCAGGACAGCAGGAGAAAGGGAAGGCAGGTCTGCGCTGGGCCCACACACCAGTGAAGGCCGTAGGGAGGCCTACAGCAGCCCCGGACGAGGCCCCCCGGGACCCCCCGACCCCAGCGCCTCACGCCGGGCCGCCTCCCGGCCCGCGCTACTCCCCAGCGCCCACCGCAACGAATGCCGGAGGTAGCGAGGAGGAGCGAGGCGAGCTCCCCGGGGGCCCTTACCCTCCTGCAGGGGCTGCAGCGCGGTCCCATAGCTCACCAAATCCTCCTCCTCGCTGTCGCCGGACTCCGCCGCCGCCGCCATCTTGCC
>JAVJGG010000088.1:31409572-31548774 GCA_035590195.1 Aviceda cuculoides | reverse complement strand
TTTTACTTCTTTTCCTGATTTACTCCCCCATCCCACTGAGGGGGGGAAGTGAGTGAGTGGCTGCGTGGTGCGTAGTTGCTGGCTGGGGTTAAACCACGACAGGGCTTAGGATCAGTTCTAGAAATACTGGTGTGAATCCTGCTGTTTGCTACAATTGCTGTTACAGCCAAAGAAGTTATATGCATAAGTTAAATTGCATACATGTTTAAATATCTGGAGGATATGGCCATTTGTGTACAATACTGGGCTTGACAAGCAGCACAGGTTGCACTGGCTGGAAAGGAATGTTTTATTTTAAGCAAGAAGGCACACCTAGTTTCAACTCTGTGTCACCTTCAGTCTGTGTCTCATCTTAAAAGTTCAAACCACTACTTCATAAATCATATTTATGTTAATTTGAAATGCTTACTGCAATTACTCATTGTTTGGCAAACAGTCATGATTTTTGTGTCCATCTCAACTGGATTTCTGATACTAAAAAATACTTCTGTCTTGAAGAAAGAACTTCCTGGCATTCAAATTAAATACAACTGCTTCTTTATTTGGGACCCACACTTTTGACAGCTATCTTCCCTCTGTAGTAGGTAATTTCTCAAGGCCTAGAGCCTAAACTTGGAAAACCACAAAGATACTGTCTATAACCCTTAGACTGGAGCATTTTAAGGCTCCTTCTGATGGGAGGTAAGCACTGGTGTCTTGTACAGAGGCAAGATACTGTCCATCCATAGCTAACCTGGAGCACCTGACTGCAGGCTTGCCCAGCTGCCGTCTCTGGTAGAATAAAATCTCCCCCAAATCCCACGCGAGTCCTGAACCATCAGTCAGCTGCTTCCTAGCTCTGCTTGAGCTCCTGATGTTGAGCCAGCTGTGCCTGGTCTGACAGAGACAGCAGTGTCACATGGAGATCCCACAGGCATTCATAATACAAGTGTTTGCCAAATAAGTGTGTGTGGGATAATGCTTATAAACTTAAAAATAAACCCCAGTGGGATATCCTGCCACCTAAGCTCAGGCATTAGTTCTAACAAGAGATGAGCAGCAATCCCATTGGAATCTGTCAGCTCACCCCATTAATTAGTTAAAGGATTGTGATGAAACATGTAGGCCCTGCACAGGCCAGCCTTCATCAGGAGGTGTATGTTTATTTGTCCAATACCAGTGTCTGTTTCTTTCAAGATGTTACCTGACTAGGTACATAAGTAACATATGGCAGGAATCTGTAACTCTTGTACAGGTCTTGCCTCTGATAATGATACATTAAAAACCTATCAGCTTCCTGATTCTAGAGTTCAACAATGCTATTCAGCCAAGCAGGAAGAAATAAAGTAACTAGCTAACTGAACTTGAGGTTTTAAAAAGCTTTTATTGTTTCAGGAGCTAAGGATAATAATATTTAAGCACTTTAAATACTGCTTTATGAAGTGCAGCTATGCTCTGAGGGGGAAAAAGGCTCTAAAACGGATAGCTGAGTTTATTATTTGAATTTTCTCCACAGCAAAGTTACTTGATTTACTTGTCTTCCCCCCCCCCGCCAATGCATTCAATGAAAGCTTAAATCATACTCCATTCTTGGTCATTTTTTCAACTTCCTAGTAATAATCATTCTTTTGTTGCTATTTAATAATTTTACTGATAGGGTATAAGTCAGGGTAAAATCCAGTTCACTCTCCAAGTTGTCTTGGCTCAGCAAAGAAATAAACAGTAATTAAATGAAGCATCTAGCATCCTATTGACAAGAAATGAAACAGTAGGTGTGGAAACCACTGGGAAGTTTGGCTGCCAGATATTGTAATGAACTGAACATTAACATTCTTGGGATTGTCCACATGTGAATCAAGTACAAATGCTGTCTGGGAGAGTGATCTTGTACATGGAAGAAAACAAAATTAAGCACTTCCTTGGACCTGTCTGCAAAATAATTTTTTAGTACACAGAATTTATGCTTTACATAAGGGGGAATCTTCCCCAGATTGTGTATTTCCTATGTTTTTTTGCAGATGCTGGTTATTTTCACTGTCCTCTATGCATATTTCTACCCATCAGTTTTCTGGCAGCCTGATTACATAAAGAGTTCAAGCCTGCAAGTGAACACAAACTAGCTGAGTGTCCCTGCCCCTTGTACAGGAGATATAAAAAGCAATGTTTTCCAAAAGGTAAAATACGATTCTTTATAGGCCTTGAGAAGTAAATGGGAGGTATGTGCTTGCAGCAGGTAAGCCTATCCTGAAAACAGACTTCTCTATCCACAAGAAGCCTTTCATCAAGGAGACAGAAGTGCAGCACTTCCAGGCACACTGGAGGTGATACGGATGCCTCAGTCTGTCAGTGCCTTGTCCTCTTAGGCCCCAGGCCTGTTTTTGCATTAAAGCTTCATACAGAGATTAATGGCTGGTCCTGAAATGCAGGGAAACATCTCTGCCACTTTTTCTCTTTGCACAGAGTTTAAGATCATTGCAGTTTTGCACTCATCGTTGAATGGGAGCTTGTTTGATTTCTGGGCTGGAGCTCGATCAAAGGTCCACTGAAATAAACACACCACATCTGAGTTTAATGGGCTTGGGAATCAGGCGGTTGATCTTCCTGAAAAATTTCTCATAAGTAAAGCTGTAAAGAAGTATTTGAATGCTGTCATGAAACTTGCTTGGCACACAGGAAGGACAGGGAGTTCTGGAAAGAAGCTGCAGCTTTACAGAGAAAATGAAGATAAGGGCAAAGGCAAGGATATGTTTAGGAAGGATGCTTGGACTAAGTGGGCAAGAAAGAAGTTGGAAGAAAGCATCACATCACAGGGATATAGAGACGACAGGCCCAAGATGAGAATCAAGTATTCAAACCGAATGCAGAAAGCAAGAGGAAATAATTGGTAAGGTTCAAATGAAAAGTAGCATGGATAGAATGGAAGGAGAGAAGACTGAATACCAGTAGTAGAGAAAGATTATACAGCACAAAGTGAAGAAAAGGCAAAGTTGGAAAAACAGCGGCAGCCCAGAAAAAGAAACAGGCTAAGAGCAGAAAGCAACTTGTGGGTACAAGACTGTGTTGTACCTTTAGGTGTCCCTTGCTTATGTCTCTGTGTATAAACATGTGTAAAGGAGCGTAAAGTATTTAGTAGTTAAAGGACTGTTAATCCGAGATGAATGAATGAATGAGTTTGCTACATGTCCATGTCCTTTCCAGTAAGAAGTTCATCTTCTGTGTATTGTGCTTGCTGCCAGTGCTTTCTCAATGAAGAGAGTGTATACTGCACACCCAAGTTTTGGGCTTCTGCTGTAATTGGTATTTCAATGCAGAAACATTTCTGCAATAAGAATAATTTAATGTGGCATGTTTTTTCAAGTTATCTGGCAAACAGTGCTTCTGAAGATGTTTGCACAAGCTTCTCGTCATTTCGCCTATTTATTACAAACTTTTCAAACTAGGGATTTAAAATTAACAATATTAGGCTAAGTGCTTTCTCAATTGAACTAGTGTAATCTGGATTGATCAGCTCGTTTCTCTAGTGTCAAGTCAATTTGCTTTCACTTGTGAACCTAAATGAGAACTGAACTTCAAGTAGATGATTAGAACCTCATGTTCTATTTAAATACTTGGTTCTGTTGTGCTGGTACTTCCATTGCCTGACCACTTATAATTAGAGTTTGTTGAGAGACTCCTAAATGCTATTATATCAAAACCAAATTTTTCTAATCAAAAGGAAGAGGGAGAGGTACAAAATAGTGCATAATTTAGTGGCTGGAGTACTTGAGGGAAGACTTGTATCAGACAGATCTGAGCCCCCTTCTTGTGTAAGGCATGATCCAGCAGGACCCTGATAAGCTTTATAATGATATCCAGCAAGGCCACTCAAAAGGACATGCTTTTATCTAATGGTAAGCCTTAAAACAGAGTGGTCTTACTTGCTTCAGAATCAGTAGTTAAGGCTGCAGGGATGTGCTGGTTGGCTATAAATGAGTATTAATATTCAAAGACTTTTGATACTTCAAAAAAGGGGGGGGGCAGGGGCAAAGAATGAAAAAGTGGAAGTGAAATTTCTAACCTTTTTAAAAAAGGTGATAAGATTGCGTTTCCCTTAAAAAAAACCCAAATAAACAAACAAACAAAAAACAAACAAAAACCCCCACCACACAAAACAAACCCCCTAAAACCCCAGACAAACATGCAGTGCTATTCATCCATAACAGTTTTTGCTTGTCAGTGCTCACCAGAATACAATGGCTCAGTCCTGCTCAAACACAGGTTGCAGTAGTTTGAATCTTGTGCTTGTGTAAGGTATGCCTGTACACAGGAGCATTCTTGTGAATTCTGGATTTCATGCTTTCCTTTTTAAGGGCTTAATTTGATGAGTATCTGAAGGTATAATCATCATCTTACCCTGTCAAGCTCTATTATTCCATATCCAATCTTATCCCATCTCATATTATTCCATTTCCTGTCTTACTTGATACTGAGCTATCAATATATAATCTTTTTTTGGCCAACAGGTAACAAGAAGAACTGATGGACTGATGAATCATTGTATCTGGCACTGTGAACATACATAGATGAAATGCTTATTAATATTTTACATTTTTGGTGCAGTACGCAAAGGTGCTGTTGGGTTAGGGCAGGGTAGACTTAAAGATCCAAGAGCACTTCCTGGGTGTGAAGAGGAGCTGTACAGATAAGCAGTATTGTGCCAAAAATAAGTTTGAGATGTAAAGAGAGAAACTTAGGGAAGGAGGGGTAGGAATTGTACTGAAGGTCTCAGTGCTAGAAGGAACAAGAGCAGAGATCCTTAGAAGGGTTCTTAAAACTGTGAGCAGTGGTGCCACCAAAGCCTGTTTTTGACAGAGTTGTATTTCAAGGCTGCATATATCCCAATGGAACTGGAGATACTTTGCAAAGGTTAAGCAGAAGCTTTGATAGGAGTTACTGCCTTGCCGGATACTGTTTTTGTGGAACCTGTAGAAACTTAATAACAGTCCATCAAATTTGGTTATAATTGGAAAACAGCTTTAAAAGATTTTTAGGGGAGAACAGGCTGGCTCACACATGTACGTAAGCTTTAAAACAAATATTTTCTGCCTGGATTTTAATGTCAGATACTTTGGTCATGGTGTCTCCTTCTCTTTTAATGACCAAGTTTGAGAAAGAAACACTGTCAGTCATTCATCATTGATGTCAATGTAGTTAATTTGTATTCATACAGAGCTCATGTATTCATACAGAGTTCATTCAAATTCAGTGTTACTCCCTTTTCAGTCTCTTCCAACAGCAACAAAAAAACTTGTTTCCTTAATTCTAGGGATGTAATCCTCTTGCTGAGACTGGTCGAAGCAAACTGCAAAATCAAAGAGCTGTCCTAAACCAACAGATCTTAAGAGCAGTAAGAATGAGAGCTGGTGCTGAAAATCTTTTAAGGTATGTGTCATGACTTCCTAGTTCTCTTGCCTAGGCAACAAATTATTAAAAAAAAAAAAAAAAAATTTTAAAGTCTCAGCTATTGCTTTTTCCCAGTCTGCCTAACTGCTCCCCCAACATGCTGCATAAATTACTGCTGGATGCTTTGTGAATCTCCCTGAAACTTTTTTAATGCTGTAGCTCTATAGAGTCATTACCTGCTATAAAGTGCACTTCGAAGCTGCTATGCTGTAGCAAACGAGCTGAATGTTAGACTACCTTACGTTGTTCTGTAGCAAACGAACTGAATGTTAGACTAGCTTACGTTGCTCTGTTTGATCATCTTTATCGCTAGTGATAATGGCAAGTGAACCTTGCTGAATATTCCAGTGAGTCCTTTTTACACCTTAAAGGTATTGTTGCTATACTGATCCTTTAGATATGTGCTCCACAGAGGAAAGGACCATCAGTTGCCTTATTTATTCAATATAGTAGTGATACAGGAGTAGCAGGGTAGCGCTGGGTTACAGTTGCCACCAAATTCTCCTACAGTTTGAGGTAACTGGAAGAGACTTTGCCCTTTATCCATTATATTTTGTCAACCAATTATTATTTTTTTTTTAAGACAGTTTCTTATGTGGCTGTCCCCATAGGAATAGCCTTATGTTGACCCTGTCTTGAGGGTATTATATCCTGTGATTAACTGCTTAGCAAACAGTCCTGTAGCTTTCCAACAATCCATCCCTCTGTTACACAGAAGAACTGAAAATTTCCCCGATACTCATCTGCAATAGTCTGCTACAGTATCTGTTTCTCTGCAACTGGAGCAACAATGGATATCTAAGAAGAAAAACCTGGTCAATATACTTCCCTTGGAGAAGTGAAAATGCTTGGATAAGTTAACATTTTTTTACACTTGCCATTAATTGATGGGTTGCTCTTTGCCTGCTACCTGCCTTTATCTCCACTCTTGGCAAGAGAGTTGGTAGTTTTAGCCTCTGTGGCTGACTTAATTTTGCTTTGTTTTCTGGTAATTGACTTAAGGAGTAAGTCTTAGGGTCTTTTGCTACCTTCTGTACACGTAGCAAAATTCTTATATCTGCTTTTGAAACTGAACACTGTTCATTCAGTAGATGTTTCTGCGTGCCAGCTCAGGAGTGTTTTGGAAAGGCTAAAGAGATGAGTGATATCTAATGTGAACACTGGCTACTCTATCATTCAACCTAAAAATGTCCTAAAGTTTGGCTCCTGATACTAATATTAACTGCTGAAATACTGAAGTTGCTATTGACAAGTGTGGTAACTAAACCTATCTGAAGAGGAGGTGATCAGACTTCTTTCCAAGTTATTAAAAATCTAGAATGAATTTATACCTGTTAGTCTATTGAAAGTTGCTAGTTCTTTGAAAGAAGAAATTTTAAAAGTAACCTGACCACTAGACAGTTCACATGACTAGATGTATTTACGGTCTTCTAAGGAAAAACATAAATAAACAGGCTTTATGTTTTCAGATTCTGTTTGCATTTCATCAGGTTCTAAAAAAAGCAAACCAATTACTGTCCATAAGGAGCCTCCTGCAATAGAACTTGAGAAAAAACTGGAAATGCAGGTTTCTTTACTTTTGTCTGAAAGTAAACGCTAGGCTTGAAACAAATGATCCATATAGTGCAAAGACTTTTGTTTTTACAACTTCTGAAAGTCACCCTCTCCTTGTTGTTGTCTCTTGTTCTGGAAGTTCTGAGTTAAAACTGAATTTGGAGTAGAGTTATGTGGATCTCAAGGATATCACATTGCCCCTGTTGCTGTCTTTTGCTGTTTGTCATTTACTAAGTATGTCTAGAGTGCAAAAAAATGAACAGGTAATCAAATTAACTCTAAATTGCATGGATGTGGAGAGGAATATAGCTGTATTTTAGAAGTTCACCTGGATAAAACATTGGGGTTTCTGAAAAAGGTATTAGAATCCCTTCTGTGGAAGATGGTAAGCTAGACCAAACATGGAGCCTTAAGGAGGATGGTAAGCTGGACCAAACATAGAGCCTTAATAACTTTTTGTAATTAAATAACAATTGTAATTAAATTGCTGCTAGTGTCAAAGTTTGCCCAGTTATCTACATAGTGCTGCATTTATCAAGGAAGATCCACTCCACCCTATATTTGTGTCCAGTTTGGCTTATGCAGGCAGCAGATGTTAACATTGCTTAATTTAAGCAATCTCAGGTATTCAATAAAGTACAGCATAGAAAATTCACATTTAATGCATATATATATATATATATAATATGAATTACAAGCTTAAGAGTTTTAGCCTTGGAATAACTAGTTATTCACCAAGGTGCTCCATAGAACTGGAGGACTGTTCCAAGTTGAGCCTAGATGTACGAGAGGGTTGTTCATAAGTATTTATGAAAGTGAATTTTATCTTAAAATAAAGGTAAATGCAAGATGCTGCAAACTTAAAATAAGTTTGTCATTGTCTAATGATTTGGACTCTCTAATGTAGGGGTATAATATTTTAAGCCTGGATATGGATCAAGGCCTTTTATCTTAAACTCATACCTGTGATTATAGATAACAGTTTAATGTCTTGAAAACAGTAATACTGTATGGAGAATCAGGTTAGAAATAGTGATATAATATCCTGAAATACACAAATAAAATCACACAGAAATGCTCTGGGGGGGCTAAATACTAACGTCCACTGTGTTAGCAGTTCAAAATGTTGTCATGTAAATATATAAATGGCAAAGGACACAAGCAAACAAAAAAATCCTATTTGCATCTAACAAAATAAAATTATAGAAAAAATTGTATTAATAAATATATATAGAAAATTGTACTAAAAAAAGTCTATCTGTAGATTTGGTTGTAAAACATTCTGTAGTAACAGTTTTATGGGAAAGTTGTTTTCTTTTATTCTTAAGATCAGAAGTCTCAACAGATCATTATTCAATTCATAAAGTGGGGAAGTCTCTTGAAAAAATATCTCCTGACTCCCCCCACCTCCACCCTCATATCTTCTTCTAGGAAAAGATCACATAATCCAAAAATAGGATGGTGATTCTTTTTAAGATGCTTTAGTTTTGGATGGTGATTCTTTTTAAGATGCTTTAGTTTTGTTGATTAATGTATCTGAAAATAAGCTTGACTTTAATCATGCAAAAAAAAAATTAGCACATAGCAATGTTCTATGTGTCTGTGTGCCATTATCTGGAAACTATCCCAGGCTCTCTTTTGACAGAAAAACCTAATGAATTCTGAAACGTAAGGTCTTGTATCATCTCTTAAGGCGGTTAAAAAAAAAAAAAAAATCTTAAAAATGCTGAGAATGCTAGCAATGGGGTCAACCAAGCTTATGTACAAAACCTTTTCCTCAGCAACAAAAAATTATGTCTCTTTCTTTCTGCAGAGCAACCACCAACAACAAAGTACGAGAGCAGGTACTACTGGAACTCAGTTTTGTAAACTCAGACCTGCAGATCTTAAAGGAGGAATTGGAAGGACTTAATATATCAGTAGAAGTTTATCAAAATACAGAGTAAGTATGTTACTCAGTTATTAACAGGTCTTCTGTTCACCCTTGGAAACAAAATTGTTTCTAGGTGAACGTGAATGCTGGACAGTAATTACGTGAAAGAACAGAGAGCTTGATAGGAAGAGAACATATTTGATGATAGATTTGTTGACTAAGGGTTAGTCTGCATATTTGTCTTTCACTCGGGAAAGGTATGTACCACTAACACTTCGATAAGGAGTTCCTTTGTGGAGGAGAGTATTGCGAGAATTGAAAGCTCTTGGGGCTGTATGGGGAGACACATGGCACTGAGCAGAATTTCCAGTACCAGAATGGCTAATTGGTTTGGTGCATTCTGGAGTGAGCACACTGGTGATACAGCATCTGTTCTCAAATGCAGTGCACACAACAGTCCTTTCTTTAGCTGGAGAATAGAACTACAACACTGATTTGGAGTTCAAAGCAGACTTGAGGTAATCTTTAAGGTGTGCACTTCAGTGTTAGAAATCCATAAATTAGATGGCTAAACCAGAAATTTTTAGTATATTAAGTTGGATTTTTTCCAAGATATTTTCCCAACTTTAAAGAGCACACTAAACTTCAAATTGCAATGGACTCCTCAAAGATAAATCTTTGAAGTTAAAGATTATTCATTGCCTGAACACTGCAATGATTTTTGTATCAGTTAGATGGCTTGTTGCTCCTAAAACTTAATGTTTACTATTTGATTAACGTGAGCAGCTCAAGACACAAATTGAAGCACTTCATATGAGGGGGGTATAATTTTGGTCTTAGCACTATTCTCAGTTAGTTGTTGACTTTCAGGTAAACTACAAGGAACTCTTAATGTAGAGGGACTAAGCACATTTCCAGGAGGGTATCTTTCAACTGAATGGTGACCTGATGCAAAATATCTATGTTTCATTTTTCTCAAAAAGAAACTTGTGCTGAAGTTCCAGCTCTTCATCCCTCTGGCAAACTTTGACAACTATTTGATGTGAAAATGTTCTTTGTTCAAGATTTTACCAGTCTTTCGGAGATGCATGTGAGCATAGAGAGCAGTACGAAAGTTATGGCTGTGGGAATGAGAGCAAGACTCCAGAAGTACTATTCCTTCTTCTAGCTAAAAAGTATTTGAAATATTTGGATTCTCAGTGAAGGGTGAGCAGTAGGTCAGGCCCCAAGGCAGGTAGAAGCCTTGCAGCTGGACAGTAGCATGCTTTTTATTCTCTCCTGATCCTGCTTCACCAATCTGTTTTGAATGGTGTTTTACCTTTCTGGTGGTGTTTGTTGTAAGCTCTAAATGCTTTTTATGTTCCATTAGCTAAAATAACTCATTCCCTCTGTAACTGCTCTCCAGCTTTTAATAGCAAATAGCTATTAATAGTTGCTCTCTGAACCTATTGTGCATGTAGTCGTCAACATGAGGTCACACCCACATTACTGGGTTACACCGTGTTGTGTTACACCATCTAAAGGCTTGGCCTTCCCAGTGCTTGCATATATCTCTGCTGGATTGAGAAGCATGATGCTATTTCTACTCAGTTCTGGAAATCCAGCATCACCTCCCTCATTGTTCAATGCCCCCATGATGTTTACTCCATGGGTGTGGCACCTTAGAAACTTGAAAAATAGAAATTCATTTCCTTTGAATGACAAATGCTGGTGTCTATAGGGACTGTGGGTAGTACTAGAATTCATTAAATCAGTAAGTTAGGATTTCTTGTGGATGTGTCTCACTTCCTTTGGGGGAAAAAATCTTGATATAATCTGTTGTAAAAGTGTTGCAGTTTCTTCTAAAAGCCTCATCAGAAATCAGATCATTTGCAGTACCTGCAGTGGTGTTTTGGGTCTGTATCCTGGAAGTCCTTTTCAAGTTAGCAGAGCCACTTTCTGGATTGTGCCAACCAGTTTAAGGACTCTTCCTCTGCTGAGGAAGCTGCATTCCTACTCACACCTTCCTGAGAAGTAATTTTCACCAGTAAGAAAGTGGTTTTGCTGGCTTTGCTGATGAGACCATAAATGAATCACACCTGTGGGATTTTGTAGTTGGTAATGGGACTGTCTAAACAATGGTTAGACAGTCAATCAGTTGTTTTCAGGAAAAATGAAAATATTACATAAACCTTGTAATTGCCTATTACCTTATAATTGGGTAATATGCTTAGTGGAAGAGCAATGTATGTAGCTTTTGAGGGATAAATGGTGCTCTTTAGTTCATAATAGTCTTATTAGCTAGCGTTGTTTACTAATATCCAGGTTTAAGTCCATGGTACAGATGTGTATTCTCTTGAGGATCAGATTTTTTTTAAAAATCACAGTTCTCATCCTTATTGCCCTTTGGTATTTTAGAGATTGACTTGTTTAGAGGTTAACACCTAGCATTGTCTAGAAACTAAATAGTTCTCAGACTTCCTGCTCGTAGACCTTTCACTGTTAAAGTTGGTATACTTTGGCCCTTCTTTTCCCTATGTTAGACACACGTCACTTCTACATATGAAACCATTGGTAGCATATAAAATACTGATGATAACTATTTATAATTACCATAGCTCTTACCATGGCAGATCTCCTAGCAGCTGTGGAGCTGTTTTCTGTCCATATAACTCGTGCAGGTGTATAAAGGTTGAGCTAAATTGCAGTAAACCAGCCTTTGAGAGTTTCCTTTTCTTTCCTTGAAGGAAAAATAGGCTCAAATGAAAAAAAAAAAAAAAAGGCACAGGCAAGTAGCTTTCTTCTTGAGGAGTCACAGGCCAATAAACAGACTTTCTTGGGCAGGAAGGAACTGTTATAAACTATGTACCTTTTACCTGAACACCCATCAGCACACAAACTTCCTGTCATCAAACGAAACAAAAGTAACTATCTTATCAACAGACAAACAGAAAACAAATATTTCTGACTATTTTTTTTTTTTTTTTTTTTTTCATAGAGAGACTTTCAGCATTCCCTTGGTACCTCTTGGCCTGAAGGAAACCAAAGAAGTAGACTTTACACTACCCCTCAAGGTAAATTTCAGAGACACATTTCAGAATGAATAGTTAAGAGAAATAACTTCCATTTCAGATTTGTTTAAAGAAGCAGAATTAATTTATGTACAAATTATTTTCATTTGTCCTAAAACTGAGATCACAGTGTGTTAAAAATTAACCACCAATTATTTGGGTTGTTTCTTATATCTAACCAGGACAAGCAGTCAGAAGATGTTATAAGAAGTCCCACTTTGGAGACAATAGGGTTAAACCAAAGATAATAAAAATCCTTTCTACAGTTTTTGGTTCCAATAAGACTATTGATTACTACTCTAAGTGTGCAAGGAAGTAGTAATGGAAGGTTTTACTCAGCATAACGCAGTGATACTCCAACTTGCACTAACTAAGCTAGCTCAGTTGGGAAGCAGTGTTGCAGCATTAAAACTGCTTGTTTGTTGACTAATATATTTTGCTGGCTATTTGAGCCACCCTCTGTATTTTTTGGACTACTGCGTATAGTGCAATGTAGATTTTATCTTATGGTAAACCAACTTATATCACTGTAGCATTTGTCTTTTGCTTTTAGTTCTGTAGGTTAATCTCCATGGTCAGATTATGGTACAACTTTATGTTATTGCAGCTTTGTTAATTTAAGTGGAATTGCCCTAAGATACCTGACAAGAATTTGGCAGTCTCTTTCTGTTACCAAGTTTTTATGGTCACTTGCTTCCCTAGTTATTTTACCTAACAGGGTTCATTTGTCCCTTTCAAAACCACTAAGTGGTGTTGTTTTAAAACCCAATGAAGCTGATGTAATAGGTGTTTGGTTCCTTTACATCAGACTGAAATATCTTGTCTCGGATACCAAATAAAATTATTAGTTCTATTGTCTTTTTGTAGTCTCATTGCTATATGTTACTGTACTATTGACTGGAAGGGAGTAGATGCCATGCAAATCACAACTGAAATCAACTTTGTACTGTTTGCAACTGCAGGAAAAAAATTAATAGCTTAGGTTAATTTCAGATATTCCAAATTTTTTACTTTTTTTTTTTTTTTAAGGATTTTATTCTGGAACATTATAGTGAAGACAGTTCTGAGTATGAAGACGAAATAGCAGATCTCATGGATCTGAGACAAGTAAGTTCAAGTATGGCATACCGTGAGGTCTTTAATCTATAGTTTTAAATGATAACATTTGTATGGAATCAGAATATGCCACTATTACTTATAACTTACCATATTCTTATTGACTTAACTTCTGAGATATGGAACATGAATCTCCTTCATCTAAGAGCTTTACAATCTGAGTAAAGAACAAGTAAAGAAAAGGGTAAAGTTATGCAAAGTGATTGAGTTATTGACACAACTTTGTAAATCTTGTAAATCTAAGATTTGTCTTACTTTTTTTACTTTGAAGTATTTTAAATCTAGCAGGAAGAGTGTTGAAGTGAATTCACCTGTCAAAATATTGTAGTGGAATGGTGGTTATTTCTAACTATTGTTTGTTTCCTGCATTATACTAGACAAATAAACTTTCTTTGTAGCTTTCATAAAATACCTACAATCTTTACTTAATTAACTCCGAGACTTGCCAAACACATCCTCTTTGCTTCCTTTAAGGTTATGTGCTACTTCTGTGCAGCTGAAAAACTCTTATTTGGAATGCATCCATATGGCCTTAAGCTTACTGTTCTCAGATTCCACACATTTCTATGATATGCAGAAGTCCAAAGGAAGCAGAGCTTTATCCTTGATGTTTCAGTATTCATCCTGTAACTCAACAGAATACACTTTATTTTAATCTATTGTGTTTTAAGGCCTGCCGCACTCCTAGCCGAGATGAAGCTGGCATTGAGATGTTGATAAGCTATTTCCTTCAACTTGGTTATGTAGAAAACAGATTTTTCCCACCTACCAGGCACATGGGAATTTTATTTACATGGTAAGTGTGTAGTTCATGTTTGCCTCTCTCTTTTTTTTTTTTTTTAACCACTGTTAATCATTAACTGTCTTCTGTTTAATTTGAAGCACATCAGTGTGTTTATCCCTCCAGCACCCCACTCCCTGCAGTGTGTGTTGTCAATTTATTTATTTATTTATTTTTAGTGTTAAGAGTAAAGCTGAACACAATACGCCCTTTTCATGCTTACAGTGAAGCAGTTGGCTAGATTATGATTTGGGCTACAGGTTAGCAGAAGGGAAAAAGAGAAAAAAAAAAAAATCTTCATTTTGGACAACTGCAGATGTTTCCTGAACTCTGAACCTTGGTGCACGAAGCAGATGGGGAATGGGTCAGACCTTAATTCCCCTCCTTCAATTTAAGAGCACTTGGACCAGAACAGGAGGAGTGACTTGATTTATTATAGTAGAGTGTTTACTACATCTATGAGCAATGTTTGAATTCATAATTTTTATTTTTATGATGGAAAAAAGATGACTACCATGCAGCCAAGAGGAACTGTTAAATTTATAGTCATAACTGCAAGAAGAAAGTTACAATACAAGCTGTAGAGGACCTGACCATGCCATTAGTTGATCTTTGGCAACAGCTAAGTAGGAGAACATAGCAGCACACATGGATACTTTCACAGTATACTCTCAGCCTCTGTGATGTTTTATAGATACTTTTGAGTTAGATATAATATGCTTAAGGAGGCACTGCTTTATAACCGGCTGAAAACTAAGCCTCAAATAAAGCCATTCTCTGGCTTGCAGCACTTAAGATTGTCGTCACAGTACATAATGGTATTTCTATTCACCTTCATTTTCACTGTAGCAGAACAATTATTAAGAATTCCACTGTTCTTTTGGAAAAAAAGAATGAAAATATCTGTTGTTTCAATGGACTTTGCTAATCTTAACTCTTCTAATATTTGTTTCCCAAGGTATGATTCTTTCACAGGTGTTCCAGTGTGTCAACAAAATCTGTTGCTTGAAAAAGCTAGTATTTTATTCAACACTGGAGCCCTCTACACCCAGATTGGCACAAGATGCAATCGTCAGACCCAGGCTGGACTTGAAAATGCTGTTGATGCTTTTCAGAGAGCTGCAGGTACAAATTTAAAAATAGTGGGAAGGTCTTCATGCAAATGTTCCTAATCTCATCCTGCAAAGAGCTGAGATGAAGCTTTAATTAAAAATCTGGAACTGTAGTCTGAACATGTAGATAAAGACATTGAATACTGTGGTTAACAATTAATGAACTGCAGTTCAAAGGTCTGAGTAATAGCCCTAGTGTTAACAATGAATTATTAATTCATTGTTTCACCAACGTAGCTGCTTTTACTTCAGTGATACTACATTTGTGTAAAATCTGTACAAGAAAGTTCAAAGGATTGATACAGGGCTTAAAACCTACTTGATCTCTTCAAAATTAATCTTACTGTGTTCTCTGGTGAAATTTGCAATTCATTGGAAGTTTACTACGTGTTTTCCATAGATTCCAAAGGGAAACAGGTTGAAAATAATCAATCTCTGTCCCAAGTAAAGGAAAATATGAATTCTAATAAAGGGAATCATATCCCTTGAACTAACATCTTATAGAAGCTTTTGGTTTGTTTTTTTCAAGTAGATTTTCTAATTTCTTGTAAATGTCATCTGTGCTACACGTAATGCTTAAAGACATGACCTATGTAATTAATATGTACCCTAAGATTTATTTCTGCACTAGCAATCTGCAGCTATTGGTTTCCATTGAAGGGGTAGCCTTATCAGCTACAAACTGTGGACCACGGAGTTGGATTGTCATAAACCTCTTTTTGAATACACGGCTATCAAAAAAAAATTGATAGTATTTCTTCATGCGTTTATTAGATAAATTGTTTTGCAACCTTTATATTACATCTAAAAGAAACTTCAATACTGGAGAAATTCTTCCATTTTGCAAATAAGAAAATCACTGCTTTTCACTTCAGTGTATTTTCAAAACAGAATTAATTCACAAATTGAAATGCATCATTTGCTACCACAGTACCTTTGCAGGGCCCCAAAGCAATGCACTCGGGAGGCATTTCATTGTACCTGTGCATGGCTCCGTAACACTGTTCATTATGTTGGTGGTGACATGATATAGAGCCTGTATTAACCGTTTCTCTTTGCTCAGTGGAAAATGTTCCACAGTTTATCTTCAACAAAGCTCTCAGTGTGTATATGCTTACCACATAAGCAGAAATATGTTGAGAATGAAAAAAAATTTCACCCCCATTCTGTACTTTCAGTTCCTTTCGGTAAGGTACTCCATCAGCCCTTGGGATGTGCCTGCAAGTTTGGGGTTGAGGTTTTTTTGGTGCAAAAAGGCAGAGATGGCTATAATTCTAACTTCTGTAAGGGCATATTAATAAGTTAAAAGATAAAAGTGTCATACAGGCAACGAAAAATCTCAGAAACTGGTAAGTAGGGAAATACAGTGCAACATGGCTAGAAAATAATGTAGTGGCAAGAAGTAAGATTACAGAAGCTGGGACATTTAAAAAGCAGAGGTCTTATCATTACACTTTTGTAGTATTATCAGCAATTAGCAGGCTAGTAGAACTCACTAAACCAGTTGGATGACATGCATGCTGAAGGTTATGCTTCCATCTGTGAAACTGTTACTTAATATTTGCACTACAGTTAGTGTTTGTTTTTAATTCGATAAATGAGAGAAACGATTAATATGTTGGTGGAACCAAATGTCTAGAGCAGAATCTAATTTTACCCTATTAAATATACTGTTCTAGTTTACTTAGAGGCATGGAACTGAGCTTTCATTGGGACACATAATGCACTTAGCTGCATCTGAAAAGGAGATTCACAATTAAGTTTATATGTTTGTGTTTTTTCCTTCCATGCAAGGGTTCTACTACCTCCTTAGAGTTGCATAGATTTCTTTTTCTTGTCCTATGTATAAGCCCTGTCCTACCACTCCCATATACAAGTCACATTCAGTTCAGCATGGCTTTATGGTCAATCATAAGAACTGTTATAAGCAAATGTGAAGGTGTTGCTCTTAAAACTTGAAGATTCTGTTGCTCCTCTAAATTGTAATTTTGAGAACTGTGCCTGGAGATGTTTGATGGTAATGTAAAGCAAAACCTGTAGGTCAGTTTAATTTCACGTGTACTAAGAATCCCTTCAGATTGCTGCAGTGTAATACTGGTACGTGCTAGAGTTAAGTTAACTTGTTTCTCTCTTTGTAATGCTGACAAAACCATTTTGTAATTTCAGGAGTCCTAAGCTACTTAAAGGAGACCTTTACTCACACACCAAGTTATGATATGAGCCCCGCTATGCTGAACGTACTAGTAAAAATGATGCTTGCACAAGCTCAAGAGTGTGTTTTTGAGCAGATTGGTCTTCCTGGAATACGCAATGAGTTCTTCACACTAGTGAAAATGACACAGGAAGTTGCCAAGGTAAACTATGAGACTTAAAACTTAGTCTTTAAAATAACCATTTCCAGTGCTGTGTTACTAGCTACAGCCTCTAGTAATATTAACACAATTTATTAAACCTAAACGTTAACAGCCATTACTGAAAACCAAAAGTACCAAAGGACAGCTCACAAGCTACAATAAGAATCACAACCTTTCAGAAGATTAAAACGTGAATAGCTGCAAGGTTTTTACAAGCTATTTATCATATTGTTCTTTCAAACAGTACAGGTCTTGTCCACAGAACAACATGCAAAAGGGTAGGGTTGTTTGTGTAGTTCTCTGTTAAGTATGGAACACAATATGTCTGTTGGACAGCTGGGGGTTATGCAAACCTAAAAAGCTTAAGTCCAAAAGAATAACTAAATTGTAACTGGAGGAAGGACCCTGATAAGCGGAGTCAGATTGGTAGCTGCACAGCTGTCTTGGGACTTGCCTGAAAAATGGGGAGGCAGGCTGTGCCCCAGAAGGTAGTGTTCATACTTCATTGAGGTTGTTGACATAAAAAACTGGGTATGTCAACAAGATACAAATATGCTTTCTGAGCTGTTTCAGAGTAGGAGGTACATAATTGGTTCCATACTAAATAAATGGGCAAAGCCTTTCCTACCAACCCTGTAAAGCCACCTTGACTTAGCTGTAGGATTGATCACCTGCAGGGGAAAGATTTTTGGATTCTGTCAGGTGGAGTTGTTTGGTCCATTAAAGCAGTGTTCACTGCTTGAAAAGCTATTTTACTTCCTCTGCACAAAGGATAGTAGCCCTGTTTTAACTAAATCACACAAACTTAAGGCTAGATATGACTCGTTTCAGAAGTGAAGCACAAACCTAGCATATAAGTAATATGCTTCACCCTTTTTCTCACCTGAATTAACACAATGAGGGGTATTTGTAAATTAAAAAATATTTATTAAATGGTATTTTTAGTGAATTCTGAAGCCATATAGATTGACTGACTTATCCTATCCGTTCTTGTACAAAATTGATTTTTACTGTTAAGGGAAAAAAATCAGAGATGGAATTTCAAATTTTTCTCAAAACTTATTTCCAACCCTTTCTAACCACCCCCCCCCCTTTGATATGGTGCACATGAAATTATCTTAAGGCTGAATATAATACCCCTTACTTAAGCTCCTAATAACTGATGTTAAATTCTCATACTTCAATTCTGTGCTTTATTTTAGGTGGGAGAGGTTTACATGCTGGTTAACACTGCAATGAATCAGGAACCAGTGAAAGAGAATATCCCCTATTCCTGGTCTAAACTGGCACAAATAAAGTCAGACCATTACAAAGCTCTGGCACATTACTTCATTGCCACCATTCTGTGTGACCATGAATGTAAGAATTATACATTTTCTATATAGTCATATAAATAATAATAGACACATAAACAGTTATAACTTGGTCTATGAATAAGACTAGGAGACAGGAACTTTGGTGTTTCAATATATGTTAATTTATAGCCATCTCCCCATTCAGTTATAAGGCCATGCTTTTTTGTCCTTTACAGAAGAATGTGAAAGTTCAATAAACTAATTTTGCAGAAACAAAAGAAATGCTATATCCGTTATATGCTACTAAATAGTTCAATTCTTGTCAATGTGTTCTGGCATGTAAGTATTACTTGCATACTGCAGATGATAAAATTGATGGAAGTCCTAAAAACTCGAATTTCCCATCAATATATATGTGTAAAAATGTTTGACTGCATTTGGAGATAAGGTAGTAATAACTACAAAACAATACACCTAAAGGAACAGGGCACCAAGAGATGTGTAATCGTTAATGTTCTATATAAATTATTATAGTGCCATCCGGTGATGATGAAGATCAGCAGGAGAAAGCCTTGTCCCAGTTGTATGACTACATGCCTGAAGGACTGATGGTTCTCACCATTTTAAAGGACAAAGTTCAGAGAAAACAATTAGGTAATTGCCAGTTTCACCCAGCTACTAGATACAGTTTGAAAATTACCTTGTATTTATTGTCCGTGGAGGACAGCCAACAGTTTCTGAATTTTGCCCCCCCCCCCCAGGGAAAGCACATTTACGCAAAGCCATTGTTTACCATGAAGAAGCTCTAAGAGTCTGTGGTCTGTGCAAAAAGCTTCGAAACATCGATGTTCTTCAGGAGGTTCTGACAGCTGCACATAAGCGGTCACTTCTCAAATATGCTCAGCAAGAGACAGAAGATGACTTTCTCAGTCTAATCCAGGCTCCAGATATCCTTCGTAAGTATATACAGCTAGAAATAAAGGGTATCCAACCATACATATGTATGCTATTATGGAGATATGCTTTTATATATATATATGTATAGATATATAATATGCATCCATACATAATATAAATAATGTAGCAGTTATATACTGTACATTTGAGTTCAGATTCCTTACACATTTCCTCAGTCACAGATAAATGAATTTTGTTACAGCTGCTTTACAGTGTTTCTGTCTCTGGCCACATCATTTTCTGGGGTAGGTAACAATGGTTATTATTTAGAATACAGCTTTTTTTGGTGACTATCTTGTGAGCTAAAAAAAAGTGTTTAAAAACTAAAATCATACAGAGGAAAACTGATAACTGTTTCTTGTAGCACAACTCTTACATTGGTCAAAGTTGTTAACTCGGTTTGACTGCTATTGGTTCTTCATACCTTAGTCCAGCTCATACAACTTTTTCCTCTTTAGAAGCAGTGGGAAAGAATGAGCACTGGCTTTAATTTTTCTTTGAAAAATATTTAAAGAGCAGAATAGCATAGTTTGGTTTGGATGGATTGTTTTAAGTTCTCTATAGTGATACTATGAGCTCTGAAGATACTTTTAAGGCAATTCAGATATTTGTCTTGCACATTTCCACAAAAATGAGTTTTTCTACAGCTTGGTAAGAATTTAGGAGCAGTTTCTATCTAGCTTGGAAGGCAAGAAAAATAAATGTGTATATCTTTTCACTAATACTTGAGAGAAAATTCATTTGTTTTTCTTCTTGTTTTAGCTAAAACTGAGCATAAAATAGAAACAATCGCTCCTCACTTTTCCAAGGTGAAAGTTAAAGACTTCTTTCACAGACTGGTATGTAACATGCAAACACTGACAAACCTCTGTCATTTTGCTAGCAAGTATAAATTTGTTCAACATGAGGGAAGGGACACAAGTATTTTACGGAGAGATCACTCCTAGCTTCAGAGGTATAAGTCAAACTTGAGGCTAGCAAAGAATAAAAGTGCTATTTGTATATGGCTTTGCACAGTGTTCATTCTTGATAACCTTTATAAAAGTCCAATGAAGTTTCAGTGGATAATTGCATACAACTTAAAGGCAGGAAGAAACATGTAGTACCGGGAGATGAGCATGCAGAATGTGTAATGTTGCATGCTACAAAGCTAGTCTTTCAGGTGGCTCTGTGTATATTGGTGGGAAAAAGGGAATTTGGAGTTGTGGTTAGGATCAGAACATGCAATGTTCCATGAATCAATTTCTCTCCTCCAAAATGGAGCAATATAGGTCCTTAGAGCCTGCTGCAGCCAAAAGATCCTGCGCACTTTAACAGAGATCCCAGAACAACTTGGCAGTTGCTCTCATCCTACTCCTGTTTGAAGCATCACCTGAACAGCCATGAAGTCAGGCTGAGCACTTCAGGGGACATCTTAAATTTCTGGGATAAATCTCAGTGTTCCATTTCAATGGAAGTAGCTGGAAGTTAACCTGAGTAAAATCTACATAAGATGAGCTTAAAGCATAATAACGTAAAAAATTAGAAATGCTTACTTACAAATGGCAGTAAAGCATGTGCCTGCTGCTATGTTACCTCCAGGGCCCACTGACGGTGTTCTCAGCCAAACAGAGATGGACGGCTCCACGTACCATTCGCATTCACCATGAAGCAGGAGAGCTAGGATTCAGTCTTAAAGGAGGTTCACCAGTACAGATTTATTGTCTTGATCCAGTTTGTTCTGCAGCAGTAAGTACATTGGTGCAATATTAACAATTTCTCTCCAGACTTTAGAACGATAATCTCTTAAATGTAACTTTAGCTTGTTCATACTAGCCTATGGAATAGTTATTGAGTTCTACTATACATTAGTATAGTCAATTCATATAATCTGAACACATTTTCAGTGCTAAATACACTGTAGATGTTAGAGTATCCATATCCCTGACATCACATTAAACTAGAGTTGATTTCTTCCTCTTTTTGCACTTAACAGATTAAAAAGTCCCAAATAATAAAAGCAAATGTTATTCCTCATCTAATTCAGGAAGTTAGGAGGGATAAAGGCTTTAGAAAGTAGCAAAACCAAGGGTGGTGATCAGGAATGGAAGGCAAGGTAGCATGTGCCCAAGGAAAAGAAGGGGAGAGAACATATAATTGGCTTCTAATATGTTGTTCTTTTGGGGGAAGAAATAAAGGGATAAAGCAGCATGCAGTGATAAGCATAGTTTAGCTAGTGGAAAGGCAGAAGCAACCACAGAAGTACAGATAAAAATACTGAAGAAATAGAAGTAAAAACTGGAGAAAATATCTCACGGGGGACGATAGGGTGGCAAAAAACAGGTTTCACTTACTTAAGGAGAAAAGCGGGAAGGACACAAAGAGCCAACATTTAAGTGTGCCAGAATCACATTTGTCAATGGTAATTACTCAAATAAGTAATTTGTGTACTTAAAAAGTTGCATGTTTCTATGTTGTGTATATGCTTTTGTTCCACATGCCTGACTAGACAATTTTTAGCATCTAAGAGGGAAATGACTTTAGGGCAGATATTGTATGATGACAAAACCATTTTATGCATCTTTATAATTCCATGTGATAACCTCTGCAAAATTTTTTAACAGTCCATGGGCCTAAAAGAAGGTGACTACATTGTTGCAGTTGGTGGTGTGGATTGCAAGTGGTATGGAGTGAATGAGGTGCTGGAAAAACTCAAAAGCATGGGAGAGCAGCCCATTGAAATTGAGGTTATCAGTTGCCAGGATACAGCAGCGTCGATGGTATGTAACGAGGCAAATATGTTTTGCAGGTTGGATATGTGAGTTTTTTCAGTTTCCTGGCTTCAGTCACTGATTAATGTTTACTTTCATGTAGTCAGATAGCCCACTCCACCAGTGAATATATAAAGCATTCAGGCATGTGTTCAGTTCTGAACAGTCTGTATAAATCACAATGACTTACTTAGCAAGCTAAAGTACAGTCTGTGTACATAAGAATGGTTGGGTGGTGGGTTTTTTTGTAGTGGAGCTGCTTAGATTAATTGCATTATGAATTCCAGGGCATATTTTATTTTCCCCTAACTTGCCCCAGAGGATGAAAATATTACCCTGTTCAGCATTGGAAAGCCACAGTGAAACAATAATGGAATGAAATAGAACATCCAAGACTACATGCTTATTTTCTATGCACTGTTAACAAATGATCCATGACTTTTGTATTAGATCATGGATTAATGTATGTATTTTTTATTTTGGTAGACTTTAACGGTCTAGTCAGTTACTAAGCTGCTGTAGAAGCTTTTGACTAAGGAAAAATGTTCACAAGATTAAAAAATGTTAAGCTCTAAATAAGTTTAAGTTTTTTGTAGTGTGAGAGAACCTGAAGTTCAGCTAAATCCACTGCTTCATGCTTCTAACGTTCCCTGGCAAGCTTAGGCACTGAAGTATCGTTGCCTTGAGAAGTGATCAAGGTGCTTTCATTCCTGTTAGATTTTCTTGTTTTGCTTAAGAAGTTGATTTTCCTTATTGAAAGTAAGAAATTACACACCTGCCACTCCAAACTGCTACTGGAAACAAAAGGGTAGAATGTAATCAAATTGCTTCAGGGCACAGCTAAGACAAGACAGAGAAGGCTGTGCCTTCCAGGTATCCAAAAAGAATGTTCTACAGTAGCTCTTGTCATAGTTGCAATCAACATGAGACCTGTCCAAAGACAGCAAAAAGACTCCCCTTCAGAGATTTGTGCAAGAACTACATACTTAAACTTTCTAGAAAGGTTAGTGTATACATCATATAGTTATGCTAGAAGGCAGTAAGTGCTAACTATAACACAACCGATGGAAAAGATTTACAGGTCCCTTTATGCTTTGCATAGTATACCCTTGAGTCTACATGGGCAAAATACCAGAATCGCAGCACTCTGAAGGACCTTGTGTTCCGTTAGTATGTATGTCATTGGCACAGAAAGCTTGCTGTCGTCTGCCTTGGAAAACTATTTGCACAGTAACCTTTTGTTATCATCAAAATTTTGACCCATTTTGGCTGACTGATTCTTATAATGCTTCTCTTTTTCCTACAGCACAGTAAGAGTGCAACTTATTCTGTGGGAATGCAGAAGACATATTCCTTAATCTGTTTAGCCATGGAAGAGGACAAAATTGATCAGACCAAGAAGGTCCCACTGAAACTGCCTTTTCTAAGTTGGGGAACTAAAAATAGACAGAAAGCTGCAAGCACCCTCTGCCTTCCTTCAGCTGTGGCTGGAAGTTCTCAGATTAAGAAGAAGCTTTCTCCCTTCACACTTCTGAATACGGAAAGCTCACTGTACTGAATCTTTCAGAAGGATTTGTTAACATGACATTTTTCTTTAAAATGTATATAAATATCGATCAGTTATGTCTTTGTGTGTATAAATTCAGACAAATGCCATTGACAATTTACTGTGTATTGAGCCACTCTAAAGGTCAGAGGCTGGCAAAAACTGTAAAGCTTAAGTATTTAAAGGTTAGAATGAAGTGATTTGGGAGGTATGCAATAACAAGATGTAGATGATAGAATTGCTTACATGAGGACTGGATTCCCTTGGAATTTCAAAATACAGTATCATGACAAATTTTTTATAACTATGATAGATGGGAGTTATTTATTACAAACTTGATGCTGCATGCAAAACAACAGGGGCCACATTAAAGGATGATTTTGCTGTAAAAGTTTAGAGTCAATAATAAATCATTTAACACTACTTTAAAGAATTATCTTAACAAACCACAGTTGAGGGAGAATAACGTTATTCAGAGAAACTAGCCTTGTGCCAAGGGGAGTGTCATACGGTTGTGGTTTTTATGCATAGACATTCTCTTTCTGAGAGTACTAGGTGTATTCTACTGAATTAGTTAATTTAATTCTGGAAGAGAATTAGAAGGCTTAGAAGTCAAAAGATCTTTTGAACTACAAAAGGCTTTTTTACTCAGCCCTTTTTCTGATCTAGGTTACATTTTAAATGCCAGCAGATTCAATTGTTAAAAACAGCCTTTATTCTAAACTTGAAATTATTTAACCTACTTACCATAAGACTTGTATCTCATTAGTCTTGATAAAATTGCTAGCTGTGGAACAAAACTCAAAACTGACACATACCAGTATATTAATCAAGAGTACATAAATTGTGGTGATGCTCTAAAATATGAGAAGTGCTTGTGAGTCTAGGTGGCAGAATATTTATTTACTATCACACCAAGTAAAAAAAAACCAAATAGATATAAAATACTCCTCCTCCCATGGGAACAATTTATGAGCATGTATTGACTATATATATTAAGGAGGGAAGCAAAAAAACCTCAAGCATGTGAGCATTTCTTTGAGATTCTTCTATTTTCTGAAACTGAAATTAATTGAAAACTGCTAACACTGTAGTGTTAGTTTAACATTGCCATCTACAGAGTAGATATATGCTGTTTGATACTCAAAACTTTAAGGGGAAAGTTTGTGTCTGGGTGTAAACTTTAAAGTGGTCATTTATTTTTAGTTTCTTATGTAATAAGTGTAAATATGTTGATGACACTTATTTAATAAAAATCAGATGCTGCCATTTAGTAGTGGCTTTTTGATTCTGCTACAGCTTGGATGATACGGCATAATTTACAGGTTTTCACTGTTTACTGGTAGCATACCTCTTGCATGTTTCTGTAATGTTGCTTACAAAGGTCTAAGAAACTGACTTACTTAAAAGTTTATGTTGTGTAATACAGGAACTTACAAATTATAGTCTAAAACTTGCTTCCTTACAAAAAGTGTTAACATTTTTAGAGTTTCCCTAAGAAGGTTACATAAAAAAAAAGTTGTAAATTATTGTGACTCACCTATCCTTAGTAGTTATTCTTCATGTGTATTTGTAGTAGCACTTCCTTTTACACACACAAGCACCTCATTGCAGAAGTGCCAAGGTTCTGTTATTCACTTCTCTTTAGTTTCAAAAGGGAGTTGAAAATCCTGCTCGACTGCCTTCCTGCTGTGATCCAATACCCAAGCAGCATCAAAGCAGCTTTTCACACATCTCCTTAACAGGTACATAAGGCAAAAGGCAATTTTACCCTTACTAAATATGGTAAGAATCTAATTTAAAATAAAATGCAGGATGTCAGGAAAACCAATCCTCTTCTTTACAAATAACTTTTGAAAAGGTTAATACTGGAAGAACAAGATGAATTATGAATTTTGATCAAAGCTTCCCCATATTATTTTCTTTGTAGCATATATTATAGTATAATTTATATTATAATTGATAATATGTAAAAAATATTGTAATTTATTATTATATTCAGAAGTACAACATGAATTAACCAAGATTTTGGACATTAGACACAGGGGAGTAAATTTGATAGCACCCTGTGAACTGAAAGAGGAACAAGAGAAATAAGTTAGTGTAAAGTCAAAGATGTATTCCAGTAGGACTTTCCAAAGGAACTCCAAAAAGTTATAAATCAAAGATATTACTATAAAGCAGTGTATGCTAACTTTTTTAAAGCACTGTAACTCACATTTCCAGTTACTGAGAAGATAACACCACCCACATATTAATGAAGTGTTTATTTCTGGAAGACAAAGGTAAGCAAGCAAAGTGCTTTTCTTTTTTTTTTTTTTTCTCCTCTGAGAGTGCTGAAAAAGACAGCTTTCAGTGTTTTGTAGAAGACAGATGCAAAACACTTTACAGCCCTCTTTCCAAGGCAATTTTCACAAATCAATAAGCAGAACAGCTGTAAAGAAGCAGCAGTAGAGTAATATCTAGGCAATTAATCAACACATTCCACTTGTTACTAGGATTATAGAAATTACCATAATATGTGATTATTAAAAACAATTTTATAATTAACAAGAAACAAACAAACAGTCTTTGTTTTTCGAAACGTGTGTGTTGTGTCAGGAACATAAAAAAGCATAAATTTGTTGTGCTACCGTTTGTCCGACTACTAGCTCAAGCTCTTTGACAGATGCGTTACAAAGCCGCTGGATGCTTCCAAACTGTTGCAGTAAAAGCAGAGCTTTTGTTTTCCCAACTCCTGGAATTTGTTGTACCGTCCGGAACACTGATGGCTCTGCCAGCTGAGAACACTGTTTACGAAGAAAGGGGTTACTGTTGTGATCCTTACTTTGTTCACGGACCTGAAGCAAAACAAAACCATAAGTGACACTGAGTGCCCTCTGCTGGAGCTCTGCTTTTGGTTTTTAAAATAGTTTTATCTCAAAAGAGTTCAGTGCAATCACTAGGAAGTTTTAAAAACAAGCTCCCTCCTTAATGTGTGCCCCTATTAAGGGTTTTTATGCAGATCCACAAAGTCTCACTAGGAGACCAACAGTTTCTTAATACCAACCATGAATTAAAACAATTGTTTTGTCATCTTTTCGATGCAATCGGATAAAGGAAAAGAGGAACAACATAAGAACACAGTTTCCCCATCCTGAGACAAAGGAAAATCTGAAGTTGGTTTTGACAGAGAACTTGAGGATTGCCTAATGCTATCCAGTGGCACCTCAGTGCAAGATCACACTAAAAAAATCCAGTATCCTATTCTTCAACTTTTTACTTTGTTCTCATATGAGCTCTCTTTCCACTGAGCTATACTACCATATTACTGTTGCAGGATATTTATTCCTGACATTCAAATGAACAACAAAATATGTTCATTCCTTTAAGATCCCAAGTATTCTTTCTGAAATGAGTGATGATTGTGGGAAAACAGGTAATTCTCCTCATGTCTCATATTTTAATAAATGTTTGTCCACTAACATAGAAACTTACTAGCTGAGTAATAAGTTGAGAAGCTTCTCCTTGATTTGCCACAGGGAGCAACACCATTCCAAGTTCTAGCACAACAAGCTTTTGTACTGCTAAGAAGTACTGATCACTTATTTGGGTTTTCTCCACAATGACAATTCCCCCAAGACTGCTGACCTGTATTGAAAGGAAAAAAGAAGAAAAGACCTTGTTAATGACAAGCCGATGCAATGCAACAGAGAAAATTTCTGTCAAGTGTGAGCTACCTGAAAGCAAGTGTGAGGAAGAATAGAAGTTGCAGCAGCAGTACTGAGGTTTAATACAGCATTATTACACAGCTGCATAATTTTTCAGGTTTTGGGTGGAAATTATCACACAAGTTTAGCTCCACTAGAATTTAAAAATAACACAAGAAGAATGTTTTCAGAAGCACAGAAAAAAACAAATACCTTTCCTTTTCTCTTTATGTAGTACTTACATTTCTAAACCGAACCAATCTTCGTTTGAATTCATCCCCTGCAACCAAGTCTGCTTCAGAAATATATAAAATGCAAGTTCTGTTTGAAAGATGAAAATCCACAAGTCCCAAGTCATCTTCAAACATGAGTCTAATTTTCCCTTAAGGTGAGATAGATTGTTAAAAGAAAAAACACAGTAGTTAAAAATATACTAATAATTACTTCACAGCACAACCCTCCTGATGTGTCAATAATGCTAGTGACTTGACAACAAACTTCACATTCTTTAAAAGCATTTCTGCTCTTTAAGCAAAACTGGTACAAGCAATACAAAGTACTGTGTGATGCTTTTAGTAATGCCAATTAATAGCACTTCCAAATTACAGATCTGAAAGTGCTACAGCTTCTCAGTAAACTCTGGACTTCTTGAACAAAAACGTCACATGCTATTCTGAAAGGCTTATCTTAATTTAGTTTGCTGTGCCAACAGATGATAGCACAGTCCCAGTATCCGTGTAAATTGAAGGGACTTCAGTGGAGATGCATATTCAGAATAGCCCCACTGCTGTGGTTTCCAAGCAGATTACTTCTGCTTCTTCTCTACTGTGCTCAACAACTATGCAAATATGACAGAACTGATCACATAGATACACGATAGACAAGCAGGAATTTTCAGCCTGCTAACATAGGCTGTACCACAAATGTGGGACCAGTCAGGCACAGAGTAACGCATATGCCAGCCAATCTTAACAATACTGGGTGATACAGGGGAATGCTTTGCCTGAATTGTTTTTCCTCTTCCAATTTGTTTGTGCTTACCTTGCAGCCTTTGGGCTATCTCAGACCCTCTCCACTTCTCATTTGCAACCACATGTCCATAAGGGACAACTATAGATCCTGCTGTCACAGGAATGTTTGCTTTTGTTGTCATGAGACCTCCTTTAAATCTTTACTTCAGTAGCAGCTACACCTTAGAAAGAAACATGATAGAGATATTAACACATTTTATAAACCTGTTCCAAACTTAATTTTATTATTAAAATTTATAAGATGTAATACTCTGGAAGAGACACTATCTTAACTATCCCTGAAGCTACCTTACAGTCATGGTTAACATATCAAAATCAGTAAGAGATGCTGTTAACTTAAATACCGGCTGTTGGCTTGCAAATTCCACTCCCAACTTTGCCAGTCGATCTGAAAAACACCTTAATTAAGACTCACAGATCGTAAAAAAACCACACCACCTTTTCTATGCCTTGCTGGGAGAAAGTCTGGTTCAATTACAAAGCTGACTCCAGAGGCATCTCTCGCCCTCAGCCGGCAGAAGTTTCCAGACAGATTATTAGAAGGTAGCTGCTGCGAGAGATTATTTTGAGGTTTGCCAGCTTTGTGCGGTGTTCTGACTTTAGGGGGAAACGGCAGTCTTTGAGGCTAAGGCACGATTTGAGGAGAAGAGCCAAAGACGAACCGGTACCACCGCAAACACCACCGCCCTAAGCCACCTCCTGCAGGCCGACCCAAGGCGAGCCCTCACCGGGGGCCCGCTCTGACAGGAGCAGGAGACGGCCCCAAGGGCGGCCGCCGGCCCACCGCTGACCTGCCCAGAAGAGACCGAGCTCCGTCCCGGGCGCCTCGACCTTTCGGGGACCGCAGCCGCTCCTCCGGAGGCCGCACAGGACGCAGCGGAGACCAACCGGGAAGAAAACCCCGCCGGGCTCTCGGGAGAGGCGTCTCCTCACGACTACCAGGCGAACGGCCCGCCTCAGAGCGCGCGCCTGCCTGACAGCGGCGGCCGCAAATAGGAAGCGAGAGCTCTGCCGCTCGTGAGCGAATGAGGAGAGGGGATAGGGCGGGCCTCGCCACTGGTAGGTTGCTAAGGCCGGAGGAGGGGTGAGTAAGGGGCGCGCTGATTGGGGGAGCGCGAACCCGCAGCGAATCCGGCGCGCCGTTGTTACCAGCGGGTAGCGACGGTGGAAGCGTCCCTAAGCGGGGAGAAAGCAAGTCGGGAGACGGAGACCCTTCTCCTACGCGGTCCCGATGGCGTTTATCTTCAGGAGAGGCCGGAAGGGCCCCTTCGTGAGTATCGCTCCGTCCAGGGCGGGTCTCCGTCCCCGTGAAGCGGGGTCTGCGGGGGAGGCGGGCGGCCGTGCCCGGGCGGGGCGAGCGGAGGCCCTCAGGGAAGGCGGCCGCGCCCTGCGGCTGCCGCCGGTGATCGCTGTGAGCAGCTTGACTGAAGTGAAAAAGCGGGAGAAAAAGAAATCCTAAGCATAGAAAAGAAGGTGTCCGGAGGCCGGGCGCCGGTGCTCTCCTTTCTCTCAGTCCCGGCGCCCTCTCCCTCCAGGGAGGCCTCTGGGTTCTGGCGGGGCCCGGAGCCCCCGGAGTGGAAGTGCAGCTCGCTCGCTTCCCACCGTCTGTTGTCTTACTTTACTGTGGGATGACGGCATCCTTTTACCTCAGCTGTATTCCCCGGTGATCACAGTAAGACCTCTACAGCCAACAGCCTTTAGTAAACAAAATGGTGTATGCCAGACAGACTTCCAGAATTAGGGAGAAGTGCATTTGCAAGATAAGACAATCTTTGTAATGCACCATTTAGTTATTTGACACAGCTTCCTGTAAAGACAGAAATACTTCCCAGTTCACCTGTTTGTTATCCTGTTGGAGAAGACAATTAAAGAATAATTGCAAAAAAAAAAAAAAAAAAATCTGTAGCAGAAATAGCAGAAACTTAGCCTGGTTTACTCCATAGAAAAGTAACATATGTCTGAAGGTGATGGACTTTATTATGACATGGTATTTTCTGATGGCTAGAGAACAACACTGGAACAGGTTGCTCAGGGAGGTTGTGGAGTCTCTGCTTTCAGAGGTACTCAAAATCCAACTGGAGAGGTTCCCAAGCAGTCCTCTCTAGTTGACCCTTCTTTGAGCAGGGACTTGGACTGGACAATCTCCAGAGCTCCCTTCCAACTTCAACCATTATGTGATTACATTCAAAGTACTCTGTAGGGAACACTGGTCCCAGTTTTACTGAGCTGGTATTTAGTTTTAATTTAATTTAATTTAAAAAAATTGTTGGGTTTGCTGATAAAAACGCATTAGGGTTTTTTATTTTTTTTAAATTCAGGTTGAACCTTTGACTGCGAGTCTTATTTAATGATAGTTTTTTCTTCCATCTCATACTGCTATGACTGAGGATTACTTCTGACTCAGACTCTTTCTACAGGAAAGGGACTAATATTGTTACTCTGAAGCAGGGTTCAAGTATTTTGAAAAAAGTTAATTTCTAGTACTCCTTTTTTCTTGTATATATACGCAGGGAAAAAACCAAACTTGAATTGAGTAAGTTAAAATTCTGTTTTTGCAGGTTGTGATAGAGTGGGTTGAAAACATACATTCGTGGGTCTTACATAAATTACATTTCTAACCTTCATTAGCAGCTCTTCATAAATCTTAAAAAGTTAAACTTGGAACCATTTCAAGTTTTCTGTTTACATTAATTGCATGTAATTGTTCTTCCTTTTTATATTATTTTGCATTGTTAGTTTTTGTGCATGTTCAATTCTGTGTTTTTTTCATTGTGATCTTTAAAGTCATCATCAACTAATTTTATTTTAAATTATTTAGAAACATATAGCTCATGGCCTGGTCCCTGCTGCTACCATAGCTCCTAAACCTGCAGTTCCCCGCACCCCTCCCCCTCGTAGTCCAAACCCTTCTCCAGAAAGGCCCAGGTAGGTTTTGAGTTTTGTTTTTTTGCTTCGTCGACTACAATAGCATACTAGAAAAGCATGATTAGAATAATTGCATGTCCTTGCTGCAGTATTTACATAAACCTTTTCATAAGTAGAATATATTTTTAACTGGGGCAGTTCCCTTCTTTGAACTTTAAAGATACCTATTTTTCTCCTACTCCTAAGGATGCTAAAAAATTAGAACAATAACCGTTATGAATATGTAACTTATAAATCTGTGTCAATTAAAGACAAATGGCCTATTTAAAGTTAGGGCCATTTTTAATTTGGCTGCTACAGCAGAATGTAGGACCGTAGCAGTACTAGTACTGTGAGTTAGGAAATTTAACTCATGAGAAAAGCATAAATTAAACATTACCAATGTGCCATTTTATTGCATATTTAAAAAAGCGGGGACTTAAAAAACTGGCATGTAAAACTGTGTTGGATTGGATTTGAATTAGCTATATAGGCAAGTTAAAGAGAAAATACAAATTTATTTTTCTTTTCATTTGTAGTTTATTATGGTTTTTCTTCTACATTTTCTGGTTGTTTTCTATGGTCTTTCTAGTGTCTGTAACATTCCTACTTAATCCTAGTTCGTTTCTTCTTCCTTTTTGACCTGCAGTTGTTGTTATTCCTGTTACAGTCCTCACCATTTCTCTCCTTTAATCTTTGTTCCTGCTTGTTTTTTCCTCTTCATCTCACCCTTCTCTATACTCCGTAGCATCCTACAAATAGGCATTTCTATCTACTTATGCTTGCCCTAGTTTGCAACGTGCCAGCATTTGTTAGCAGCTCCAGAGTCATCAGTAAAAGGTTCGGAGTAGGGAATAATCGAAACTAGGAGAAAAAATAGCAGAATGTGGAACACTTTTTCAACACGGTGCCAGGTAGTATTGTTATGGCTAAAGTGAATGCTAAGTACTATAAATTATCGATATCACTTTTGGGAATGTAACCTAGTATATTCCATGATTTTCATGCATATGATTTGGGAAAACCGATAGGTATTGTGCTTTACTCTTAGATAGCTGCGTTACGATAGCTTGTGCAGTTTCGTGCTTTACTTTGGGAGTTAATAGTTTATAACCAGTCCCTTAGCACTTTCAGTGGTGTTTATACTTGTTAACTGTGAACGTTTTACTTTGCTTAAATAGTGAAGACCTTTTGCAATAGAAAAAAAATATAAAACATGAAGCACAGAGAAAACATCAGTATTGTTTCATTGCTTTATTCTGTTTTCTTCCAGATCTGCTCTAGCAGCAGCTATCCTTGCAACAACGCTAACAGGGCGCACTGTTGCTATTCCTCAGCCTCGGCAGCGATCACTTTCTGAAAGTGATTCCACCTATGTGGAACAAGGATGTTTTGAACCATATGCGACAGTCACAGAGCTCAGAATGGGGTAGTGTATACTTTCTGTTTTGATGTACTAGAAATAGAATCTTTCAATGATACAATTTTACCAGAGTTACAGCAAACTCCTGCTGTTACAGTCACTTACTTTTTTTCTCACCACATCCTAAATTGGGTCTGAAGTGTCTACAATCTTTACTCCATTTCTTATAAAGTGATGTCATGCATACAATCTTCAGAGAGGGAGATTTGGATTGTAAAAGAGTCACAAGTAAAACCATATATTATTTTGCCAAATGATGATCAATTATACAAACAGTTAATCACTGAGGAGTCATGTGAATTACATGTTGGATATTTCTTTTGTGCTAAGTAATTATTTCAGACTCTTCTTTCAGTAGCATTAGCAACGTTCAATCTCTAATCTGGCATTTTCTTTAAGATAGAGAAGAAAATGTAGCTCCAGTGTTAATCATCTATTTTAAAGCATACACATAGGCTAGCATACACATAGGCTAGATTCCTTGTTTGCAGCTAACAGAAGCTTAGATGTCTGTTTGTGTTGGCTGGCTGGACTTGTGTATATTGTAAGATTGATGGTTCTACTTTACTAGTGTTTTGGGGTTTTTTTTGGAAGAGTAAGCAGCACTGAAACAGGCTTTACACTACTTTCTACTTGCAGGCCCAACTGGAAACTTGATAGTAGTGACAGATCTCCTGTACAGTCCCTGGAAATATCAGGCAATTATCGTGAGGATGAGGACAGGGATACCTATCTTTCAGATGCTGACAAAGAGGCAGAGTCCAGCTGTCAGAGTAATGAGAAAAAAGGAGAAAACTTTAGCGCCGATGCTATTTATGCTGTTCCCTGCAAAAATAAAAAGGTAGGATTTTCAAATGTGTTATTTCCTTGACAGTGTTCTAATATGTTAATGCAAATATTAATTACTTCTAAGGCTTTTCATTCTCTTCTTACTCTTCAGAGATTTATTCAGTTTTTCTTTCTCATGCTTCCTTTTGTGGTTCATTTACTCTTACATGAGGTAGGTTTGTTTGTTGATCCTCACAGATTCCATGTCTTTGATTATTAGGAGCCTTTTCTTATTAGGAAAACACTGGTATTGTGTATAATTATTGTGTATAATTTAGTCTTGTAAAATGTCCAGTATTTTATGTTGACCGTGATACCTATATAGTAGATTATTTGTTAAAAGCACTAAGAACTTTCCTTTTAAATGGTGAAAGCTTAGTTAATGATTCAGTATTCTACTAATGAGCAGACCTGTATAGAGACAGGGAGATTCAGTATCAAACAAAATAAATTACCTTGTTGTCTTGAAGATCAATGGATTTTTCTGTGTTATGGTTTTGGATTGTCTTAACCAGCAATAAGCAGCTTAATACTCCTGAGGCACATTTAAAGTTCAGTCCAAAATTTAACAAAAATTTAACAAACAGGAAGAAGTAACTGAGGAGTAAAGAGACAATAAAATGGTATGTTTGTGAAAGAAATCAGAAAACACCCCGGGTGAAGAGATAGTAGTCAGTAAGAGGAGAGAAGAGGGGGGCAGGGAAAAAGGGAGTGAGTAGAATATGGGGGACACTGGTATGCAATCAACAGGGGAAAAACAGAGAAGGCAATGTTAAAAATTTTTCTTGAATCCCTCAGTGCTGTGATACAGTAGACAAATGGTTGATCTTTTATTAAGAGCAAGTTTAGATATGACACAGCAAACAAGCGAATGTAGGATAATTTCACAGACTCTTGTGACTGAATAAGGTGACAGGGAATATTTGCCCTGTGAACTAAATGATGATCATAGTTTCCTACCTCTTGTTGATCATTGTAGGATTTAGATTTTTGTCTACACAGAGCCCTGAAACAAAAAAAAATGATGTCTTGTCATTTGTGACTGGGACATTAGTACACTAAAGGTTTCATATAGATATTGAGATGTGGGCTACTTAAACAGTGTTACCATGATTTAGATAGGCTTGTCTTATTTTTGCATAGGAAGAGTTTCCACCATCTCCTAGTACTAATGCTGACAAGAAAGAGGCACCTTCACAGGAAACTGAGTTTCAGGTGCTGGTGGATGAGTCAAATGCGCAAATAGAAGGTAAATAAACTTACTTTAAGTCAAAATGCCATACCTTTTTAATACCCTAGCAAAAAATAATTTTTGAATAAAATACATTTAATACTATATGATAATGATATAATCCTTTTTTTTTTTTTTTTAAAGGGCAATTAAAGTAATGCTACTAAATACTTAGCCATTTCTAGTAGTTACAGAAAACTAAAAATCTGCATAAAGAGGGAAAATTGGTCTACACTGTATAACTGAAACTCCTAAACATCCACTATCAGCCAGTGTAAAAAGGGGAGGGAGGGGCAAAGAAAGTTTTGTGTACTCTTTGTTTTGTCTAGTACAGTCATTCTCTATTCTGTTGATATATGTGCCAGAATCAATCCAGTTTATACTCTGGAAACTATTGGAGTGTTACTGTGCTCAAAAAGTGGAAAAAAGTAGAAACTATCAATGTTAAAAAAAAAAAAAAGCTGAAGAGATAGAAGACAACATTTTTAATCAGTCCCTTTTCTTGGATAAAAAAAGTGTCATGTCTGAAAATCAGTAAGAAATTTTTTTTTTTGGTAATCAAATGGCATGATACTAGGATTGCTTGTCTTTTCTACAGAATTTATATCATTCTTGCAGTCTTTTAAGGTCTGGGCCTGACCATCAGGTCACAGAGGAAGGTTCTGACAGAACAGAGAGCTGAACATGATCATCAGTCTCAGGTTATCACCCTAAGCTCTGAATTGTTAAGCTTCACAAATAATTTTTTTGCAGTAAGTAATTTCATTAGATCAGGGACATTTCGTTCATAACCGGACCTGTCATTAAGCTATTTTCTTGTAATATTTTTTTCTGCACTATATTCTATTGTTACAAGAGCAAGGCCAATCTACCTGCATAGGAGTTTTATTGCATAATTATCTTTTCCATTATTTTAAAATCAGAAAAACAGGAAATCAGAATTTTTTCCAGAGCTGCAAAATGCAGTTTTTACGGATGATGGCAGCACTCTATTAGCTATTGGATAGGAAAGAGGAAGCAGAACTGAGTCCTTTTTGAAAAATCTTTGTCTTTCTAAGTTTTATTCATGTTGGATCCCAGTGTTGTTTCCATATTATTTCAGTAGAGTTATTTGAAAAGCTTTATAGGGAACAATATCCAGAAAGATGGGTTGCCTTGATAAAACCATTTGGGAAGTGGATGCGTTAAACTGAAAAGAATAGGATATATAAACCGTTTCTAATCACTCTTCTACGTAGTAAGTGCTGCAGATCTTGGAAGCTGTCAGATTTGCACTTGCCTTGTTCAGAGATGCAACAGGATTCAAGCCCAGTAAAATTGATGAAAATATTTCATTTGTCCTTTAGTCAAATTCTAAAATAATAGTGGAAGACAAAAATACAGCTTAATTTCTTCCATAGTTGCATCTATACAGTGTGAGGTAAAGTAAGGTCTCACATCAGTATCCTGATACACTGTGAAAGAGATAATGGAAAGTTAGTGATCTGATTTGTGGTTTTGGGAAGACTTTCTTACATTTATTTGCAGTATATAATATGTGTGCTTACATATCCATATGAACCCTTACAGTTTATGGACTTAGAGATACTTTTGTTTTTATTTGACTGAAAGATCTGTTTTTCTTTAGCAGAAGACCAACATCTTGGCTTGAATTTAAAGGTAAGACTTATATGAAAGTTGACTTGTGATGCATTTTGAAAAAAAGGGTGTTATAAATTGCTGATCGTTTACAGTCACTTAAAAGAATACTATCTGCCACTAGGGTATCTTTTTTGGAGTACAAGAATGGCTAATCATTCCTTTTGAAAAAATATAGGTATATACTACTATGTAGGTAAATAGGCCATACAAAAGTTGGAGTGGGTTTTTTTTGTTGTTTTGTTTTTTAATATATCTTCTGTTGTTCCTCATGCAAAAGAAAGAAACTGAGAATGGCAGACATCATGTTATAGCAAGAGATAGCTCTTACTGATAATATTCAAATTCCGAGCCTGGCTTCACCAGACTTTTATCTAGTTTTCCAGCTGGGCCCATTTGACTGCTTTCATAAGCTTGAAAAAGAATATCCAAAAGTTTAGTTTCTCAGATCAACTTGTTGGAATATTATTTACAAAAATGATCAGTTCTTCTATTGTTAACATAACTTTTTTTCTTCAAGTTCTTGATGACATATATTTTCTTTTGAAATTGTTCATGAGTTTTGGCTCGTTTAGTCATCAGTGTCTTGGTATGTTAAATTACATGGCATCATATCCTTGCAGAACTTCACTGCTGTTTCATAAAAATGTGGAGAAAGTTTGTATATCAATCATGTTCACCTCAAGGAAATACATTAGTATGAATTCAGCCTGTAGTTCTTTCCTGATGAAAGAACCTTCTGAAAATGCAAAAATACGTACTTTTTTTTTTTTTTTTCTGTTTTTCAAACCAGCAAAGGGAGCACAAAGTTCTTCAATTTTGTTGAAGAACATTTTACGTTTTAATTTATTTGCTGCTTCCCAGTTAGGGACTGACAATTCATATCATAATTGGCTATTCTAAAGTCTTACTTCATACAGACTAACAAGTGGGAGCAATATCTATCCTGTTTGGTCAAGAAGCTTCATGTTTATGTAACCTTTATGTCAGCCATAAAATTGTTTTGTGAACTGTACATCTCTGACAACTAAAGAAAATATTAAAGAGTTTCAAGTGTCCACAAGTGACTGATGGCAGTGATAAGTGACAAAATGATGTCAAGATGGGTAAATGACAAGTTGTATATTGTCAGTAGTGAATCCAACCTTAAATTTTGTTGATATAAAAGAAACTGCTTCAAAAGTTCTGTTTCTTAAGTTCTCCAACAGTGATGCTGCTCAGAGTACTTCAGAAAGGATAACTGTTAAAGCCAATTGTCTCATTTTTTATTTCTCTGCTAGGAAGAAAAATCATTAGCTGAAAATCTGATACGTGAAAAGCCTCCGCCATCCCCAGGTACTTCTGATTTTTCTATGACTTACTACACATCTTCACTTTAATAATATGCATATATATTAAAAAATACTTCCCCCCCAACGAATTAGGCTTAGAGAATACAAGCAGGAAAATGTATTTCTCATGTACAGGAGATGAGAAAGTGCTAGTGCTCTGTGATATATATAAAAACAGTAGTTCTAGGCTTTTTATATTAGGTGTTTCAGACTTGTTTCTATTTTTCAATCTGAGTGACTTTTGAAGTCTTAAGTAAATGATGGTAAAATGATGTAATCAAGTTAAAGTCTTACTGGAACTCTCCAGTCCCTTAAGTTTCATCTACACTACAGGATGTCACCATTATTAATGTCACCCATCACAGCAGAAGTAGTAAACATACAAGTGATACAAGATACATGGTCTACCTTCTGCTGGTGCCTTATTTCTATGTTATTGCATCCATGTAACAATTCCAGGCACAGCACCTCTGAACTTGTGATAGGCACACATCCTATCCATGTGACACACAAGTTCATAGGGTTTTGTGTATTTTTGTGCTGTCCAAGAATCTTATGCCTTCTCACAGGAAGATAACAGTGACCATAAGTGCCCCAAATATTACTGAACACGTGAAGCTGTTATATGTCATTAATAACAAGAGATAGCTCTGTATTTCAAAACCAGTTCTTGGGTTTCATACATCCTATACTAAGGAACTGTTCTGTACTAAGTTATGTTCATGCCTGTATGCTATTACATTATGCTGGCTCTTAAAAGTCTGACAGTAAGGGTAAAACCTCAGCCTTCATTTTAATAGGTAAGCTGTTTAGCCCATAGAGATGAAAAGAAAAATTTGGAAGTGTGATCCATTATTACTGATGCAACAATGTATTCATGATTTTGCAGATGATCTAAAATTTTACTTCTGTAAGGATTATTAAGTAACTTCTATTCAGTAACAGGTCATTGAAGCCTGTTCAGTGGGAGGGAGGGTAAAGCTTTCATTACACAGGTGATTAAAATAAGGAGGGTTCAAGAGGACTGACTAGTCCATGCAGGGCACATACACTTTGCTTATTCCAGTGGATATTTCTGTCTCACCTCTCTAGTCACCGATGCTAGGGAGAAGGAGATCTGCTGACACTTTTTTTTCCCTTTAAGGAAGGCATGTTTTCAGTGTCTTGAGAGAAAAGATGGGAACTTGGAGCCACTCCACTATATAGCTCTCTTTCCAAATCCACTTTTTTCATTCTCTCTAGCCTTACCTTTTGGGAGCCCTGAGCTGATTTATAAAGTATCACTCATACATAATGCTAATATTAGAAAAAATGGATTATAATTTGCTGAAACTCATATTGAAGTCTGAATACCTTTTAAATACATCAAACTCTGGCATTACAGATATGTCTATTCGAGCAAGGCAAGCATGGGAAAATATGACTAAAGAAAAGTTCAGAGAACTAAAACAAAAAAACTGGTCTCTGAACAAAGCATACCAGGCTATGGTCCAACAATTTGAGGGAAGAAAACAGCAAATGGAAGAACAGCAATTAAAGCTGAAGAGACTAGAACAAGAAAACAGAAGACTTAAAGAAGCTGCGGAGAAGTCACATAGAGAAGGTGGGAGAAACATATAAGCTAGTCTGTAGTTATCTTGTTTAATTTTTCTGATTTCTTACAACCTGTTCCTACAGTAGTAGGTTTCCACTCATTGATTTGAACAAGTATCTATGCAGAAGTAGTTTCTGAACACTATTTTCTACATTCATAGAAATTTTGTCAAGGAGATTTTACATGATCATGAAAAAAACTTACCTAGTTGTTTGAAATTTAATGTTTCTTTGTTAGTAATTCTTCATGGGATTATTCCATTACAGTATTTTGAGAGAAGTTCTCTTATGATTCTAGCTTATTGAGATTTTTTTTTCCCTTACAATTAACAAATTATTGTGAATGTTTCTTGAGTTTTGATTGAACTTTCTTGTTGGATATTTTTTTTAATAGAGGAGGCTACAGAATTACTTTTTCTCAGACAACAAGCACAAGAACTGGTAGATGAAAATGATGCTTTGAAAATGACGGTCCATCGTTTAAACGTAGAATTAAGTCGCTATCAAACTAAATTCAGGCCATTGTCCCAAGAAGAGGTGAGAGTCTTGGTTATAAAGGCAGTTTGTACTGAAATGTCCTATTGTCCTTTCATTCATCTTTTGAGTTTTTAAGACTATTTTCTCCAAATTTGCCACAGTCTACAAATGGCATAGGCTTTTTCTGAAATTCAAAATAAGCATTTATCGTTAAGTCTAACTTTAAGAAGTTACACTTTCTCCCATATTAGTAAGATATTGAACTTCCAGTTTTGTTGACTTTGTTGGGTGTGTGTTACATATGCAACACATGTAATTAGAAACATAAGCTTGTTTGGTTTAATAGTTGTGAGTGCAGTAAACAGTGGTTGGTACTTCAAAAAGCAGGAATTAATTTCAGTATCTTTTTAAAAATCTACTTTAGCATCTAAAACTGAAAGGTTTACCCATGAAAGGACCACCACCACCATGGCTGGTAAGTAAAATAATATTTTCACTTATCTGTTCCTTCCTCTCTAAGTAAAGTAGTAAAATTTCTTTACTGGAACCAAAACATTCAGGATTTTATTTAGTTACTCGGCTGAACTATCACATACTAGAATATTATAAACATTTATGTTTGTTGCATAAAAAGATGTAGGGCAGAACTTTGCAATGAATGTGTGCAGCTCCAGTTGAATTTACAGTAACCTACAGACTGCATAAAATCACCAGCTTTGAACTACTGAATGCAAATTAAGTAGAAGTACTGTTACCCTGAGAATCATAAATACCATCTTCACTTAGTATTGCCTAGCATGTAGTTTGCTTCAAGGTCTGTTGCTTAATTGTTAATCTTCTGTTGTGATTATTTTGAAGATTATACTAAGAGAAAATAGCATATTTCAGTGATTCTGATGGTGGGAATGGTCATGGGTCTACTAGTAGCCTATGAACTTCTGGCAAGGATAAGTCAAATAGTTTGTGAAATTGAATGCATTTGTAGTATGATGTGAATCAATTTCTGCTTGAAATGCTAATCAGATCTTAAATTTTCCTTCCTCACTGTTATTCAGAACTATACAGAAATAGGAAAGTCCTCCTTCTGCTCTGTCTTTCTAGCTATAATATCCAAGAATCACATATGTATGTATTTAGTTTTAAAGATGCAGGTTTGAGAGTGTAAAAATTCCTTTCCCACTTACTAATGAATCTGGGCTAAATCTGATTATTATTAACTGTATTCACTGTAGTGTTCAAGTTTGGTTTTGTATTCATTTGCATCCACATTCTGCTGTGTTACATACACTGATAAGCAATAGCTGCTTTTTAGTGAAGTGTTCAAGTACAGCATCTAGCCTTGTCCTTCTCAAAGCTTACTCCTGAAGCAGTGCTATTAAGTGTTTCTGCAGCATCATTTTGCATATGGTGGTTTGTGTGCTTGTGTAAGTAAGTCCTGCACTTTTGTCTGCAAGGCATATGAAAAAAAACCTTAATAGTTTTAAAAACTAAGAATATATAGCAGAAGTAAAAAATATTGATGAGATTATGGTTTGTAATTGATTTATGTGGATTTTTTTTTTAAGTTGGATATGAAGTATTTGTCACCTCTTCTGTTGGCATATGAAGATAGAATAAGAGAAAAGGAAGATTTAAATCTTGAACATGAGGCAAGTTGCCATGTAAAGAAATATACTTCTACACTAAAGCAGAAATAAGTTACTGGATTTTTTTAAAAGGGATTTGTTAAAGCTGTTTTCTGCCTAAAATTAAAAGTGACTTTATTTTACTTTTCCATGCATAGTCATTGTACTATCTTATCCTGCTTGGCTTCCTTGCTTTTTGTCAGCCTGTTCAGATGTAGAACCAGGCACTACACTGAGATGTACAAGAATTGTGCTCTCTGAATAGAGTAAACCATAAACACAGCAGTAGAAAGAATTTACTATTGTCATTCATAATGGGGATTCAGTGCCTTGTATAGGTACTCTTCCAGTTACAGGCCTGTGGATTTCGTGGTAGAAGAATACTTATTTCTAGATATTTAAGGAATGGGTATTAAGGAATGGGTTCTCTTTTTGCTCTTCAGAAGTACTTTTTTTGTCACTGAATCTATGAAAAAAATGGTGATTTGCTTCAGAGGAGAACTGCCATAGCTTTTCAAAAGAATTTATTTCCTTCAAAAAACTAAGCCATAAAATGAGCAGAAAACACCAAGGGGTTTATATTACTGTAAATTCACTGTATTATCCTACCATATTCAAATTCATGTCATTCATACTGAAAATGTGTAGTATCATCTAGTAATTTCCAGAATTCAGGTTTTTAAATTATATTTTAAGGATCTACAACTTGCTTAATTCAAATGACACTTGGCAAAAATGTGGCACAATTCAAATACCTATATTATTTGAAATATTACTAGATTGATGAGGCAATTTTGAAGTCAGGTATGCACATCTGAATTAAAGATTAGTGAGTAGTGAGATAACATGCTGTTAACACAAGAATTAGAAGGCACCCAGGCATGTATATTTATAAAAGTTTTTGTTGACGTAAAAATTAAAACAAAGTACTTAGCTCTAAGGAATTTTATGTGGAGTCCTTTGTCTTCCAGGAGGATATGAAGAATTTTAAACTACGAGTTCAAGAGTTGGTGAAGGAGAATGAAGACCTGCATGAGCAATTAAATAAAAATAACTTTATTACCCCTGCAGAATGGCAAGTTATATTACTAGAAATTAATTTAAAAGCTACTCATTATTTTGCTTGTTGCATGCAAACTCTTAAGATTACAGATCTTAAGGAAAAATTGTGTTCCCCTCAAGCAACTAAGTTTTTCTGAAGAGTTAATAGCGTCATGGTTATGTCTTGTTGGAACAATGCTCATCTGCAATGCCTGAAATAATTTTGCAGTAAAGATTAAATAGTGACTGTGCAGTTTTGCACCTGAAGCCCATGTAATAGTGTTTAGTTTCTGCATAGATTTAAGTAGGTTATAAAGGTATCAAAGTCTTTTTTGGTGCTTTAATAAAATAATCCGTATATTTTGTCTTTGGATGCTTATATACTGTCCACAAATTCCAAAACACTCTTTATAGAGGTGTTTCAGCTTCTTAAGAATTTCTGGACTTTTAACACCTTTGGTTTTAGGTTTGCCTCTCTGCAAATGAATAAGAGAAGTTTGTATGTCTCTGAGCTCTGTCTGGGAGCTGTTTTTTAAGGCTGGGGTTCGGCAAGGCAGGGATGTCAGCAGTACCTCCTTACCAAGCTCTTTTGCTCTGTACCTTCAGTAGCTTCTTCGCACTCAAATGTTGCAGCGCATTGCTCATTTGTATTGATGTAACTGCTGATGGGGATGCACTGTCAAGCACATAAAGGAGGTGGTCTTGATCAGCCTAATCCCCCCCTTTTGTAGCAATTTTAAAAACTTTGTTTCGCAACATAGCCTCATAGTGCCAGACATAGATGAGGGTAAGGATGTAGCTTGGCAGTATGGGAGATGTTCCTTATGCCTAAACCTGTTGATGAAATATGATCTTAGTGATATAAATTTCAAAGTTGCAGTTTTACCTGGAAAAAATTATTTTGTTCTTTGTTTAAAACTGTTATACTTCAAAGACTTGTCCAGTAAAATTCACAATCCATTTTCTCAACCTTAACTCCAGCCTAGATAGTTTTGATGGGAAAAAAAACTTCCATTGTTTCTTTCAACTGGTAATGCTTATCATCTTACATCAGCACTGACTTTCCTGTCACAAATAATGAATGTATTTTGTCATTCAGTTTTCATTTCATATTTATCCATTCAGATGAAAACATGCAGAGTCTTAAGTGGTTAAATAATATGAACTCTATCTTAGCTATTAACCGATTTGTAAGTAAGTGGCTGATGTGCATTTGCTTCCTTCTTGTATGCTCACTGCAGTAAATTTCACAGTAAATTAGTCAGCTAAACTTACAAACACCTGTGCACAGAGGTTTTCACGGATACAAGTGTAAGCTGACTTCCATTTCTGTGTTTGCAAAAATCTTCAGGGTAGGCTGTTTAAGACTATATTTTTCAGCTGCCAGACAACAATTGTAAGCTGTATGGTTCAGCTTAAATTTTAGTCAGAATATAATTTGTTCGTAGGGGGAATTGTCCCTATCTAGATCTATATACAATAGGATGCATTTTTATCTAGGGCAGGCCACACATGAACAAAGTAGATATACGTTGTGTTAGTTATGGTCATCAGAAATCCTTGGTAACAGTCTATTTTGCTATACTTTGGGTTTAGATTACTTTTGCTGATTAATGACAACTCTTCAGTTTAAATTCATTTGATATCATCTGACACTTGTACTGTATTTCTGCTTGCATTCTGGCTAATGCTTCTCAACTTTTTAAGCTGTTATTAGAATAGTGAATACTTTCTTAAGCTTTTGTTAACATCAGAAAGACTGCGATTGGTTTTCTTGAAAGCTTAATTAATACTACTTATAAAGCAGAGTGTTAAGTTCTTTGCTCAGTATAGTTCTGTTTAAACTCCCATCTTCTTTACAGGCCCATAAAACACACTGGCAGTATTTTTCCAGAGCCAAAGCCAAGTAAATCCAAATCGTATCCAAGAATTTATCGCATGTTTTGAAAACTAATTTGGTTCAGTTACTATTTACATAGCTGTCTCCAAGTCAGCTGGCACCATTAGGTAGCTTTAATTTCCTCATGTGAGAGAAGTCTGAGTGAGCTGGGACTGGTTTGCCTAGAAAAGAGAAGGCTCAAGGGGGAATCTTATCACCGTATAGGGGGAGGGTGTAAAGACAGAGCCAGGCTCTTCTCAGTGGTGCCCTATGACAGGACAAGAGGCGGTGGGCACAAACTGAACCACAGGAGGTTCCCTTTAAACATAAGGAAACAGTTTTTCACTGTGAGCACTGCAACAAGCTGTCCAGAGAGGTTGTGGAGACTCAATCCCTAAAGATATTCAAAAGCCACGTGGACATGGTTGTGAGCAGCTGGCTCTAGGTGCTTGGCTTGAGCAGGGGGGGTGGACCAGATAAGCTCCAGAGGTCCGTTCCAACCTCAACCATTCTATAATGCTGCGATTCTAATTCGCACATATATATTTTTCCTTCTTTCTATAGAGAATTTTTGCTTTAGTTAGTCAAAGATTTTAAACATTTAAAATAATTTAGATTTTGAGGCTTGTGAGTTCGTGTCTCTAATAAGCTCACCTTGGGTCCTGACATTGCTTTCGATGAGTGTTTTTAATTTAAAAAAATTTGTTTTTTAAAGTTCAAATACGATTTATAAGTTTACACTGTTGGAAGTCAGTTGTGTTTTTTTCTTTGGACATAAGTTAATATTTGTGTTATATTTTATTTATTTTATCTGGTTGTCATTGCAGGCAGCAGCTGCAAACTCAGGCCAAGCTGGTCTTGGAAGAAAATGGATTGTTGATGGAGCAACTCGAAATTCAACACACTAAAGCAAAAAATAGTCACAGACAACATGTTCAAGAAGGTAAAGTGCTTGAGTTGCTAATCATTTGAACTACACCAGAGAAGGTACTGCAGGTTTGTTTGTGGGGTTTTTTTTGGTGTTTTGTTTGTTTGTTCGTTTTGGTGTTTTTTGGGGGTTTTTGGTTTTGAGGCTTTTTTGCAACTTCGTATATGCCTACAAAGCATTGCTGAATGCAGGTAACACTAGCAGGAGAGCAAACTCTGGATGTCAACTGATCCTGAAAAGAAACGTCAGTATCACCTGTTGACACTATACAGCATACTCCACTTTGACTTGCTTCCTCTGAAAAAGTGACAACTGTTAAAACAGCAGTACACTTATTTTCATAATTTAAGAATACGTTGAACTTTACAGTTTGGTACTTGTGAGGTATTATTTGTTTATTTAAATGTTCAATTCAGAATTTGTAGGGGTTTTTAATTTTCTGCTTTGTAACCAACTTGATATTTCTTGTGTTGCCTGTAAATATTATTTCTTGACCAGGATTAATTCTTCTGCTGATAGTTATTTTTTGCATCAGTAGATTCCTCTGGATATTTCTTGTTAATAGCCTTCTGACTGGATATTAGAAAGAGAACAAGCATGTTATAGTTTAAAATCCCAAAACTGCAAGTAAGATTTCTTAGTGAAGTTTAAAAAGCAAAACTGAATCTTAATTCACAGATGAGGATATTCTGTAAATTTTTAATTATGTGTGATTAACATAAGTCACTGATGAGAACAGTTTCCTTAAGTGAACCTGTATAGCAAAACTCCAATTCTGAAATTTTTCTATTCATCAGCTACCTAATTCCATAAATACTTCCCTTTCTGTTTTTAAAGTTCCTGAGTTTCTTGTTTAGAGTTCTATCTCTCTATATCCATCTGTATTTAGAAGATAACAACTCATCATATCCAAGACCAAAGGCCAGACAATACCCCAAAATAAGGAGTTCCTCTTTCTGAACCTCAAAATAGCTTGATCTGATATGACTTGTCAGAACATCCCTGGTAAACACTGACAGATTTTTATCTATTGCTGGAGTTCTCACAAGGAAACAAGAGCCCTGATCTTCCATTCAGTTCCTACAACTGTTTTGGCAGTGTATCTGGTGATGGAAATACATACTACAGGAAAAACTTGGAGATCAGTGAGCAGAAACTGGGCAGTCTCTAGATGTGTGCCCTATCTACTAGGCTACAAAAGTCATGTTCCATTTTAGGTTCTTTTCCTGAGTTAGTAAAATATGAATTAGAGGATTTTTCAGAGTAAAACGATGTTTCAATAAGCAAATAGCTTATAGGCCTGAGAAGAAGCAGTCTTGAAGTTTTGGCACTTTTCCAAAACAAACTGCTTGAGACAGAGAAGAAAAAAAAAAAAAATCCAGACTGTTAAAATACAAAACGAAATGACAAATCCACTGTTACATAATGCTACGAACGCCTAAGAATTAACATATTAGTGGTTTAGTTGGAGTTTCACTAAGTGATTGAATTAGTTCTGCTGTACCCACTTGTTTCTTTTTTTCTTCCCAAAAGCTTCAAAATTGACCAAACAGATGATAATCTTAGAAGAAAAGAGACAGAGACAAGAAGGAGAGATAGCAGAGTACCAGAAACAGTTGGAAGCTTTGCGTTCTACTTGTGAAGAGCTGAAAGCCAAACTGGATAGCAGCATAGCAGCAGAGGAGCACTTTGCTTTGGTGAACGATTTAAAAAGGTATGAGTTTACATATGGTGCACAGAGAAACAATTCGGCAAAGCATTCACATGAACAGATCCGCATACGCATCACTCTGTAGGTAGGAGGTGAGTGGAAACTTATGCTGGTAATCTAGGAAGGTAACTATCAAAGTGCAAAGAAAGGTAAAGAAATATTCCAAAAATAGTGTCTTGCTTTTTACAGACAATTAAAATTAGTGAAGGAAATGCCAGATCTTGAGACATCGGTAGAAGTGTTTCTACCATAGAGTAGAAATGTACTGCTAAATGTACCTTTTTAAATAGTAGAAGATGAGGCATTAAATTGTCAAATCTATTTACTTCTATCAACACTGTATATAAAATGTTCTCATTCTTTTGTTCCCATCTTTGGGAAAATGTCTGAAGGGTCCTGAAATTCTGAACTAAAAATACTAAGTTTCCTGAGTCTTTACAATCTGGAAATAACAAAACAGCACAACAGAAAAGTGCTGTCATGCAGCATAGTCTGTAATGTGTTTTCTAAAGACATTCTGTAAATTTGTTTGCTTTCAAGCCTTAGCATAGTGCAAGTTACTGTTTCTTGGTACAGTGCCTTCCTGAGAAGTTCTCAGGCCTTGTTTTTTGGCACTGCTAGTAATTTCTTTGGAAAAAAAATTAGGAAGGGAATACATTTGCTCTATATAGGGCATCTTTATAATTTAAATTCTATTTCAAGTGCAGTCAGGATGAATTACTTGAAGAATTTTGTTTGTATTATGCTTCATTCATGATTTGATATGTCATGAGATTGTAATGCCTCTCTTTGATGTCACCACTGAACATTAAGCATTCTCAATGTATCTTTTTCATACCTTCAATATGGGTATCTTACTGTAACTCAGCTTTTTAGTGAAGTAGGTCCATGCATGATGCCTGTTCTATGGTGTTGGTTTTTGCAGCCATTTACAACAGGAGCGGGAGAAAAAACACTGTGAGGTGGAAGATCTAATGGGAAAGATAGCATCACTGCAAGCTCAAAACAAGAAACTGCTTTTAGAGAAAAATAACCTCACGGCTGACAACAAGATCCTGGAAACAGAGATGGAAACGACACAAAAGACCAACAGGTCATATCACATTCTTATTTTCTTACATAGAAATACTTGTATTTCTAAAATCACAGCAGAAATATCTGTAAAAACATTGTCTGACATCCCACAGTGTGTAATTTCTACTTATTACAGAAAAAACTTGTTTCCCAAACGGATCTTTGTTACATATAATGGCCTGGTTGTCAAATAACTTTGCTAGGCTTTATATGTTTTCATGCACACTTTTCTATGTCTGCATGCAAATTAAGAATATATCTTTAATGCTAGTAGTTAGCTATAGCAATTAATCATTTGTTTACTCACCTGATAAAATAGGGTCTTACACTATTTGCAGACCTTCTCATGCACCTGAGTGGTTCAGAGTGGAGCTCGTAATACTTTAAAAACAATATTATTGTTGTGCTTCTTCAGAAATATGAGCTTGTAGCCATTGCACAAATTGTGCTTTAGAATCATTGTTACTTTTGTTATTCACACAACATATTGTAGGAAAAACAGCCCCAAAAAGTGGGAAATGAGACTTTCGGGATCACAAATATTTTGAGCCAATGTGTCTTTAAAGGTATATTTGATTATTTGAGACTTGTACAAGTTGATTTGCACATGCAATGCAAGTTCTTTTAATGCCATTATTATTTCCCAATCTGAAGATTTTCCTTGTTATGTTAATTTTATAGGCGATTGAAGAAGAAAATAGGTCTTTTGAAACTGCAGTTGGAGGAATCAATAGAAAAAGAAGTTGCAGCCCATCACTATCTAAAAAACCTTATTGGTTTGGTGGAGAAGATAGCTCAGGAACGTGATCAGCTTATTTTTTTGGTAATTACCTTTAAATAATTAAAATGACTTATTGATATTTCATACAACTACCATCTGTCCTGGTTTCAGCTGGGATAGAGTTAATTGTCTTCCTACCATCCTACTGGCACAACTTACTGTTAATTTGAATTATCAAAAAAGAAAGTACAATTTCAGTTTGAGGATTTAGCTATTTAAATATACTTTTGCAAATAGGGTAGGAGCAGTAAAAGATTATTTTCTAGAAGACTGGTTAAAAGCAACTACCCTACTTTCTGGAGACAACGTAATTAAGCCTTAACTCGCATCAGCATTAGGGTCTGCAATGGTATGTATCAAGTTTAAAAGAATTTTTTAACCTCATTTTAGAGATTGGCTTCAATTGTTGAAGCTACACGTATTGAAAAATAGTACACAATCATAAATTTTTAATACGTATTTCTGAATCTAAAGGTAAACTGTGATCCTTGAAGTGACCTGTATGGCGCTTCTGCTGTGGATGCACATGCACATTCTTGCTCCTTTTTGGTAAGCAGTCATTTTGACAGGCTGTTTTTTTGGAACAACTCCTGTTTAGTGGAAGTGTCTGGCATGGAAGTTACTGGGCTTTTTATAGGTACACTTTGTTTCTTTTACAAGATCTTGGACACAATTTCAATTTTACATATTGGTACTCTTGTCTTCAAATTGGTCCTGGAAACCATTACACAAAACTTTGTTAAAGCTTCTTTTGCTTGATCAAGTAGTAGACAAAGGTTGTCATCAGCTTTGGGTGAAAAGATTCTATAGCAGTTAATTCCTAATTCTAGAAGAGGAATTATGATGACCCAACTCAAATCCTTGTCCACTGCAAACTGGACTTTAGGATTGTGAAATTAGGCACAATAAATGTCTCCTAGGAATTAGGGGAACTGGTTCTTATCTCTCAGTCTCTGGTATATCTATTTTCAAATACTTGGCATACCACATTAGAAATATCACAGAAATCCAGAATTACCTGTAAGTACAAGGTGTGGCATTTGACTAATAATACCCTAGTAGATGTTCAGAATACTTTTAGCAGTAAAAGCTTGTTTCAAAAGGAAAGATATCTTAACATAACTTTAATCACCACAAGATAGTGTAAACCCTATCTTTGCAAGTGTGCAGTATTTGACATCATATTTTTCCCTTCTGAAACCTGCACCTGAAAGTACACACTAGAAAATCAAGTTTCATGGACGTGCAAAAAGCTCAGGTCTGTGGAAAGCAGCCCAAAATGCAGTCAGCTATGGCCTATCTTTCTTTAGATATATAAACTGATCCTGCAATTAGAAGCCAGTCCTGTCATGCAAAACAGAATTTATCTCTTCCTTTTGGATCACATTCTTTTGTGTATGATAATGATACATACTTACTTGCTGTCCATTATTTCTCCATTTTGTGGCTTAGATACTAAACAGTGCACAAGTCTTGTTTTTTTTTTTTTATGAATTCACTGTGTCTGGGCTGACACCAGAGATACTTTGAGACAAACTTTTCTACTGAAATAGTCTAGTGTCAGTAAAACCTTTAAATAGCCAGTTTACTTTGCTGCCTGGTAGAGCTGAATTAGAGCAACCTGTTCCTACTTTTAATCGCTGAACTTAAAACCTACCTTGGCAGAAAGTTAGACTGCAGGTGTCTTGTAGTCAGGTAATCTGATTAGGTTGTCTAATGGGAAGGCCTAGAAGACAAAAAAAAAATTAGAGTCAGACCCTAATGACTATGAAGAGCCACTACTGAGCATGATGTATAAGCAAAAATGTATTATCATTCCCCCCACCTCAAAATTCAGTAATGTCAGGTTTAGTTACTCAGTTTAGCTACTGCTATTACCCTAGCCTTATTCTTTTTTAATTCACTAATTGAATTAAAGCGTTGAAATTCATTTAATGCAGAAGAACATGGAGACCAAAAAGGGTACAGCACTCTAAGAAATTAGCCTGTATTTTTACTTAATGAGGATTAAAAAAAAAAGTTTGTAGTAACCACATCTCCACAGAAATAAATGGATAGTCTTAAATTTACCATTTCCAGGAACAGTGATAGCTTACTGATAAATCCAGTAAAACAGAGCAGCAACAAATTTATTTAAAACAATTTTCACAGTGCAACACTGATGATGAACTGTAATCCTGAATTAGCAGCTGTCAAAATGATTCTTTTATTGTATTGTATGATTCAGATACCACACGCTAAATCAAAATGTCACTGACTGAGCACAAAGCTCACAGACTCCAGTGACGTTAGTTAATTTTGACTTCTGTGAAAGAAGATGTGTCTCTGGAGTGAGGGTAGTTCACGGTGGTCAGACATTGCTGATTCTAAAACCTGGTTATTTCTCTCTTGAATGCTTTCAGTGGATTTAACAGTTGAAACCTCTTACAGTTTTAAAATTATTTCATTGTTCACAGCTTATGCAGTTTTTGTTTGGTTTACTTTTTATATCTGAGAGAGAATGTAGTGCTTATGAAATGATGGAAAGACTCATAAGAGGGAAGCCTTTCATAAGATACATGTCAGACTCTTTGCCTGAACCCCTGCCAATTTCAAGGGCTCTTTTGAGAGCAAACTACTAAATCTGACCCAGAAGAATGAGTCTCATGCATATAAATGGGATCCCTACATACACATACATCTGTAGAAAAATATGCAAAATTGGTTGGGTTTACAGTATCAGTAGCTCTGATCCTCTCAAAGTATTATTTTGCTAGTGAGATAGTAGTCACCATCAGTTGTCAAATTATTATTTAGCCATTATTAGAATAATTTTCAGGATTCTTTATCCATCTTGGTTCTTCAGACTGTTGGAGCTCAAAACAAAATAGCTTTGTCTTCCTCAGTGTATGTATATGTATTTTGTCTGCACTGTCTAAAGTTACTACATTTAGTTACCTATACTATATGTTTGCAGGCCAAATGTTTGGAAAATGAGAATCATGGTGTTCTCAACAAAATAGTAGAAGGCAATGTACGCTTAGGAAGACTGGAAGAAAAGGTTAAGGTAAGCAGTATTTCTCAACTAAATATTATGTATTTATTTGTTTTGTTTTTGTAATGAGAAGTCAGTAGTTTGTCAGTGTTTTCATGAAAGACAGATAATTTTATAAAGACTTTTTAAAAAGCAAAATAGATAATCATTATAGTTTTCACAAGTGTCTTTTTCCATTGTATTTGTACATTGCATGTCTGCCAGGTCATTGCATTTACATAATTACCTGGAGAATTATGACTAGTTGTAAAAATAATTAAAAAATATATTTTATTTGTATTTCAATTTTGCTCTGTAGTGTAACCCGATTACTCTCCTACTTTTCTGAGGCTGTACTAGTGCTTCGACTTGAAGTCCGTTACTATTAGATTTGGAAGAATGAAAAAGTTTTCTCAAGTGTCCAGTTACCATCAAGTACTTTCATATGGCTATAGGGCAGGAGGTTTAGAAACCCAGAGGATGTTCAAAAATCTGGCCTAATTAGAGAATACATTATAGGTTATCTTTAGAGCTCTCTAAACAAATTCAAAGCATGGTGTGTAATTCTAGTATAACAGTGTATAGCGTGAAATAAATTTGAAACTTTTATGTTTTAACATCTTTGATGCTATGTAATTGCTTTTACTGTAAACTCAAAACAGGAAGGAGAAGGCTATCTGGTATATTGGTTTCTATATGTAGAAAGTAACATATATTACTTTCAAAAGCTATCTTGTACTAAGTCAAGTTTGCACAGTTTACCCTAAAGCAGAGAGTCTCCGTACATTGCACTTTTCCAGTCAAGACCTATGCTGCTATTTCTGCATCAGATGACACGAATGTGCACCACTATGTTAATGGAGACCAGCTCCATCTGCACTTTCCTTGTACAGATCAACACAGCCCAGGAATTAGCAACAAAGAAAATAAACCAAATCGTAGATGTAAAGCGAGAGCAGGAAGCTGAAAAATAGCTAGAATTTTTAAGGAACCCTTCATAAAAATACCTAAATGCATGAAACACTACCATAAAAGAATTCTCTAATTATACTAATACAGCTATAAATGGTTTTAGCCATTTTTCACCCTCATTCATCTCTATCTGAATTTAGAAAACATCTTCCCTACCAAGACAGTGGCTTGTATTCTTCTTAAATACAGATTTTCTGCAATTTAATAGATCTCTGACTACTATAAGGGATAGAGAAGAGACTTGCATAGAACTAAGAATATTTACATGCAGTACATGCTGTGAATTTTAAGTGCAAAACCAAATAAAATTTAAAAATCCTACCTGATCCATCAACTGTTAATGGAAATTAGAAAAAACAGCCTGTTAATAAAGTTCTTAAATATTGCTGTTTCTCTTTAGCAAAAGTTTTTCTTTTTCTCTTACAAAAAAGCAAAACTTTTTTGTTCTTATTTTTTGTCAGTAAAGCAGAGGGCTTAAACAGTTGCAAAACACCTTAAAATATCATATACTTCTTGGTTATCCTATTAATTGAACTTTACTAAAAGCCAGTATCATTTATTCTTTGCAGAAAACACCACCATTTCTTAAACACCTCCAGTCAGGCAATCTACTTTTCTAAATAGAAGCTTTATTAATTTGTTCTCTTCGGTGATTTATGGAAAGTTATGGGGATTCTTTTGTTTTACATATAAAAAAATATTTTTCTAAGTCTAAGTACACTGTCACATTTTTAGTTTTGTTCTTTTTAGTCACAAGACTTTTTAAATCCCAACATGTAATGCAGTTCCTCAAAACAGGACAGGCCCTATTGCACACACTGCTTTTTCAGGTGCTGCTGATAAAAATTCAGGCGAGTACGAAAAGGCAAAAGGATTCTTCACTTGCAAGACAGACGTTTGCCTCCACAGTTCATGCACAATACTAACAACCATGAAACTGGAACAGCAGCTTACTTTAAGACTACATACTTCCTACTTAGTTGAATGAGATAGGTTGGAGGTCTCATTAGTCTGATGATGTCAGCTGGAGGAATACTACTATCAGCTGCTTCAGGAAATCATAAATTGAGCAACTGCCCTGTATGTTGAGTTACAGGATAAACCCCTTATGAGGTATTTAGGCGTAATCTGTCTCCACTGATAATAGTAATTAAAATGCTTTCATTTTTCTGGAAGGGTGCTATAACTCTTGGCAATATGAGTATTACACTATTTCTTTTCTTAGAAAAGGGTGTTTTGCATTGGCTTTTAACCATCTTCAGCTATTTCAGCAAGATATGAGATAAGAAATACAAATTATGTCATATGAATTAGAGCATACCGTCCTTGGGTTATGATGAGATAAAAGCTTATAGCCTACAGGTTTGAGTAACTTACAAGTGCCTACAATGTGAGTCTGTGTTTTCTACTTTTTAGACATAACCGGGTATATTATGTTCACCTTCTGGTGAATTTGTTGCCTCATATCTCAGCAGGCACAAGCTTATCCAAAACTATGTTACAGGTCAGATGCACTGTGTGTGTGTGTGCCAAAAGATTCTCTGTGGCTTCTTTCACATCACTGCAAATGTTATTTGGGGGGAGGAAAGAAGGAAGGCTAGGTGGGACAGCCATTCTGCACTGGAAACGCACGGCACATACATACCCTACAGCCAGTGGTCATTCAAAAAGCCGGCAATTCATTTCCTTTAGAGATCACTTCCCTCTGAAGTCAGGTCACTTGTGCTTTGCACATAAAAAGTGGATCTAGTCTTCTGGTCCAGAGTTCTTCATTTTAATGAATGCTTCTGGAGAAAGTAAATGAACAAAAACCCTGTGTTTTTTGTTTTTCATTGAGAAGTCTCAAAATAAATCAACATCTGGCAGCTCTGTTATTAAACACAGAATCACTGTGAAAGTCTTTAAAGCTAAATAATAGGTTATTCCTAAATCAAAACCATGTCGATATTTATATACACAGCTCTATTACATATTTTAAACTGTGTATGCTTAAGTTAGGTAGCCTATTAAAAGTGATTCTCTTTATAAATACCCATTTTTTTAGTTTGGGATTTAGGAATTACTGTAAACAAACTTTATAAAGTCATTCACTGTGCAAAAAATTTTGTAGGTTATCAGTACAACCACAGGAAATTTAGATAATAACAGTACACCAGTGTCAAGTAGGTTGAATACAACTATTCAGGAAAAAAAAAAAATTTGTACAGGAACTGTGTTAAGGAAACAAAATTTACTTTGGTATTTTAATTCTGAAAACAAATTAGGTTCATTTCTATTTTTATATAGTTTAGCTTATGTCATAATTTTTCAGGCATGTTGAATCATGAAAAATATTAAAGTTTACTTTAAAACTGTTCTTTAGTTGGCCCTTTAAGATACAAATACAAGCTTCTTTGTCATAATTCTTAAAACTCTTCTGAAAAATCTGATTGTAGAGCAGAATATTTAATGCAAATTTACTGCCCTTTGGCATCAGAAAATATTTGACTTGAATCTGAACTAGCTTGTAATGGGACTCTTGATTTTTTTTTTTTTTTAAACAGGTGATAGAGCATTTCTGATCTCCCATCTGTTTTTAAAGACAGTGACAATGCATTTGATTAAAAGCAGGGTGGGGTTGGTTGTTTTTTGGGGTTTTTTTTTGTTTTTTTTTTTAAACAATAAAATAACCTTCAACTATCTGTTCTATTCACAGTTCATGAGATGGTGGTCTAAAACCATCCATAACTTCAGGATCTGGTGATAGTAACCACTATCTTTTTAGTGAAAGAAAAACCACAATACCATGTTGTCGTTTTGCCAGTATTCACACAAGTTATAGTGCTTTAACAAAAGTATGTATATATATATGTCATACTATATGCATTTTTAACAGCCCATAAAGGTTAAAGTTTGCAATTAAGTTGTTTTATGGTTCAGTTAAAAATTTACCAATTGATAAAACACTGCACATCAGCTTTGTGAAGAGCAGTCACAAATTCCATGGCTGAGGCACTGGCAGAAGCCATACATGAGACATACAGTTAGACTGGAGGGAACAAAACTCACACACACACCACCTAGGGTCACTTTCTGAATCACTAGTAAATAGATCCCAAGAGGGAGGGAACCAAAGTAAAGAAATCCAAGCAGCCATACCAGTATTCTGCGTACACGCTTGCATAACTTTCAAAAGAGATCTTGGCCTAGCTGACTCTGAGAACATAAAGATACTGACTCAGTGCCATGGTCAGCATAATAATCTCAGGCAGTACTTTGACTGGGAGTCCTTGGGGAGTCTCTTTGTACTTCTATAATTGTAATTACTAAGCAGTTTGATCCAGGGGAAGAACTTGAGGAAGCCAAGTTTTCTGGTGTTAAAACTACTTCTTTACAGTCAGAATTCCATGCTGGTTTGTGTTTTAATATAAGCTTGGACATAACGTTTGTATCATCAGGTAGTCCTTCAACTTCATCTTCATGCAACTCTGTCTCATGGTGGCAAAAAGGACAGGGAGATCTGACTCCTATATGAAGTATTTTAGTCAAACATGTAGCACAAATCCTGTGAATACGATCCAAGATTTTGGGCTTACAACTGTGAACAGTAAATCTCCTATAACAGATTTTGCACTCCAGTTCATCATCGGGCACCTTTTCCTTTCCTTCAATGCAAGTGTAATTCATCTTTAAATTAGGCACGCTGTCAAAAAGAAGAAACCAGATTATAACAAGTTGTTTCATGGATTCTGAATCTCTATTTGGTAATAATTTTGTCAGTCATTAAGGTTTTAGTTAAAAGAGGTAGAAACAACCTTTATACTGAACATATCTAGCATCTCCCACTGTAACTCCTCTCATTTTCATGCAACTTTACCAAACAGGCTGGCCTCAATTTTTTTCCTACTATCTTGCTACATATTGTATTTAGAGTACAAAATTGTTATTGGTGAAGAGAAAGCATTAAAGGTTCATTCTTAACACTTCCTCAACGATGAGAAACTGTGTATTTCAGAAATGCCTGTAACCATGGCATAGCTTACTCTCTGTATTTCTGTAAACCAGTTGCGCACACCAGCACATTTGAATGAAAGAAGGGTGCTTCTTTACCATGTTCCTATCAACATTAATCTGGACTTAAGGAAAGGTGCTTTGGGTTTAACATCAGGACACCATGGATTTATTTAAGTCTTACTGCACACATGGCTTTTCTGTTCAGAGAGTATTCTACTTTGTTAGAATTTAATTTTTCCATTGTGAGGCCCGTGAAAATGAATGAAAGGTTAGCATAGTAATTACTTTTTTGGTGGGTGGTTTTGTTGGCTTTTTTTGCACTGAACCGCTGGGAGATGTACTTTGTTGTTAATGCCATATTCATTTTGTCATCATAATACATCCATCTAGCCATTTGATACTGTTCGGATTGAGGCTTATTCTAAGCAACCATTCAGTGCCTACCTCAAAAAGGATCCGCCTTCCTGGAATTTTTCCATAATCATTTTCTAACCATACCTGGTCTCAGTCTTGGATACAACAATAGACCTAATGAAGCAATGCCACTAACTTCAGGAGGTCCAGGATGTCACTCATTAACATGGGGCAGAACTTGAGACAGGCAGAGAAGAGGATTCTGTCTCTTGAGAAGATGCACAAATTTATTCTTTGCATCATGACCATCATATAATAGCAGATAATTTTGTTTAAACTTTTTAAATTTTATGTCTCTTTTACAGAGATTGTAATCATAATTGAAAAAAGGGAGATCTCTGAATCAGAACATGAGAATAGCAGAATAACCCTTCTGTCCTAATTCCTATCATATACAAAGTTGACAGAGGATCAGGGGTCAAAGTAAGTCCCCCTTCCACCTATTCATCTCAACCACTGTTACCATCAGTACAGGTGGCTGTGTCCTTCTCCTTACATGCAAACTTTGAGCAAAACCAACCAAACAAAAAACCCCACAGAACTACTTTTTTCCAGATTTTTTTAATTATCAGGCAGGATAACATCTGATTGAACATGCACCCATATTTTTGTCCAACTGGGAGATGCAAGGGCCCAGGTAGTACAGCATATAATACTGCAACACTTATATTCCCTTCATTCTAGGACGCATTCAAGACCTTTCAGACTTTGTGATGTTAGGTGAACTATACAAAGAATCCCTAAATGTGTCTTGTAAGTGTACGTCACTATTTTGTATACTAGGTAGCTTGTTCACTAGAGTTAATAGTGTTTGCATAGAAAACAGGAATTATAACCAAAATTGAATGGAAATGCATTCATCTTACTGATAAGGAAACAGCATTAGAATCAAGTATTCTTTCCCTCAAGTTTTCTTTTCACATACCTGATGGTCTATACGCACAGGAAAGAGAGACATGCCCAAATTTACTCCGGCTTTTGTCTGAAATGGTTTCAGTTTCCTCATACTTCTCTACTTGGTCATAACTGTGATCTTACAGGCAGATTATTTGCGTACTCTGCAACTCATACAAAAGTACTGCTACAAATCAGAGAAGAGATGAATATCCCCAGTAACTTTGGCCATATATCTCAGGCATTCTGAACCACCTGCCGAGTAGAACCTATCTTTCCATCACTGCTACGAAATCATCTATTCCCAAGATCTCTGTAACAAACCCAGGAAACAAGGTCTCCTTAGGAGACTAGACAGAATGACAGCACAGTGCCTACCCTGTGCCACTGACTCCGTGTGGCTTGTTTTGGCCATACGGAGTAGCATCATAAACTTCTCGACTAAAACTACTGCTTGCTAACCTATTTCAGTGTATGCATTTTAGAGGTATTTTCTAATACGTTTTAGTGATAGAGACAGTGTCTGTTGCTGACAGCAGATTAATTTTTTCCTTGCTTCATCTAAATCACTGTGCCTAACTCTTGAGTGATGTCTCTGAGGATGACCAGCAGCTAGAAGTCACCTTTGGTCTCCATGGAAACATGCTTTCATCTCTGGCAAATCGCTTTCGTCTCAGGTGATCATACTTAAGCAGTCGATGGGAAATGGAGGAGTGCATTATTTCAGTGTGTTTTCCAAAGAATCAGAACAGAAAGAGCATAGTTCGCTCTTGCCCTCTGTGTCACAGTCAGAACGGATGTCTGGTTTTCCATAATCCTGGCATATAACTGCAGTACAGAGTCATGTAATAGTGACAAACCCCAGAAGTTAACAAACATCCAAAGTTGTAAAAAAATTAACACCTCTAAGACTTTTAACAATACCCTTACCTATTTCCAGAGTTGAGCGAAGACATGAGCTCTTAAAGAAGCAGCTTATATAAATGTAATGTTTTTTTCTTGTATGCTATTCTTCAAGGATGATTAATTGTTTTAAGTTTTGTATGTTGGTTCCTTAAACCTTTTAAAAAGAACAACTGCTTACGAGTAAAGATCCTAAAGGAAAAATTTTTAAGCACAGACAGCACTTTTATGAATTCAAAGATTCTTCTTTTAAAAAAGTAGTGCTAGGTTCCTGATAGAATATTTTTTGGGGGTTTCAAAGCCAAATAATAAATTTAGATTAACAATTTCTGAATAAGAACAAGTGACCACACTAAACCCCCCTAAAGTACACTTGGTAGCCAAAATAGATAGTTTGCAGAGAAACTAGAATCACCTTAACATTGTATGTAGAAAATTCCAAATTAGTAACTAGAAACCAAATTGATGAGTTAGAATAAAGCCTCAAATTTGTCACAACAACAAACTAAAAAGTCACATTTTCTACAGCAGGATTTCACATAATTACAATTCCTAACAGGAATGGAATTGGTTTGGCTTTTTTGTGTGGGTTTGTTTGTTTGTTTTTTTGGTTTTTTTTTTAACAACCCTTCAGTTTTACAATAACGACTACAAAAATTTGTTTTGATTGCTGCTATCAATGTGTAATCTCTAAAATAAGAGACTGCACATGACAGTTGATAACTAAATTTATATATTTTAATGGATTTATTATTTTTTTAAGTATTAACCTACTACATCTGAGATGTACTTGTACCTCCGTGAGGTAGAAGAAACTGCATATATCAGAAAGTTTAGCAAGTTACTTTGTTATTAGAGCTTGAGGAGGAGGCAGCTAGAAAATCTCTGCCAGGAGAGTGGTCGCATGTTATAAAGCAATGTAATTAAGAGTAAACATGTAGCATTAGCACATTTAAGTACCTTTTAAAGCTTCAGGTTAAGTGTAACAAGAGCAAGTATTTCCTAACTGTTGCCTTGATGCTATGAGCCCAGTATTTGAGTTATTAATCTGTCCTACTATTGTGGCAGTGCTCTGTTTCATAAAATTAATAAAACTAAGTCATTTGCTGTGGTGCTCAGCAAATGGGACATTCAGCATTGCCAAACCTTTCCTCAGCTCTCAAAATCTTGCTATCACCAGGAAAAATCCCAATTTCTTAAAAAGAAGTTTCTAGCCTTCTTGGTTACAGAGATCTTGAAAATTTGACAAGTTCAACTACTAGTTAAAAAACCAGGAAGAAGATTAAACAAGTAAACTTGAGGCTTCTCCTTTATTTGTGCAAGTTCAGTTCTATATGGGAGTAGGATACTTGATCATACACCTCTTTAGGGTAGGAGAAGAGAATTAAGATAGAAATAGGTTAAAGATAAATAGGCTAAAGAAACAGAATAAGATAAAAATAGGTTAAAGAACAGAATAAGATAAGGAAATATCCTGTATAAGGTGATTTCTTTAGTGTGCTACTAATTTTTAAGGTAATTCCAGCTTTAAATTTATTTCACAATATTGGATTAGTTTGCAAAGTGTTTTATATTCATGGTGCTCATGAATAAAGACAAGTAATAGAAATTTCAATTTCCTTTCCTTGGGTCAATTTTATCTTATGTCTCAAATACAAAGTCAGTTCTGTTTATCTAATACTACGTTATTTTTTGTCAAAGTAGGTCACGTACACGCACAACTCTCATACCTTTGGACACATAGTTTTAAAGTTTCTCCAGCATAAACAGCTTTTCCCTTTTTAATTGATTTCCCCAACTGTCTACCCTTCATCTATGTGCCAATATCAATCTGCAAATAAGGAAGCTTATTTAATGTGGCACATAATACTACAGCTGAACATTTTCTTGATTTTATTGGCTTTTTAATTTAAAAATTTCTACATTTTACCCACATGCTTTTCACAGAGATGGAATAGAGGTTTTAAGAAACAGAAACAAACCCTTAACAGACCAGAAATTTAGTGTTTGTGGGGAAATGTTTCTTCTATTAACACCACAATACTGTCTGACAAAAGACATTCTTTCACTAAAACTTCTGAATATATAGGCTGTCACTTTTCATCTGTCACAATCCAATTTTACTAGGAAACTTACAGGTACAAACATGGTCCTTGTCCATTACTAAAAAGGGACTTCCCTCCCCCTCCAATATGGCTTTTTACACAGGCCTGAAGATAATTGTCCATGTTCTTAATATATTTTAGAAATTTTTAGCTGCCATGGGAGACAATTGGCAATGTTCTATAGTGCCTAATAAAAATTTCATCAGGGTTCCCATTACAGGGCTATTCTGTCAGGATCAGAATTATAACACTTTTTATAGATACAGTGAAACAATTTTCTTCAGATGGTACTTAGATCTCTTTTGGAAGGGACAATACTAATTTTTACTGGTAAAGGATAGGAGAAAAACAATACATGATTGACAGAAAATAGCTTCGTTGCCTCAAAAAGGATCTTGGGACCAGATCATTAGATGTATCGTGGCCAGCAGCCTATGTTTGTAGAACTAGTTTTGTTGGCTCTCTATCCAGAATTCTCCAGTTTCGTTTGTAATTCAGTACACAAGGTGTAAAAGAATTCTGGTGCCCAGGAGTGTACCTTCCTGAATCTGGTTTAGAAGAGTGTAAATTACGTCCTTTTCAGTACCAGCTGCTGCATCCATGATCATTCCTCATCTTGGGTGCTTGCTCTATACCTGATGCCATGTCCTTGGGCAGACCACCCTTTTCAGCTCTAGGGGACCTCCAGCTACATGTTATCACCGTCTTCCTGAAAGTTGTTATCTTCTCCACCAGTCTGTTTACTGCTACCTGCTTCACTTACAGGAAATAAATAGGAGGTTGTCTTGAAGAACGCAAAGGTAGCAGCCTGCCGTGAAGGCTCTACGTGCCAGCGGCTGTGTGTGTCGGCGTGCCCAGAGCCACCCTGACCTGCCCAGGCTCCCACATGCAAGTATGGGGCAGTCTAGGCACTCTTCACCCATCCTGCTGACCTTCTGCTGAGATAGCTTATCCATTTTAAATACTTATAATCGGTCACAGAAGCAAGATCAGAACTATGTATCCCTCATATCTAATGTCATGCCCTAATCATTAGGTCAGAAAATGGTGCACTTTTGCCCTTTGTGCCCCATTGATTTTGCAGCCCTTCTCCACGTGTGACACGGCTTCGGTTGGCAAATGAAGAGCAGGAGTGCCACGCCAACAGAGGCAGCTGTGGGATGTAGAGGAGCCCACAGGCTTGAACCATCTCAGGCAGAACACAGCTTAAAACACAGACCTCCCACGAGCTGGATGAGCAACGACCACTAGATAAAAGAACGCATTTCACCAACACTGTTGGTTTCTCTTTATCAGCCTTTCATGTGTTAAAAGGGAGACAAAGTTCTCCTTAGTTCTCTGAAATAATTACAGGCACCTGCCCTAAAGAGAGCGTTTTGGGTTCTGGATCCAGAGCTGGAGAAGACATTTACTGGCAGAAGTGAAAGTTGAGCTGTTTTCCTGTGCTCTGCACTTCCTCTCGGCTGGCTCTAAGCAACCCTCTGCTCAGAAGGAACATGATTACCTTTATCCTTCCATAGCAGTACAAGTGCAAGCACCTAACTCTGCATTTTGGAGACTTCTCTGGGAATCTAAGAAATTGAATACTGTGTGACTGGTTAACTTGCAGGCTTCTAATTATTTTCTTAGAACTGACAGGGGAAAGCTAGGGGGAAAAAAAAAAACTATGGAAGGCAGCCTTACATATTGAATGACTAACATTCTAGGTAAATACTATTATTTATCACTATCCTATTACCTCCAGAAAATGAAACTCAAAAATAACACATTTTACAAGAACTAAAAAGGAAACAGTTTGTGGAAAGGATTATATAGCTTGCATCACATACCCAAAAGTGCCTTTTTTTTTTTTTTCTTCCTCCAGAAGGTACACTCAAACTTTCTGCTCTGATTCAGCTGAAGATAAAACTGTAGGGGTTAACACCTTAGAAAAAATGTTGTATCAGCAAGACATAAATAGCAGTATTTTCAAAGCTTCACTAAACAGTTTGCAGCTTTATTAAAGGAGGTGCTTCCACCCCAAAACTCTGTTCTATAGTCTGCATCAAACATCATATTCTGCAGATACAGTAACAGTTTAAGCATTCTGGTTGTAATCACAAGAAAAAAAGCTAATATTGGATAATACCCATTGTTTTTGTCAAAAGCAGCAGCATGTAGAAATGTGTAACAATACACAAGCCATATTTTTCAGTTCCTCGTGCGCTTCTGTAAGTTAATGGTGATGTTATTTCAGAAAGCAAAATCGCTTTTTACAAAAAGGATTTCTTGTTTTTGAGACTAGACCAATAGATTCGGTTATTGCCAATAAGCAAAAAAATCACTTGCCCTTCACTGAACAGAAGGAACTATTATGTGAAGCAGCAAAAGATTTTAAAACATGAAGCCACTCTTCCTCTTAGTATTAGGGTTAAACAACTAACAGAACACAAATACTTCTTCATGGTATGCATTGATGAACATGACTGTTGGACAAGTGGTAAGCAACATGTGCTGTAAAGTGTAGCTTTGCATCTTGGAAAACGAACCCTTTTTTTGCAGCTAATTCCTTCCACTCATAAGACAAAAATACGGTATGGTATTGACTGTACACACTAGTTTTATATGCAGACCAAAGTACAAGTGTAATACCCCCAAATTAACAAGTAGGTGTAAACAAAACCCCAAAACATAATGCAACCTACCTGACATATTTAAGCAAGGCAGCACTGATGTAAAGATTGAACTGCAAATTAGTATCTCTAGCTATGTCTTTTGTTGGTAGTGAGTTGTTTTTACTTCTGTACTCACATTTGTCCTATTATCTTTAACCCTTACAGGTATATAAAAAGAAAGCAGCTGGGAAGCTTGGAGATATCAGTCTCAAGATGACTGAGCAGGAGAAAGAATTTGCTGGGAAGGCAGCTCAGTACCAGCAAGAAATGAAGCACCTCCAGCGCCTGCTGCAAGACAAACAGGAAACCCTCGATGAAGTGCTCCAGCAGAAAAAGTAAGCCAGTCCCAGGCAGCAGCAATCCAGTTAGAGCTGACCGGTAAAAGGGTGGGGGGAGGCAAATGCACACAGCTGCAAGCTCTTGCTTTTCATCAGAGCCTCACACGGTATATCCCAGGTATCTTTTCTCACTCATGCTTTAGCTATACTGAAAATGCTGAAATGCTCTTCTTAATTCCCAGCTCCAAGACAGACCTTCTGAAGGGGGAATTTATTCTGGATAACTACTACTGTTAAGACTTCTTAAGAATATCAGTCTGACACTAGTCTTTGATGATTTGGGGGAGGGGTGTGTGTGTCTATAAATCATCAAGGTGTATGTTAATTATTTAATAGCATCTTCTACTAGAGGCTGAACACTTTGCCCTCCACACCCCTCAACAGTTTTCAGAATAGCAGGAAATTAGAGGAATTTAATGAGTATGCATATGATTGGTTTCCTTTTGAATCTACCTTACTGTTCTGTTAATAAGTGACTTAGATTGGCTACACGCAGAGTAAAAAGAAGAAGAAAAAAGATAATTCAGCAGATTTATACAAGATTATGACTATCATTGTTGAAATACCCTTTTTATAGAGTCCTTTAAACGTATTTTTCCCCTCTGGTAGTGGAGAGCTGTATAGCACATTCACATTATCAGCATACGGGAAAAACTTTCTACAACTGAAGAGAGGTAATTAAGCAGTCAACTATTCCACATTTCTCTGGAATTAATTATTTAGGATTTTTAGCTAATTAAGTGCCTTTCATACCTCTGGGCTCATGTTATAATTTTTTACAGTAGAGAACAGCTAGTTAAATACAGTTTTTTTTCAATGTGGGATAGAGCATAGTGCAAAGTCCTATAATATGGAGCATTCAAAATTTACCTTTCTAGCCCCAAAGTAGGTAAATGAGATGATGTAACATAGCTGTGTCAAATAATTACACTTTCCATACAGTATGCTAAATCACTTCTTCCTCTTCAGTAAGCATATAAAATTAATACTTGCAACTAACTTTTAAGAAGCAAGATCTGCACCTGGAACTACAACAGAGTAGTCCATTTAGCAATATGATGATGAAGAAAAATGGTTTATGGAGACAAGCACAAGATGAACCTCAAAGAGATGTCTTGCATTTCTGTAGTCTCCTACATTAATGAACAGTGTAATTGGTGACTGCCTTTTTCTGGTGGTAGTTAAGCCTTAACAGTGTTATATTAGAGTATGATATAATACACACAACTCTGAAAGTAAAAAGTAATTTTTATATTTCTCTTTCAAAGTTGTATTTTGGTTCATCTCATCATCCACTATTTTCCTTTGATAACTATATTAAAAAGTCTAGATTAAAAAAATGAAATGTCACTGAGAAGTCAGCTGAATTCTATGCCTATATAAGAATATATTTTTATTCCTACAAAACAAAATCAATAAAACCAACTAACACCATCGCTGATACTGTTCATATAAATCAGTTTCCTCGTGTTCCTTTACTCATCTCAAGTATTGTGGTAATATAAAGTAGTTTCCCAAGGTAATCCAAATACGCATGTACTCCGTTATGCCTATCTGCCAGAAATGAAACATGTATTTTGGTCAGCTTTGTGCATTTCTGGATCTATAAGACTTACTATTTCCTCTCTCCCTTCTCTCCACACAGTCACAGAGGAAGGAAAGGAAAATTATTTGTAGTTTAGATGTTGCTAGTCATCTGTAGCTTGGCAACCGAGGTCACTAGTGCCAGGACAGTACCAAACATTTACACTTATTTCCACTAGCTCTGTTTACAGACTAAATTTATAGTCAGAGAACTGTCTAGCTGATAATGTTTCAATTCAAAATACCTGTATAAACATTAAGTTAATTCAATAAATATATTGTATATTAGATTCTCTAATTTCAGCGTTTAAGTAATGAAAAATCAAAGTAGCATGTTACATTTTTAAGCAGGAAAGCCAGTTTAATTTAAAATTTAGCTGAAGGTATGCTGACTATTTGGATAGCTAATTTTGCATTTTATTAAGGTTACAATTTCTCTTTAGGAAGACTATAAACCAAATTAAGCTATTTTAAAGGCATTGACCAGAGTCAGTCTAGTCAAAAGCACTGTAAGTAGGTGAAGACAGAAAACTTTTTCGTGTAACTGCTTTTGCTCTTGCCTTTAGTTTTATAATAGCTGAGTCAAGAAATCATAGCAAGTCTGACTCAGCTACTGCCATGAAATTCTTTATCATAAAAGTTTACCGTATTTCTTGTAAAACAAGGGAAGATACCACTTCGGGTCTGGAAACAGCACCGTTCTTGCAGTGAGACGCTACAGCAGAAATAAGCAGCCCCACGGCAGCGATCCGAACAGGACTGCAGCAAACCTGACTGGACTGACAGCAGGTCGGGGCCCTCTTACCGTGGCACATTACACGGTACCAACGTGCCCAGAGGTCGAGCTACTGCAGATCACAGCATGTGCAAAAGTAATGTTTGTTTCGACATTCGCACAGCAGCGATACTCATGTGCTTCCTCATTTTTCTTTCTTCTCTCATCATTGTTTTTGACAAGTCTACATCCAAACATGGGCTTCATAAAACATAATAAAGGTGACTCTCCTTCGAAACCTTCTCTCCCTCCTGCATCATCTTTCACCTGATGACAAAAATCAGGGGTTACACTACTTACCCACTGCATCCAAGGGAACAGAATTTTTCCGCTTAGTTTTTGAAAAGAAATGCATATAGCTATGTTCTTTTGATAAAAGCTTCTAAAGATAATGCAAAGTTTACCTTCCTAGAAGCTGCTCTGTAGAGCCTTCTCGATAATTACAGCCTTTGCTAAAGAATATTAGAAATTCACAGCAAGCTTTTGCCTAAAGCAACTGACAAGAAAGCAGTATAATTTTCTGTTCTTTGAGTAGCTGATAATCATAATGACATTTTTATTGTTTACAGAGTAATCCTCTGAGTCACCATTATCACATACCTTTCCTTAAATGAAATACATTGCATGTTTCAGATATAAACAAAGTTGTTAATGTGGTTCTAGGGTAGAAAAGCACGTTCATAAATGCCTCAAGTCTTATTTCACAGGACACTTACCTTTATGAGTTTTCTAGGTCACAGCGTATTTCATAAGTCATCTGCAGAGGAGCAGTACTTCAAGATAGTTACAGCTGCCGTACTTTGGATGTTAAATGCAAGTTTGAAAGTCGTAGTATTGAAACTGGTTTAGACTGTCCTCAGAACAGGGTCGACGGTAGAAAAGCTTCACAGCTGTGCACAGGCAAGGGAGAGAAGCTGTCTTATTTGTAGGGCTACATATAAAATTGTAACCATGATAAAAATGTTGATCTTTCTGATAAGGTTTATTTAAATAAACTGTTACAGGATAGATTAAAATTAATTCTTGAGCCAGAAGCACACAGAAGATTCTCAGAGATTAAGGCTGAAAGAATTTAGTCCAGCGAGGGCAGAAAGCTCTGTCTTTTATAAAGAACAATCTGCTTTCAAAATCTGCCTCTGTTAACTTTTTCATCCTCAACCATCAGTACAGCATTGGCATTTTGCTTATTCATAAGATATAAAATCTTACATTTTGGCTAGGTTAGGTAGAGGTTGAATGGAATTTTTATTTTTACTCATTTAAGTAACAACAGCCTACATTTATGAGAAGCAAACTTAATGCTTTTTGCCTAAAGACATCTGGAAACAGGACACATTTACTACTGAGTACGTATCTAGTTTTAAGTGCTAAGTGACAAAAGACTTGTGTTTGAAGAGGTAAACCAGCTGCTATGGGCACAATGGAATGGCAAAGGTCACTTAACAGGCTGCCATCCCTACAGGGTAACGTCACAGCTGTCACAGTCAAGGACAGTAATGCTTTGCAGAGCTTGACAATTTCTGGTGAGATCCAGAAAAATGCAAGAGAAGGGCGATTGCCCCGTGAAGTAGGAGCAAGGAAATTTGGGTGTTGAGAAAAAAGTACAGGCCATCAGCAGCTAAATCCAAGTTCCTAAGATAACTAGGAGGTCATGCCTAGCAAGAATAAGAACACCCCCTCCCCAACGAATGTATTTTTTTAGATGTTGACTGGGTCAGAATTTTAACAACAACAACAACAAAAACCTCAGAGAGCCAAAACGCCCTTGTCTAACTACAGCTGGGTTCTAACTGCTACTTCTTGGACGCTCACCTGAAAACCAGCAGAACTACCCAAGCTGTACGTTCTGCCACGCGGAGGAGACTCGCCCACGGCCGCAGTACGCCGTCTGCAAAGCCAGGGGCAGCTGCGCCGTGCTTCCGTGGCAACAACGGGCTCTGACTGCTCAGTCCAGAGCAAAGGGAGCAAGCACTTTCCCATTCTGCATCTCCTCAGCTCCTTTAAAAATTAATCCTCTGAGAAGATTTCAGGTACGCCGCCACCTCTAAAGGCATCTGTTTCCTTGCTACTGAAGTAATTTTATTCACGTGGACCCTTTTAAAACTAGTATCTTTGAACTAATTTTTCTGAAATCGATGCAGTTGCCATTGAACTGAACATACGGTCTGAAAATGAGCATCTAATTTGTCAGGCATGCTGACAGCATTAATCTACAGTTCAGAATTCAGTGATCTTCAGTTCCATCCTCAAATTTTCTCTGCCTCAAGCTCATATAAGCATTAACAACGAAACAATCTTTTTAAAAAAAGTGTTGGTTTTAGAAATTAGCAGGTGAAACAAAGCCTGGGTAATGTTCTGTACTACAATGCGGGTAAACCAGATTAAGCTCTTGTGTATTAGAACATAAAGAGTGCTGTGCACACCGCATGCAGACTCCAGTTGGAGAGAAGTGGCAACAGAGAACAGGAGCTTGTCCCTATCAAGACATAAAAGCTCATTTAAAAACAAAACAAGATGCTGAGGGTGTTCCAAGATCACGATACAAAGGGCCCATCTCAACCAATGGGTGAAACTCGGGACGCCTTGTTGGGGGAATTCAACCGCGTGGTGTTACTCCCTGTGCCCCACATCCCCCAAGGTGTAAGCTGAGGAGAATTGCCTTTGTAAAGCATTTTGAAGCATATACCGAATAACTGGTGGGATTAGACGCTCTCACTGCTGGCTCACGGAGAGCTATACTTTGTGAGAACAGTCATCCACCCCCATCTTTTGGGGTTTCAAAAGCGAGAGGTTGCTTCTCAATAGCTTTTTAGAGACTTGGCAGAAATGGAAAGGTCCAACCCATTAATGTGGCTTCTCGCAGTCTTGGGCTACTCTTAGCAACCGTACTTTCACCTGCCTTCATTTGCTTTAATTCCATTCTTAATGGTTAATGATCTCTTCCACTATCAAAAGTTCATTCCAAGCAGTATATATAGGAATAACCTTAAGGCCTTCTCAATAAGTTTTTTTTTTTCCATCTTCTATCTATACAGCCAATCATAGGGTAAAACAAAGTTAGATGGTACTATGTCTGGGCCACTTTCTATCACTTTTTTTTTTTTTTTTTTTTTTTAACATTCTTGGTGTTATTGATCACAAAGGGCTCTGTAAGAAGTACTGGTTATCTATTTTCTACTATACTCCTTTTGCCAGAAATGTAACCTAACATTTTAATCTCAACAACATTTATGTTTTACATTTTTCTCTCTCATTTTTACAACCTGGTATTCAGAAAAATTTGAGTAAAGGGCTAGCTCTATTTAGTGCTTCAGGTGGTGGCTTGAAGTAATTGGGTTAGAGAAGTCTGTACCATTAGGATTTGTGTGCTCAGTTTCTACACAACAGCTTTCCACTTCAAATGATCTTGATTTTCTGATTATTTTGTATTTTGCCATATTCTAGAAGCAAGTCAGAGGAAACCCAAGAGCTTAACCTTGACCAAATATAACTTACTAAAAAGTCTGCGTCTGGAATACACTGCATTATTAAATTATGTTAGCTGCCATACTTGAAAAAAACCCCACAACTTTTTCTCAAGAAAAACATTAAATAATTCATTATTTTATGCTTGGGCAGCCAGAGAAATCAGGCCATAAGGTTATAATGCCTTAAGGACCATCCTTCACCATCTTTGCCTCTCCCATGGAGGAGGGGGAAAAAAAAAAAAGAAAAAAAAAAGAAAGTTGACACCACTTCTCTTTGATGTCCACAACAAGGCATCAGCTAAGCACAAAGTCCGACTTGCAGTTTGATCAGAAGTTTTTAGCCTCGGAGATGCAGAACTCTTGGCACCCGGCAGAAGGGACGCACCCGTTACTGGAGGCAGAACCGCAGCCACGACCGATCCCGATTCAGTGCACAGAGGCAGTCATGGTATTTGGATCTCACAGGCACCACTCTCTTGTGTGGACTTAATCCAACTTATTACATGGGTCAAAGTCTTTTTTTCTGATCGTATCCCCACTCGCATGACATTTAGTGGGCTTTTTTAAAAACAGGAACAAATTTCAGTGAGATAATTTCAAGCAGCTGAATACATGCAGTTTGTAATTTGCTTATCCACATACTGTAATTATGTACTGCTGAAAAGTGTTTTTAAAATTACGATTTCTCTTCATTTTTTCCCTAGGAAAGTAGAAGGGGAACTTGAAATCATTTGGGAATCCACGTCCAAAGAAAACAGGAGAATGAAAGAACTTTTACATAAATCCCTGAGGAAGAACAACACGTGCAATACTGTCACAGTTCATGAGCCACACGTAGATGAAAGCTCTCAGAAAGACCTAGTTTACGGACATGATTTTAGCTATTGTGATGTGAAACCTTCATCCCCTACTAAACATGAAATTCAACAAGAATCTCAGTGATAAGAATAAAGATGCATTATGCATCTCATCCAAGAAAGAGACCTCAGTGCCTGAACTTGACTCTCTTCAACAACACAAGATGTAACAGGACACTCGCCCTCTTCAAAATCACTGTATATTTTTTAGTGTCAAAATGACAACAGCATATTCTCCAGCTGTACTGTCAAATAGTGTTAAGTCTAGCCTACAATATAACTTTGTTTTTTGAAGAAAAGGCTATTCCTTAAGGCAAAATGTGGTACAGCTCTAAATTAACATAAAAAGACAAGTATTCAGTTAACAAGATAAACAACTGTTAAGCTTGGTGTTCTAGCAGACACACATACCTTGCCACAAAACAAGCGAACAGCACAACAGAAAGCCTCCAATATAGTAAATTATGCGTCTTTATTATACATGTTTTAATTAAAAGGTCAAATTTCAATAAATTTTTCCAAAATAAAGTATAGACGGAGTATGATCAAAGTTGAAAAAAATGTGTGTTGTCTGTTCTCGTTGCTGGTGATGAAGCATCTTGACATGCTGAGATGGCCTTACACCAGACTGTCTGCCGAAAATCCTGTCATCTCAAGGACAGCGAAAAACTTGACTAGGAAGCAGGCAAGGCAGACACATCCTTAGGGACGACCGGTGGTGCCCGAACACACAACCGTCCACTGAGCAGATTTGCAGGAGCCCAGGCCTCAGCAAGTTCCTCCCGTAGATTTGCCAAGGGGATGACATGCCAGCAGAGGATGCGGCCCTCCTCCAGATTGTCCCTCTTGTTCATCCCTCTTCAAATGCAGCGGTTTCAGAAGCCGCTTTTTTTCCAGAGCATTCTCTGCAGCAGTGCCAGTCTTTAGATTATTATGATGCGTATTGTCTTAGCTTTCGTAATTGTTGATTTTTCACAATATTGCACATCAGTATTGTAGTAGTGTGTATTGGTATGAAGTGACTTTATTTTGGATTTACATATAACTTGCTGGATCAGCTTTTTGCTTCGTTTCTGTAACAAAACCTAAATGGTACCAGAAAGCTGTAACTATACAAAAGAACTGTAACTATAGTAGTTGTATAATACTAGAAATAATGAAGAATCTAATTGGCTTTGACCAAAGTTAACAAAAAGAGTAGAAAACCAAATTAAAAACCAGAAAGAATACATACTGTTTGTCTCTACAAAGTTTCCTGCTTTCTTGAGGCACTTTCCTTCAGGGTAAGGCCATGACTCAGCCAAACAGGGTTATTTAAGAGAAGGTGGGGAGAGCACCTACCACACCACGATTTTTAGTGTTGGGTATATGTACTGTTTTTAAAGCCAGCTTCTGCAATACAGTGGAAAGTCAAAGACTCTACGACTCTCAAAGCACTTGCAAAAACCTTAGTGTACTCAGGTATCAGCCTGATGAGACACAAACCAGCAAGGCAGCCAAGTTGTAAATACATACCAGTCCTACAGTCAGTGGAATTTTAATATGTACTTTAATTACTTTCCCTTCGCTGGAAATAAAACGAGTACAACCACCTTACCCGCTCATCAAGATAAAACGTCAATACGCCACTTAAACTTGGACTAACAAAACTAGCACTGCTATCTTACGGCCTCCTCCCAGAGACTTGATGAGGTACAGCTTCAAATTCTTTCTCCTGGCTTTTTCAACTTGATTATTTTAGAACTCTGACTCAGAGTAACAACCAAAACCATCAGACACGATTTTTAAGCACAGTCTTAATACGTGAAGTTGTCAGGGGGGTGTTTTCCTGGGGTTTTGGGGGGAGGGGAGGGTGGGGAGTGGTCTGGTGCTAAACCAGTCCCGTCTCCTGTCTTCCTTGAATTTGAAAAAGCTATTTGGAAATGGAAGGTCTGAAATGCCTATTCAAACAAGTCATATATCGATTTTACAGACACACACGCTCCCCTCATTTCTGTACAAGCTCCAATCTGCAAGTATGTTTACAATAATCCTGAAAGAACATCCAGCAAACATGGCTTTACCCACATTGGTTTTCATGTTTTTGAAGGCAGGCTTTGAAAATTAAGTCTTCTACATCATATTTTCAAGATAAGCATCTCCAAGTATGCAAATACAACCTTGGAACTGCATATGTAAATGATTTATATTTCTTCTTATCTTTTTTAATTGGCCTTTTGAATGTCTCAGTATTTGTAAAAAGAAACAACTTCACAGGGAAGAAACTATCATATTGGTAATTGCTTAGAAACAGAAATGAGATTTTCAAAACTCTTAATATTGGCTTAACTGTTCTCCCACTGAGGTAAACTGGGAATATCTTAGAATTACACTTCTGCCACATCTGCTTCCCATTTTCACAGCTCTGTTTTAGAGTAGGTTTTAATACATGGTTCAAAGGACAGCACCTTGACAGTGACACTCTTAGATCAGAAATGCTACACTTGCTTTTTCATTTGCATATCATTAAAACATTAAGTTGAACTTTAAATGAGCTAACAACATGTAATCAAATCCCTGGGAGATTATCCATACTCAGTTTCCACAACATTTGCAAGAAAACTGAGATAACACGTTCTTCCATGCATGAAAAAGTGCTTTTGTGGCTCAGGACCACTTTTTTGGCATACCAAAAAATCCTATTAAAAGATACTTTAAGTATTTATGTACATATGACCCATTTAGCATTCTTGGATATTAAAATCCTGGAATTGTTTCAGATTAACAAAAGCAAACACATCTGCAAGAGTGTCAGGCGTTGTCTGAACAGAATTAATGATCAGACAGCTGCTTCTCTCCAATTCCTTCTGACAGTTAGGAAAGAAGATAATTTTCTACTGTATGAACAGGCAAGAGAATTGTTTTTCCCTTTAGTCTCTTTCAGAGAAAAGATAAATCTTAGGCTCCGGATGTTTTTCAACTTGCATTAAAACACCTGTTTTTCATATGTTTCTACGTACAAAAAGTATATGAAATAATGTTTATTGCAGACCACCGATTTTAGGATTAGAAAAAACATAGAAGACAGGCATTAAACATATAAATATTCTTTGAAAAAATGCAAATATTTTTTATTAAAACACACAACATTTAAACACTAAGTAAAAAAACCCAGAAAAATCACACTGAAGTTACTAAAAATATTGGTAATTTTAAGAGTTCGGGTTGCCTGGTAGGCTATACCACTACTTAATCAAAAATCCAACATCTCAAAAGCTAACTAGAAGAAATAAAGAGTTTAAAGGATGATCACCATCACTTCTATGCTTAAACAGCAGTTAAAATAATTTTCTTTGAGCACTGGAAGAAAAACTGAATGAGCCACTAGAAGCCAACTGAGTTAGAGGCATTTTGTGTATTTTAGCAGTTACTGACTCTTTCCAGCTTCAGCATATTGAAGACTGAGGTAATTGTAGGACGTACAATTAAGGAGAATTTCGCTGCGTTATTTGATAACCAAACCCCACTTACTACAGAGTCACTACAGAGTTTATCGGTACAGTTTATAAAAAAAAAAGAAAAATCTTTAAAAATTACATACATTTTTAATTCTAACACACTCCCCCTGCACACACACACACAGAATATTGAAGTCAACTGCTTGAAAACGCCACCCACGGAAGGTACCGAAGTCCGGGTGCCAGCACCAAGCACGGTTAAGAAGCACTGAGTACTCCTCCAACTTACCATTACAGATCAAGTTATATGCAATTACACGCTCTTTGGAAATGGGTGTTAAGGAAGGGAAAAGTTAGAGTAGAAAAGAGTTTGTCGACATTGGGGGCTTTCCAAACCCAGTACGAAATGCAGCGCCCTCTCCCAGTCGGTGCCTAATCCCCGGATCACACGATTCCACAGCATCACCACGGCATTAACTGCTCGCCACTGACGCCGCAGCTCGGCAGGCCCCTGCCCACAACTGGCCTGACAAAAGTTTTGGGAATGCTTGGGAACTGCGACTGAAGTGGCACGTAACTGTGACCCCATTCCTTTCGTTACCAGAAGGGTGTGCAGTTTTCGTTAGAAGGCTTGTGTCCGTCCGGTAAAACTGCTTTACTTCTGCCACTGGGAAAAGAGGTCCTTCAGCATGTCCTTCGGTTAACAGGCCTATAAACACAGTTCTTATGTTCTATTACAACTCGGATTAGGCAAATAAACCCATCGTGAGCCACAGGAAGACGCAATGTAACCAACACACTGAAGGATAGATAAGACGGGCTGAACTTAACTGTCCCAATACAGAGATTTTATCTTTCACAGACTGAAAATACCTGGAATATACCTCTTGCCACGTATTGCTGTAGAACATGGGCATTTATCCAGCAGAAGGAACTCTGATTCAAATTGGGTAACTAAAAAAAACAGTTCTCAATTTTCCACATTCTAACCTAATTCTAACCTAACCCATTTAGAACTAATTATTTTTGCTGATTTCAGATGGAACCAAAGTATTCTGTAATTTTTTATCAATACCAAACACACAAATATGTGCTACCATGCAAGTACAAGATCCATCCTTTTGGAATGAACAGACAACATTCTTCTCTGATATTAATTTCTCATTACAAATTAATTCCATAAAGATGCACTGCTAATGAAACAACATTTCAAGACCACTGCAACATTACCCGTGAATCAGATGCCAGTGCTGGAAAGTCTAAGCTAGAACGTACTTAAATTATGTTCCAGTAAAAAAAAAATATTGATAACAGTGTTTCTGAAATTCATTTTACTTTATCAAAGGAGCAGGTGACACGGACAGATTAAATAAAGGGGTATCAGGCAGACAAATCTAAAGAAATAGATGCATCTCATAACAGCGTGAAATAATAGTTAAAGAATAATCGGCAGTTCTCAGGTATGGCCACCAAGGACTTGCCGAGAAGTGACTGGGCAGGACAGCGTTATGCTGTTTTACTTCAGCTGCTGGATACAACTGCCTTCCTTACCTTTGCCTTTTACAGTCGTATTAAAAACCCAGTTCAAACACACTGCTACCCTGTGCTTCAAGTGACAGCGATTCTTCTCTGCAGTTGTATTCTTCTTGCTCTGCTGCAGTACTCAACAGGAAGATAGGAAAGAGAGGTGCTACAGAAGTTTAATACTTACTAGTTCTCCTCCCTGCTGATCATATGATTTTAATCATCTTGCAATTCCAAGCAGAAGCCCAAACACTTATATACCAGATTTTGGCACGAAAAAATTTGTTAGCCCAGATACAGTCTAAAATAATGCAGTCAAAAGGACAGGGGATCAAGACAGTACTACAAAAAGTAGCTGAAAATTAATTCTTGCACCCTGAATTTTAGCAACATACTAGGGATAGAACTAGTTCTTTAGGCTTACAGAGCTAACTATTAAGCACAGACACAAGAACTAGAGCTTCCTTGTAATTAGCCAGTATAAACAATTCTGTGTTAGCATGTCAAAACTTACAGGTGATACAAGGTATTTCAGAAAGGCCAACTTAAAACCCACATTTGTCAGAGAAACCTTCGGCAAAGAAAAATGTATTTCACAGCACTACATTTGCTACGAACCAGATGCAGCCTTTTTACCATCATTGCAAGTATTTTGTTTCTGATACAAAAGCTAACTAAAAGCAACTGAAGTAACTCCTATCCATTCAAAATAAACCTGCATGTCCCTACCAAAGGGAAGGAAATATTTTCATTATGTTGAACTGCTTGGGGGGTAAGACACCAAAGAGAAAACTTATTTGATGGCTTTGTAGTTGCACAGTGCATAAACAACAGGACTCTCTACTCTTAGGGATTGTCATCACCCTGCTTTAAAATACATGAATTGTAACCACAAATATTTTCGTTAAGTAGTAGGAATTCAGCTTTTTTTTCAAACTTCATATATAAAGCTTTATTATTCAGAGATGAAGTCGCCCTCACGAAGTCTGTGATCCTTATGAATGGAGATTATGACAGTGGTCATAAACCATTAAATGGTCATTAAGACCAAAGCCATCAGCTTGCAGTACACTGAGCTTCTCTTTAAAACAGGACATGCTTGGAAGATACAAACAGCATCTAAACGGAGTACTGCAATAAAAAATGAGCGCATGAAAAAGCACGCAAAATGGGCAAGGGTTACAATATCAAGATAGCTGATCTCATATGATCTTACCACCTTTGCACATTTTTGAAGTTTTTTTGGTTGCAAGGGATGTTGTACTTTAACTTAGAGAAAAAGTGCTCACCATGTAACACCGTACACAACACCTGCTGGCTCCTGCTTTTGCATTTACATTTACCAGGTGCCAGCTGACACAGAGCAATATCCTAACGCTAGCACCTGCAAAAGGCTGTTCAACTAACCTGCACCAACACAGTAGAAAGCTCCATTCACCTTGCTTCAGCTGAGAAAAACAAACGACGAAAGCTAACAATGCAGAAGAAAAAGAAGTAAACAATATAGCGTATTGTACTATAGGCAATTCTTTAAGAACTACAAAATTTAAATATATTATCTCTTACAGTATTAGACACGGCTGCAGCTGACCCCCAATTAACTACTAGGATCTGGTTATCTAACCTTTTCTCCAGAGAGTGAACGATGACTTCCCCTGCTACAATTTCTTTTTTTTAAACCCTATTATAAACCCTAATATTATACAATACTAGCCATTAACCAATTTAATTGTTCCCACTCCTTGCTACTACATACAAAAACGCAATAGTGCTAAACCACAAGAAAGCTAACCATCTGGCAACATTTACTGTGGGTTCATCTTTGGAGGGAGCTTCTGGGAAACACAAAGTTACAGATTTCTTCTCTAACTAATGTGTGAAAACTAAGGAAGAAACAGAACTTGTAATCATTCTTCACTTTTCTGTTAACACCAAGGATGGAAATAAATTACTTCAAGTAACCTTTGAACCAAGCCACACGAAGTAATGGGATGAAGTTCATGGAAGAAAACAACATTAGGAGAAAGTACCAAAGGTGCAGTCTGAGCCTTAAGAAACTCAAGATCCTCAAGTTGACAGAGGCTGCAGAGCTTGTCACACACATTCATGTAGAACTTGTTACCTAAACTCCAAAGTACTACTTTGTGGATCTTTTATGGCTATTGTAAACCTCTGAGGCCTGCACCTCCTGCAGCAATCGAACACACAAAGGTCTACTTTCCTCTCTCCAGCTGGCATGATTTGCCTAGAAATCATTTTGCACGTATCAAAGCACATACTGCAAATCCGGCTTGATGTTCACAAGCATAAATTCAAATCTTTCAGGATGTTTGTATACACAGTAATTAAGCAACCACAAAAGCTTTTCATGATTTGAACTATTATGTCTTATGAAGCCGGTACATTTGTTCTGGTTTCTCTCCCATGCTCGGTGTAGTTTTCAGCACACCACAGAAAAATCTAGGATCACTGAAAAATGCCCTTATAGGAGGATTTACTGGGCCACTACTGGCAGACGCTTATTTGATATTTCATTAAAGGTGTGTAATGAAGGAATCCTAACTTCTTTAGGCAATGTCTTCTAGCCCTTCACCAGTCCACTCTATTAGAGCATCCTCCCTATTTTGTACTATTCACAAATTTGTACGTTCACAGTATTTTCAGTCAGCTGCAACATAAACACAGCCACTGAACAGAACAGACCCAGGACACACTCCTGCAGAACAAACCTTTTCCCAGCCTGACAGTGAGCCACTCCTTTCTGCCTAAGTTTTTCAATTAGTTCTTCATCTACTCTATTACAGATTTTTTTTTTAATTTTTTTTTTTTAGACCTTCCCTCCACAGTTTGCTGGTGAGAATACAAAGGGAGTCAACAATAAAAATGCTTCCAAAATTGATATATATATTTACTGTTTCTTCCCTATCCACTTGGCTTATTACTTTGAGAAATAAAACCAGTTAGTTTTCAGAGAATTATTGATAAATTCATACTCACTACAACTCATTCCTTCATAGGCCAGTGTCATAGCTATTATTGCTAGACACTACAGTATTACAAAGAAACAAACAATACTCTTCCTATTTGCAGAGGTAACAACTTTTATGCATCTTTAAAGTGCTGAAATGAAGAATTAACTATCCTGTTCTGAGTAAATCATCACCTTGTATTTAGAAACAAGTTCCAAACACACTCAAGTGTGAATGTGTTGGAATTTTGCATAATCAAGTAAATGAGCTTGGTTAGTACACAGGTATTGAAGGAAACTGTACCTTAAAAAGCCCAGAACTTGCTGAGATGTTTTAAATCATATTACTTCACTTTGTTTCATAGATACTATACTAAATATAGATACTATACTAAACAAATTATTTGCCTCTTTTATTCTACTACAAAAACTTTACTGCTGCCAATTTAATTTTTTTCTGATACCCACCTGACATTAGCAACTTATTATTTTACCTCTACCACTGACAGCGCATACTGATTCTGTTATACTGCACCTTCCTTCTGCTTACAGTGTCTTCCAGTCGTAAATTGAACCAATGAAGTAGTTTCAGCTTCCTTTCACAAAACAACATAAGAACACTGAGAGTTCTTCAATTCCTATCAAGAAACTGAGAAGATTCAGAATTTGTGAAATTGTCTGTCAGCTTAGTCATATCAAAGTTTCATTGCTGCATTTACAGAGTATGTTCTGTCCGTAATAACGGAACACAATCTTCCCTAGAAAAACATTTTGATTAAGTAATGTGATTATAAATTCAAAAAGCAAACAACACCTTTCCAAACCCGAAACAACCACTGGAGAGTCTGGAGTAAGCCTCAGTAGTTCCAATGCATTTTCCAACTACTGTTAAAATATACTGGCATTACTTCTCACTCCGTTGTCAGAGCAACGTACGGCATATGCTGTGCTTCGGTTGTTGTACAAACAGCAGGGAGATTCTGTTACTCAACAGACACTTAAAGGTAAGTATGTCCTAATGTCCTGTGAACTAAGGGTTGGGTCGTTCATTTTCTAATTTCTAGCCCATTCGAAAGTTTTCCCCACCCATTTAGAAGTCATCTAAACCCAGCTGTTTTCTTCCCTTCCTCTATTTTTAAGCCAGAAAGATGCTGTGATCTTTCTAGCCAGAACACTGCTCTCCAACAGCTCGGAAGAGAGCATCCGAAGATTTTTTTCGCCATGAAAAATTCATGCCGCTATACTGGCACATCACATCAGGAGTTCTAAGAGCTTTTCCTCTGGGACTACCAATCCCTGGCTGGCTGGGCACAGCTCTTCCATTTAGGAGAGCTCTGAGCACTCATCCTACTCTGCAAATCTAATGTAAACGAATATGGTAAAAATTCTACACCGTTCATCAGCTTGAATCTGGAAGAGCAGATGCACTTTGAAGGCTTCTTTACCTTTAAAAACATGGCTTCTCAATGAGAGAGATCTCCTGATTTTTTTAGCTTTGAATTTTTTTCCCTGTACTCGATTAATTTCATCGTATCTATATAAACACACATTCAAATATGAAATATCTAAAGATACCGTATTGTAGTACTTGAAAGTTGTTTTATGCATCAAATGTTGGGTTTAGGTAAATTCAAAATTAAACTGAGACTTCAAAAGTAGGCAGCACAGAGCTTTGTAACCTCTGCAGAGCACTTCAGTATTCACTACCTTCTTCCTCAGCTAGAAATGGGCACGCTAAAGATGCCATCTTCCAAAGCCAATGTTATCTGGTAACCCCTCCTTGATGAAATGCCAATAAAATGCGACCTCAATTTTAAACTCAAAAAAGAGATCAAAGTCAGGCGCTTGTTCCTCAAAGGGAAAAAGATGAAGAGCTGGCTATGTATTAGAGAAATCACCAATTCTCATCAGGCTCTGAAACACTTAAAAACTTTGGCTCCTGAATGCTCTGAAAAAAACCCTAATTCCATATAATCAAGCTAATTTTCTTCAGAGGACATCATAATTCCTTTAAAATATCCTTAAAGGAGAGACTCCTTGAGGGTTTTTGTGATCTTTTGGATACAACAAAATACCCAGCATTTACAAGTTTATGAAGAGTCTCTGAACAGCTGTGCTTAAAAAAAAAAAAGCATAATACAAAAAAAAAATCTTTGTCTTACTAAAAAAAATGTGTATTATTCAGGCACGTTTAGTGCAGAAACCTTTAGCAAACCTGAAAAATCTCTTCAGCAGCCTTGTTTGTCACAACGGCAAAAGCAACTACACTGTAACAAAGAACAAAGTAGGGAAAAAAAATGCAGATATTTAGAAACCCATACAATGGGCGTTAAGAACTACACAGTCATCTAATCTTTTCTATTGACTCCCCCAAGATGCAAAGATCTTGAGATCCAGTAGCATAACCCAACATCAACAGAGCTATTAAAAAAGACTCTTTTCCTACATTCCACTTGCAGCATGCCTGCAATTACTCAGAAAAAAATTAAAATGCATTTGAGAATGACAGTAGTGAAATCATCACTTCTTACAGCACATCTATTAATGGTAGGATTCAAAGAAGAGCAAGTGCAAGTAAACAGACCTGTCCTCTAATTAAAATTAGGTAACCTGTTAAGTAGCAAGGTTAGAATGGAAAGTACCCATTCTGAGATACTGCTAAGCTACAATTAAAATCTGCAAGTTAAAATGATCCTTACCATTTGCTTAAGTATTGGTCAAAGCAGAACATATGCATTACTGCAAGCAATAAATACCAACCGTAACAAACATTAACCTTTATTTTTAGTGACTAACGATAATAAAAGGTGCATTTATACACTGTGCCCTTGCTATTTCCCGAATTAAAGTTGAAAATTACTTTTTACGATTTAATTAGCAAATAGCATTTGAAAAGGTTCAAACTACACTGTTTAGACAGGACCAGCCCACAGAGTGTTTGCTTCTGCAGCCCCTTGGAATTTGAACTCCTTGATCTCTTCATCTATGTATATATTTGAGAGGGAAGAAGTCTTTTCCCAGAGCTGTAAAATGCCATTTCTCTTGTCCATGAAGAAAATAACACTGGAATTCTTGAACTCAATGTTTATTTTTTCCTCATGTGTCTGAGGAAAAGGATTGCCAGTAAAACTGCAAATCCTTTAACAAGCTTATAGCATCCCAAGATGATTAACCCCTAAAACAAACTAGACAATAAATGAAGATATCTTTCCATTTTTATAAGGAAACACAGACTAGTTAAGGTCAAGTCACTGGCAGAGATTTAAGACACCTAATGAACAGATGGGAACTCTCCAAACACACGTTCCGGGTTGACTAAAGAAACATTTTGCTTCAGGAAAAACTCAAGCAACATATTTTCAATGTTGCCTTTACTGTATCTGAAGAAACAAAGTATAGATCTGATGTGGAAAGAAAAGACATCTGGAAACAGCAAGATGTGCAGAACATACCTCTGCACAAAAAATTCAAAGATTACCTACACTAAATCTAAAAAAACCAAACCCTACGCAAAACTTTATTTAATATATAGTTAAAGATGACAAACTCCATTATCTTTTCATCAAAATTATGTAAGTTCTCCCCCCCCCCCTTTTTTTGTTGGTCTGGAAATTCCAGGGTTGAGATGATGTGAAACGTGTGTCTACTCCACTTTGAGGGACAAAATCAGCCCCATAGTATGATTTCCCCCGTTCTTTTTTCTTTTCACATTAGCTATTTCAATAATCTGTGGCATTTTATGAAAAACAGAGGAATGTTAAGAAGATTCTAAATCTTAATTTCAAAACTATCAGCTATAGAGAACACAGAAGTACATTAAGTGATATCTGATCCCAAATGAGGCACCTGCAATTGATGGATACAAAAACATTAGTTTATTTAATCCTACATCACAATTACTATGAAAAATATTTTAAAGACCTTGTAAAAGATGCAGAAAGAGGACTAAGTTGTTGGCATCTGTCTTTTCATATGCTTGTAGTAAGACTGTAATTGTGGCACTCTTTCTTCTCTGTATTTTTAGGGAAAAAGAACTTTTGTCCGACCACCGTTCAGGTAAGACAGAAGAGCTTCTCTTGAAGCTTAACCCTATTTCTGTGAAAATTAAACAAGAAAAAACAGACGAAAAAGTAAGACAGTGATTAAAAATACACAGCTTTGGTTTTGTTTTCAGTACTTACATTACTTTGCAATCACAGTGTCGGAGAAAGACATTCAAAGCACAGAATCTGGCTCAACCAGCACAAAACATGGCAAATATAAACCAATATAAGTCTGTTTCACATTTTCTTAGAGTCCATTTTTAGTCACAGATTTACATCAACATTACAAAAGATGGGAATTCCTGTTGATCAAGCCTGAGTGCTTAAGCAGAGAGAGAGAGAGAGAGAGTGAAAATCATGCCAGGATAGTTTTGTTGATACTTAGACCCAACAATGTGGTCTTATTTCTAATCCTGTACTACTATTGTTCATGAGGCATTATCTTAACAACATAACAAATCTTAACATCGGTGACTAATACCAGTACATCTTTTAGCTTTTAACAGTAGACTTTTATTGAAAAAAGTCAGCTGAAGTTAGATAAGGTTGATCAGGACTTACTGGTTTGGCTGTTGTACAAGAACGGAGCTGTATAACTGCATTGCCAAAAACAATGAAGTGAAACGTGATTAAGGGCTTTTTTTTTTTTTTTGCAAGTATTTTAAGGATGACTAGCCTGAATGAAAGAAACTACCTTATTTCAGCATTCAGGATAACAATACCTTCTTTTCCATGGATATACAACTGCATAGAGAATAACAGTTTTCATTAAATTATTTTAATATTTAGAAGATTTTTGAACATATACAAAAATGAAAACTTGGAACTGCGAGTAAAGGGAACACAAGCTGCCCACTCAGCTGCCTTCAGGTTAATGAAAAACAAAGGAAAAATTTCTGCTTACACTTCTTCACCTTCTCAAGATAAAAACAGCAACTATTTTTATAGGATGCAGCTAACATCTGTCCAGATGTTTTTAATGCACCAATAATCCGACAATTACTTCAAGCTTATCTTTCCAAAGCATTTTAAAATTAGAAATTACTTGATATAAAATCATCAAAAAAGACTCTTCAAATTATGGTTCACTCTCACTATGTAATATACTACTTAGGTACTGGACAAACATTCTTACAAATGGAACAAAGACTTTTTTTTTTTTAAAGATAAACTAATTGGACTATTGGTTTACCTGTGGTTCCTATCTCAAAGCTTCTTGGCTGAGAATGGGTTTAATGATTACCTTTTATAACCTATGTACTTAAGCTGCTGCTGCTTCTGCGTATTTTGGTTTCAGACATGGACACGTCTTGCTGTCTAACTGGCTGGTAAATCTAACGGGAGAAATAAAGAAATCCACTACACAAAGATTCCTGGACCCAATTAACGCCAAACAAATACAAATAAATAAGGTAAGTGAAAGTATGAATTGCTAAAAGACGATCATTAGAACATTCTATATACATAACTAAAGAAAGAAGTTGGGCACAAAGCTGTAATAAAATTCAGTGACCCAAGCCCTGCATTCCTTACATGGGCAATTTTCTGTTGTAGGTTTAATCTTAAAAGTTGGATTCATGACAGTCTCTTCTACAAATCTTTAATTCAAAACAAACTGGCTGTCTTTATAGCCCAAAAGCTTCTGAAGACCAGCAGTACTGAAATAGGTGTTCTGTCAATTTAAAATGCTACACTTTTGTAGCTAAAAATTACTGGATACTAGCTAAGTTGCCTGAACATGATGCATTTCTGAGCTACTGTCCGCGTAACTGCAAAAATGATCTTCAACATACAGATTCTAGTAATTGTAGCTGTAGGGTCTGAGGAGAGACGAGACTTTTGACTGAATCAGCTTTTGAGAATCAGGTCCTAGCCTGATCAGTTCCCTTCACCATCTCAGACTGTATTTTATTCCAATACTATGGGAAACAAGCAAAATCCCACACCCCCAAGTCTAAGTTTAAATTTGAAAACAAACTGTTTACATTCTAATTCTAAACAGAACAAAATGTTCAGTAGAAGACATTCACCCTGAGTCAACATGGAGAAGGCGGTGACTCTTTTTGAGGCAAAGAGCTGCTAATTAGACAATTACAGCAGACAACACTTGATTTAGCAGATACTTGCATCTCCAAGCAACTGGGACAAGGCCTAATTTAACGAAGATCAGAAAGAAGGTCTCCCAGATAAGAAAACCGACCACCTTTTGGGAGAAAGATTAAATCTGTCTGGGCCTCTGGAGGAATTCAAAGGAGGGACTAGCTATAAAACCTAGATTGTTCCAGTAAGGACATCCTCTCAACTGGACGTAACCCGAGACAGAAGATAAAGACATTCACTGCCAGGTGGGTATGAGGAAAATCCACAGCATCCAGACGCTGAGGTGAAGTAGTCTGCAACGCCTCTTCCCTTCCATCTCCGAGTAGGTAGCGAAATGGAAGTCCTTTGCCTGTGAGCGAGAGTGTGTATAGGTCTATGTTTTCTGGCAGTACTTACCTACGCTATTTTGGACCCATACCTATCAGCAAAACTTAAACAAACATCAATATGCTGGAGTGATATTTTGTCTTTATTTCTTTAGAGATTTCAACGAGTAAACCAAATGGGAAAAGAAAGCTTGAGGAAAAGAAAAGGAGAGGACAACGGAAAAGAGGATGGAGAATCCGTTCAGAGTCATGAACCCCAAACGATGAACCTACAAAAGCAGGCAAAACTTTTTCTTTTCCCCCTTCAGTCCGCGTGCATGTGAGGGGCTGGCAGAGGGAGGCAGTAGGGGGGTATCTGTGCACATGCATCATACAAAAACTGCAACTATATCACAGTTTAGCAGTGATGCACTAATATCTTGACAGTGTGGTTGGTTTACATTTTAGGAAACTGCTAGTTACTAATTAAATAGCTCTGATATAACACAATTAAAAAGTAAGAAAATGTTTAAGTCTTTGAATTATTTTTCTGTCCGATAACTTCAAAGCTGTTCAAGTGAGATGCTTCATCGATTTTACTGTTTCCTTCTACATGTGCTTCTCAGAGGCTGAAGTGGGTTGTTCAGCTCGTTGCTTCTGAAAGTTTGTTAGTGTTTATAGCCATAAAATAGCCACTGGTACAGAAAGACAAGTGAAAATTTGTCTCCTCCAGAAAGCTACAAATGCTTTAGTAAACAGATGTGCCACCTGCTCTCAGGAGGGAGTGGAATTCCTCATTACGTTTAAGTAACCTGGAAAAAGATTCTCTATGTGGTTTTAGTTTGGTGCCAAGACTGGAAGGAGTATTGATGTTATTAGACTAGCCATAACTAACAGGAAAATTTAAGTAGCCCATGCCACTGTTTTTTCAGTAGATGCCTCAAGTTTTAGTAGTTTCATGTAACATGTAAGTGACTACAAAGTGAGGAGAACATGATCTTTTCACCATCTAGCAGTATCAAGACAATTCCTGTGCACAAACACCTGAAGCAAGGAGAGGAAAAGAACTGCTAAAAAAAAAGAAAAAAGACTGCATCCAAGAAAGCAAATTTCTGAAGCTTAGAAAATTCATATTCAAGTGCTCATGAAAGGATTTCAGTGTTTAATCAAAGAGTGGGAAGGAGATGTTCACCTATACAAGGTTAAATTTGAGACCCACATAATCCAAAAGACAGTTTAATAAAGCAAGTACACAGGAAGGCAAAGTCCAAGTAACTGTACTTTTTGGAAACAGCAGGAATATGCCACATGATGCACCTGCATCTTGGAAAGAAGAGAGAAACTTAACATAGTTTAATGTATTTCTTTGGAGAAGCTGTATGTTGAAAGCTGAAAAAAACCCAAAAAGTCAGTGATGGCCATTACTGTAATTGTATTACACCAAAAATTATTATTAGAAGTTACTTTACCAAAATGTCTCATTTTATTTCAAGGTGGGCCTCATCAGTGGAATCTGTATGATTGTCGGTACAATTATTGGCTCAGGTATCTTTGTTTCTCCAAAATCGGTACTTGCCAATGTTGGAGCTGTGGGTCCTTGCTTAACCATCTGGGCAGCCTGTGGAATTCTTGCAACATTAGGTAAAGGAGTCAACAGATACTTTGAATTTTTGCTTAAATCTTTCTATCTGTTTCTGTATACTACTCTCATTTCACAAATTAGCAAATAGCACTTAGATCAAAATCAATCATATCCTCAGGAGTGTAGCAGTACTTGGGCAAAAATTTAAAATATAAAAGAAAAATAAGTTTTTAAAATTGTAAAGCCCATTTTCAGTTCATTTTGAAAGCAAGTTTTAGTTTTGCTTACTTCATTCACTAACTGTAATAAAGAGAATACTTTTCTACCTAAGTCACAGGCAAAATACAAAATTTACCGGCAGGGAGCTAGGTACTTCTGCTATTTTTCTACTTTTGTAATTGTGTAAATCTAATTCTATTATCTGAAAATTTAGCACTAAGCACCTCAAAATACTTCAGGAAAACAAAAGGAATTCTTTGGCCACTGCGTCAGGTACACGGCATATATATATGCAAGATGCCAGCTACAGCAATAAATCTAGAAGTATCATTGCATTTTAAAGCTGAGCTTAGTAGACATTTTCCTTAAAAATTGTGCAGAAAGTCTATTCTTTTCAAGTTTCCAAAGGGTAGGTCAGCCAGTGCAGTTGTCACTTAGGTGCTTCTTACAGTGTTGGTTTCTTAAACAGAAATCCAACATGAAATGAGAATGCCTGTACTTTCTTTGCTGAAGTCTAAAACACCAACAGTGGTGAGTTCTGGGCTGTAACTTAGAAGTTTCAGTAGATTTTTTCCAGTTTCTCACAATTAGGATTTTATTTTGCATATACAGTAAAATGTACAGAAACATGAAGATTAATGATGGATTGTATGTATCCATTTCCATAACTTTTCTACCTATTAAAAAGTGATTATCTGTTCTAGCCAGTCATAGTTTAACAAGTGTATGAACTAAACCAGTAATAAATGCTTTTCTCGTTATTCAGGTGCACTTTGTTTTGCTGAGCTTGGTACAATGATCACAAAATCTGGGGGAGAATATCCTTACCTTATGGAGGCATTTGGCCCAATTCCGGCATTTTTGTTTTCTTGGACAAGCTTACTCGTCACAAAACCCAGTTCATTCGCCATCATTTGTCTCAGCTTTGCGGAATATGCATCAGCTCCTTTTTATCCAGGCTGTGATCCACCCCAAGCTGTCATCAAGTGTCTTGCAGCAGCTGCCATTGGTAAGATTCACACTTTTTAAGAAAGAGAAAAGATCCGTAATTGCAGAGCAATTTCCATTTAGCCCCCATCGATGAATGCATTTCAGCACAGGGAGACTTCAGTAAGTTAATCTTCATGAAGACACCAGGAAGTGACCCTACACTGAAAACACCAGGAAACTTTGGAACGCAGTAGAGCAAGTCCTTCCCACAATAACCACTCCAACAACATATAAAAAGGACAGGTTTAAAAATGGTTTGTTCCTAGCCTGTTTCTTTTATTCTTTAAAGATAGATACAGTTGTGCAATGAATACTTATCTCTAGAAGAAAAGGAAAAAAAAAAATTACATGTGCAGATACTATTTTTGTATTTATCAGAATGCTGTGCAACTTTAATACTTTTTTTTGTTAAAGGTACTGCCAAGATCTAATTCAGAAAACTGTTTTTCCTCTCTATTTTAGAAGTTATCCAACCATAGTCTGTTAAAAACCTGTATCGATATATAGACAAACAGTAGGAGGAAAAAGCAGTACAGTAAATAAGGGGAGGGGAGGTTTTAAGAGGCAACTTTTCTTTCAATTCTGACAAACTCAATGCAGAAATTCATAATTTTATTTCTTTTAGTGATAATTACAATAGTGAATTCACTGAGTGTGAAGCTGGGAAGCTATCTCCAGAATTTTCTCACAGCTGCTAAAATGATCATTGTCACAATCATTATTGTAAGTGGAATTGTTCTCCTTGCACAAGGTAATTAAATATACTTTACTTGCAAAATTATTTTCGCTTCTGCTATGACCATTAAAAAATTTCCCATTGACAGAAGTGGCACAACAATAAGGCTCTCTTTATTCATAGTTCCAGATCTCTTGGGAACTATGGTATTTTCTTTTAGAGAAGGGGGTGGGAAATGCAACACTGCAGATCAATTAATAAAAATTGGTATTAATTGATTTTAACAGTGAGATGTTTCAAATCATGAAACAGATGTTGAAACATTTCTTCATTTGGCAGGGATTAAAGGAATTAATTTCAACACTGATCAGTAATCTACATCTTATTTGCAGGAAAAACTGAAAACTTTGAAGATTCTTTCAAGGACAGTAAAGTTTCTGTTAGTTCTATCAGTTTGGCATTTTATAATGGACTCTGGGCGTATGATGGATGGTAAGGTATCTTTACTAGCGTTAATGGTTACAGTTTAACAGCCTTTAACTGGTTTATTCTCTCCCTGTAGAACTCAAAGATGTGATCTGAAAAACACCCGAACTGTTATTAAGAATCTCTTAATGAATTCTGGAAAAAGAACACTGGTTTGGTTAATAAAAAAAACCCACAACAACAAAACAAACAACAAAAAAAACACCACAAAACAACAAAAAAAACCAACCCACAAAACAAAACAAAATACTCCCCAAACAAACCAAGATTCCAAATCCCTAAAACTCCCAAATCTTCAAGTTGCTGTTTAGTAGGGAAAGAAACTACACTAGATCCTGAAAAGGCTACTGCTTTGCTGCTTAAGGTGCTTAGATACTGTGGTAATGAGAATGTAACACAGTTCAATTCCGTTATGTTACAGAAAAACAGCCTTCACGGAGTCCCTACAGGTTACCCCATCAAATTCCATTTCTGGTGAAATATGTAGTGGTGTTTGATTAGTACAGGAGGACATAAAAAAAAATTGTCAGAATTCATAAGGGTTCAACTTTCAAATTTTTTCTTATTCAGTTTCAATTGGAATTAATGTAAAAACATTGAAGTCGTCTTCGCTGAGATACTTTCAATTTTAAATACCCACATCTGTTTATCCATTATTACTTACCATGTTAGACTTAAGAAAACACTTCAAATTTGAAAATAATCAGATATGGATGGATTTAGGTTTTTATGTTCTACATACAGCATTTATATTTAATACTCAGAAGAGTGCTTTCCAGAATTACTTTCATAAGCAGCAGCTTATTTACTGGCAGGAATATGTAACTTAATCAGCCACAGTCCAGAAAATAGTTTAGAAGTTTCATTTCCTGAAACTAAAGGGAACGTCAGTTGGTCTAGGGCTCTGTTGGCACAAATCTAATATTAAGGTCTCATCCATCAATGCTATTCTTAAGTGTTCAAACTGTAAAAGTTTGCATATAGATCCATGTTTTGTAAGGAATTAATGTAAATCTTAATTTACAACAAAGCAAGTTCCATTTAGCTGCTTAAAACTGAATTTACTTTTAAACATATTACTCTTTCAGATTCTGTTTCCAAGCTTGAGTGTTTCAACTCAGGCATGTAAGTCTGCTAATTCAGACATTCACCTAGATTTTTTTTAAGGGGGCAGGGAAACCGGTGTCTAAAGAATTATTTCAATATGCAACCACCAGGCACCGACATTTGAAAACTGCCTGAACTGTAAATACCAACTCCTCCTCACATTTTCAGAAGTGGATGAATAAAAATCTTGTTTCCATCTGGTCTACATGCTGTAACAAAAATGAGTGTCTGGAAATTGTAATTTTGATAGATGTAACCCTTAAAGTTTTCATGTCAGTTTTTGAGACAATGTGACTTACAGAACAATTGTGAAACATTAGCAGACTTTCTTCAGTCCCTGCAATGGGTATGCTTGTGCTTTTAAGACTCAGATATTGCAAAGCTTGAAGTTCAAAGGTAATCTTGTAAATCTGAGATAAATGTCCACCAAATTTGGGCTTGTTATTCTGGGATATTTTATCCAAGGACTAAGACAATCTCATTTCTAAATCTCAAGAGATACTTCTAAAACTGTGAGGAAGAAAAGATAATGGAGGAAAAGATGGTAAACCAAGAGGCTGGTATTTGGATAAGAAGCTCACATAGTTCTTTGTCTTGCAGTTTTACCACTTAAAAGATGGGTTGTACCTTTTTTTTTTTTTTTTTAACTGAAGAGGTAAAAACCAGTAATGGAAGAAACAACACCTGACTTCATTAATGTATCAGTATTTCAACATCTGACTGCTAATAACATTGTACGAATATTCTTCCTTCCAGGAATCAACTCAATTACATCACAGAAGAACTTAAAAATCCTTACAGGTAAAACTATGTAGGAAAGCAGTGTTTCTAATGACAAAAATCAAACATTTAATATTTATGTACAAGCAGGCACATATTTTCATTCGTTTTGAAAAGCAATGGTTATTCAAGGTTTGAGCACTAACAGACAAAACTAATTAGCATACAGGCTTCATAAATCTGCATTTTTCCTTTTTTTAAAATTCTGATTTCCATGGCTCTACAATATAAAGAAATGCAAGTACACCTGAAGAGCATATGAGAAAATTAAGAGTCCATAGTTTACTGTGACAACTCTACCAGTGATATAGCAATGTTGATGGAGTCTTACTTTTGCATTCTTTAGAAATCTACCGCTATCTATAATTATTGGAATCCCCTTGGTTACAGTTTGTTACGTTCTGATAAACATTTCATATTTCACCGTAATGACTTCAACAGAACTCCTGCAGTCCCAGGCAGTTGCTGTGGTAAGCCACTTTATTTTGTAATAGAGCATCTGAAGAAGGCTGTGTGTATTGAAGTCATGAGCAAAAAGGAATCTGTAATTTTTCTTAAGATACAATCAATTTCTGTCTAAGCTGTCACTTTCATCTTTTCCTCCATTTTCTACCATCATTTCTTCATCTAAAATTTATTTCAGTAATGCTTAATTTAAATAGTAGTTCTGTCATATCCCCAGGAAAAAAAAAAAAGGAAGTAAAAGTAATGCAGTATTCAGCTAACATTTTGTAAACACTGCAGCTCAGAGGTTGACAGTCTTCCATAAGCACCAAAAAGATGGAAGGAAAAACAACATCTGACTGCTACTTTGCCCTTTTCAGTGTTTCCAGTATTTCTGGAAAACAAGCACGTGCAAAATGACAGTAGATGGAAGTTTGTCATTCTGGAGGCAACAGCAAGTAGTCCATAATTCACTTCCTTCTTACTCTGGCTTTTTTTCTTAACAAAGCTAAGAAATAGCCTTTTTACATTATTGCAAGACATACTACTACAGATAAAAAAAAAAAAAAAAAAAAAAAAAAAAAATATAAATTTTTCTAAAATCTTAAAACACATCTGTCCCTTCAGTTCTACTTGGTAAATTTTCCGTGCGACATTCGTCTCCAAAGCAACTGCTGAGAACTCATGCAGCAATTTTTCCTAATGCTAGTTTTCGAGGAAAACAAACAGTACGTGACATGCACGCAAAATACAGTGTAGCACAGTGAAGAAGTACACTAACGTAGAAATACTTAAAAATGTTAAAAAATAAAATGTTTTAAAATGTAGAACTTGGGTGCATTTCAGCATCTTGTTTGCACCAAGAGGTACAGCAATGGATATACCAAGTTACATCTTGTTCAAGAGGACTAGTTCTTAAACATACCACTAAATCTACAATCTGAACAACACACATCAGCTAGCACTAAACTCAGACTAAATTAACAACAAAAACTCAGAACTGCCACCGAGCAGTACAAAGGCAGCACAGTGAACAGCAAAAGGCGGAGCGCACTGTATAAAAAGGTCTATACATCTGTAAGCAGACTTCTTGCTTAACACTGATGAGTGTCCTACTACTGGACAAAGAAACAACACTGATATTACACTAGTGCAAAACCAGAACTCTTTATGCTGGACCTACTAAAAAAGTTAACCACCCCCAACTAAAAACCCAAACCCTACCTGTCAAAAATAGTTTCAATTCAAATTCATTTACTGTAGATCAACGTACCTGCGTTAGATCTAATCTACCCTGCAGTAACAACTAACACACCATGGCAGAGGTGAACACTGAAGTGGAGTGAAAGACCGTAGCCGGTTTGTCCTTTACTTGTTCACCCGTAAGGCCGAGGTTGTCGTGCTGTTGCTGCTAGTGTTACTCCTACATAGGCTGAAACCAGCTTGGGTGTGCACGGCACTCTGCAGCAATGCTTTTTGTTTTGCAGACACATCCCCAAACCAGGTGTCTTGAACAGAATTTAATTTCTCTGGATTTTTCACATCTGTCTCCCAGTGTTTCCTAAAGATGCTGCATCCCAAACACCATGACAACAATATTCCACTTTATAAAGGAGTGGTTCATGAATTAATCCAGCTCTTTCTTCGGCAAAGCATTCTTTAGTAACTACACAAAATATACAACATATGTTTTTATTGGTAACATACCTTAGACACCCATTTGCTGTACTTTTAAAGAGGCTCCAACATTACTGAATATGCCACATGGTAGCTAAAATGACAACAATTATTAATTTTGATCCCATATCCCAGACATTCGGAGACAGAGTCCTTTATCCAGCCTCTTGGATAGTTCCTCTCTTTGTGGCCTTTTCTACAATTGGATCTGCCAATGGGACCTGTTTTACTGCAGGCAGGTAAGCTCCCATTCTAAATATCTTAAAATGAAAATTTTTAAAGGATGGAAAAAATTTATATATACACTTATGTATCTACACAAAGATACATTCTTCTGATCCAAATGTAAAAAATGTAATGAAGCACCTGCAAATCTAGATACATTGTTTAATCTTCAGAAAGAAACACTGGCTATGCAGGTTTGATAAATTGGAAAGTAAGGTCTCCTATTCTTAATTCAAAGCAGACACAGCACAACAGGGTTCTTCTGAGCTCTCAACAAATTTAAAGCTAAGAATCAAACAGTTTATATAAAGACAAGAACTGTAAAGAGAAGCTATTTCTATCAGTTGTTCAATGCTTCCATTTACTATTTCAAAATATCTTAAAATTTCAAATCCATCTGAATATGATAGGGCTGTAAAGACCAACTTTTCTGACAGAGGGTTGTCTGTAGTTTTTTGATATGAAGCAAATTAAAAAGGGAATAATTAAAAGGGACACAGTAGCTAACATTTAATTTAAAATTATTTTGGAAAAATGCAAACTAATGATTCTGAAATTAGTTTCAGGTTCACTAGTTTAACATTGGTTATTTCCTTTACTTCAGTCTACTACAATACTCCTTAAATCCCACTGCATATCAAAGGAAATACTGACAAAACCATAGTCAGATGTAGCCACACAATACAACAAACCTGAAAATGAATGGTATTTTTTTTTTTTTTAAGTAATGCCACTTAAAAGTCTAGATGCCACACTAACTAGATTGCCTTGTTTTTATTTTGTCAGACTTGTTTACGTTGCAGGTCGTGAAGGGCACATGCTAAAGGTGCTATCTTACATTAGTGTTAAGCGTTTAACACCAGCACCTGCTATCATATTTTACGTAAGTATATACAGAAAAATTATCAACAAAAATTCTCCATACGTGCTTTCACAATTTCTTACCAGCAATCTTGACACATATCTTTGACTATCTAGACAAGAAAATTGCTAAATACGTATTAGGAAAAAAAGACTATATAAAAACTCCCAACTTCTCAATTTGAACAGTTTCATTCTAGAACCGATTTAAAAATTAAAATGTTTAAGAATCCACAGCATAAAAACAAATTAAGAAGTTAAAATGAATGATTAGTATTAGGCAAATCCTTTCATAGGATGCCTGAAAGCAAGCTATCACTACCCTATTTCTTCGCTGTAAGAATGTATTTACATCTCATTAAAAAAATTCTATTCAGCAAATACATTTAAAAATAAATCTAGAATATCTTGTTATTCTTATTTTACCCACTTATCTTCAAGGTAAAACATGATAAATTAAAAATTCAATTGCTCTGTCAACTCCCAGCAACTTTAATAACCTAAAAATATATTTAGTATCTTCACTTACTCCAAGATAGGCAGTCAACAACAAATTAACACACACAAATTTTAATTCTTTTGACTTAAAATGGAAATAAGATTGCGCACAAAACTAAACACATGTTGGCAGGATGTGGACACTATCTTTAAAGGTGTCACAATACTCTTACCCAAATGTTTAAGCAAAAGCATTCACAGATCACGCTCTGGACACCGTAACACACCGACACGAGTAAAATTCAGCCTTCTTATTATAACAGACTCTATTAATTTTTTTTTTTCTTTTTAGGGGGCCATTGCTATTATTTATATTATCCCTGGTGACATTGACACACTCATAAATTATTTTAGTTTTGCAGTCTGGATATTTTATGGTTTAACTGTACTTGCACTCATCGTTATGAGGTTTACAAGAAAGGAACTCAGGAGACCAATCAGGGTGAGTTCAGCATTCAGTATGGCTTTTCCCCCATTCCCATAAATACCGAAACACTAACTCATCCTAAATATTTGGCTATTTAAACAACATCCTCAGGCAGATGCCTCCTTGTTTGTCACCAACCCCCCCCCTTACCTGAAACCTGGCCATTTGTTTGTAATTCTTCTCTTTGTTCCAGTTTTACATTAGGACAAAGCTCATAAGAACTGGGAAAAGATTACAGAATGTTTATTTTTACTTGCACAGACCACCAGCATAAGCCAGATTTTCAGGGATGGGAAACTGCAGCCAGCAGACTACCACTGAAAGAGTACCCAAAATAAGGCCCCAGGTCACTGCACCGGAGTCAGGTCCCGGATTCATTAAAATGCAAATTTTTAAACGGCAATTTGCAATGCAGACAAAGAGACTTTGGTCAATGACTTAGCAAAAGAGTTTTCCCTATCCATATTCTTGCTACTCTTTCAGGTGCCCCATCTAATTACAGAAATATTAAAAGGAAAAAATGCATAAGACCATGAAAATATTCTTCTTTCATATGTGCAACTGCTGTAAGAACAGCAAAAGAACAAATAAGTAATTTTGTGCTTTGTATCTTGCAGATACCCATCATCATTCCAGTCATAGTGACATTAGTCTCTATTTTACTGGTATTGGCACCAATCATCAGTGCACCTGAATTGGCCTATTTGTACTGTGTTTTATTTATACTTAGTGGACTTATAGTTTATGTACTTTTTGTTCATTTTAAATTCAACTGGCCCCGAAAAATATCAAGTAAGTATACCTTGGATAGCCAGCTCCAAATTCAACAAAACATTGCTAAGCTTTAGATTAATGACCATAATAAAGCTCATTATATGGTCCATCCCATATAAATCACATGAGCAGGGTATGGAGGGAGGCAATTTTCCAGACACATAGTGAGGGGCATATAGTGAACTTCACTGGAGATTGTTATTTTACTCCTTCCTGTGGAAAAAAAGTGATGCCCGACTTCAGGAAAAACAAAACTTAATTCACAAAAGAGCAATACATCACTGTAGTAGCACAAAGAAACTGACTTTTAAAATGAACAGATCTATTTTATCTGTAAAGTTAGTTTTTCGATTGTCCGTATTTCAAAACATTAGCAGACACACATTCTTATGCCACAAAATACTGTCCTTTGAGCTCAGGTTATCAATTTTACTATACTTAATAAAGAAAACATTTAACAGCATTGAGACCAAAAATAATCACAGTGCTGCTGAGTAAATTAAAAGCTGCAAGAAATCAGTGTGACCATTTATAAAATTATTTTGCATAGCCACAAGAGAAACTCTTTGCAATTGTCTCAGGGAAAACAGGATACACAAATATTTCTAAAAGTAAGTGGAACCAGCTAAAAAGGACAGAATTAGTAGCTCTACAGACATTAAAAAAAAAAAATCCATCATCTGTCTCTCCTGCCTCCTGGATTATTAAATATAATTCTGCAATTAGAAATATTGCACTCTAGTAAGAGCAAGTTTAGAAACCCTGGAATGTTGTAGCTTGGATCTTAAGATTGTTTTTATTCCTCTCACCTTATTTTTTGAGATAAGAATACAGAAAAGACAGACAACTACTCACAAGGACAATTTCCTCACTTAGAAAAATAGTGTAAGTCTGAATAGAAATACGGTTATCTCATAAAGCCTCTAACAACAACTTTTCTTCTCAGAGCCCATCACTATGCACCTTCAGCTGCTTTTGGAAGTTGTTCCAGCAGAGGAAATTACCGAATAAAAATTTTTATATGTACGAGGTTGTTTTTAAGTGCTATACTGGTTGAAGGAGATTCGATTTAGTTTGGCACACGTTTATACTTCTGAAATTGTTATGGTCATACTGGTGTATTATTTTTGCAACACTTTAGTACTTGAAAAATGTTAAATATATTAAGAATAAAAGACTTCTGAGCCAGATTACGGTGTCCAGAGCCGTTTTCTTTGTTTGCCAATACATTACGGTATCTTATTTTCTGCATTAGAACTACTCAAAATAAACAAGAGGAACTTTTCAATTATGAAGATGGCAAAACTTACCAGCAACACTGTCAAGATGCTTTTGATCACGTTGCTGAAAGAACAAAGCAGCTGTCTTTTGCAACATTGCATGCCAACAGGCTACACGGAAAGCACAGAAATAACATAAAACCAGACTAACCCATTCTCAGTTTCTCAGACCGAATGCTAGCTATCAAAAAATTAAAGGACTGAGGAAGTGGGAATCAAGTAAAAATGGAAAGCACAGCTGACAGGAAAAGAATAGGCTGATTTTTTTTTTTTTTTTTTTAATTAAAACATGATAATCAATTAAAGGTTAGTTTCTCAGGTGTCCATTTTCTCCAACACAACCCAAGTTATAGAACAGCAAGTAAATGCCACAAAAATTATCCTCATCATGAATGTGACTTTACAGAGTTAACTTCATCACCCTAGATACACGCCATTTGGTAGCTGATGAAAATAAAATACAAAAAGTAGATACTACACTAACATACAGATGTAAGCAGCTTCTCCTGCCTAAGAAACTTACGGATTCTATGTAACATTCTTTACTACTATATTCCCTCTGTGCAAATGGATAAAGAAAAGATTTTTAGCAAGTCACTTGTCAATATTTTAAATTGATTAATTTGAGAGACTGTTTATACTGAAAGCACAAGTCCTCTCAACAACTTCCGAGCACATTCATCCTAAATATACAACACAAGAATATTAGGCAACTGGCTTAAGATCCTAAGTCCATACTAACTCTAGCCTAGCAAATTCAACTAAAGAAGCTATTTCTATCATCCTGCAGCTACAAAGAAACAAATAAAACTTAAGCTCCTATATAATTTCTTTTTGGATCTACCTACATGGAAAAGCAATCCCAAAAGTTGCATATAAAAAAATGGGTTCTGATTCATTTGAAGCAGAGATTTTGTGATCATCATCATACCCATGAAAACACCAGTTAGTTTCATGTACAATCAGTGTAAAACAAAAGCAAAAAGAGGGTTAAGAGTGACTAAGGAAGGGAATGGAAAACAAAACAAAATTGTGTCATTATATACAAAGTGCCTACTTGCCACAGTGTTTTGTCCCAGTCACTATTACAACTGCTGTTCCCCTACTCCAGCTGCTAAAAACATGACTTCAAACAGAAGAACTATAAGGTTCAGGGAAAGACCAAAGTAATAGAAGACTTGTATACGGAATGAATATCTACAATTTTGAAGGCTGAAATGGAGACATCTGATTGGGAATGAGGGGAAATATGACAGAAGTTCATAGGCAGTCATAAAGTGACAAGAAAATGGGAAAAGCAAGCTATCTGTTCCAACTACAGAGTATACAGGATTTCAAGCAGAGAGAGCAGGGATGGCTTCAAAACACAGGGGAAAAAAAAGTTTTTCTTCACAAAATATGTTGTTTGACTACTGAATTCCTTAGTGCAGGAGAAATGTTAGAAGTTGACATATGTTCCAAAATTCAACCAAACTAATTCAAGTAAGTCCACAGAAAACATCCTCCTCCTGAAGACCCTGATCAAAAATTGCTTGAGGCCAAAAGAATATTCTTGGAATGTACTACTACATTTTTTACACTGTTCTTTATAGACTGGCTCTTGGCATCTGCTAAGAACATTTTGACTAAAACTAGCTTTTGCTTCTACCTCATATAAGGTGTCTTATTTTTCAAACAAAAATTACAGGTAATTTGTGTCTATTAAATAACCCACTAGATTTATCTACCAGCAGAAAAATCACATTATATTTAGATATGAGACAATTCAAAGAACAAAACACGCAAGGAAAAAATCCTGCCCCACCACTTTTTTTTTTTCTTTTTCCTCCAATTAGGTGATTTGACAGTCTTCTCTTTGCATCATAATGCAGAACATGACCAAAAATGCAGTTACATTAGCTACTTCCTTAAGTACTTTTACAACTGCTACAGCTTTGCAAGTACCTGTACCCAAGTGAAAGTTATACGTAAGCTCAGTTGTATTCAGGTTCCCAACAGCACTAAATTTTTTAGCCATACATTAACAATTACAACTGTTTCTGTCATATGGCAGTTTTCCACTGGTATCAGCAATATTCTTAAATATTCAGAAAGAAGAAGCTTTACTATATGCTAATACTAGAAAACCTGTAACTGCCAGTGTAAACATATTAATACAGTCCTCTTCCCATTCTTGAAGTAAAGGCATCCCAACGTTCCTTGAAAGAATATTCCCCAACAAGCAAGTATACTCTTCCTAGTCAAGGATACAAGAATATTTTAGGCTTCTTAAGATAAATCTGTGAAGTCTCATCTCTAATCTAAATCACCATATAGTTATGTTGGGGAAACTAACATGCTTTAAAATCTACAGATGCAAAAAGATCGAGACCAGATTAATTTATTATATTTTACATCACTATTTTGCTGCAAAATGTTCTGGATGTGCACAAATCTAACAGTGAAAAATTATCTACTGGAAGATGATATATTAAAAGGCAAAGCCTTAGCGCTAAACAGAAAATTTTATTGTTCATTTGCAAACAAGGAAAGTTTTAAATAAATGAAATAAGAGGGAATGAAATAAGAGCATTCATGAAAAGTGAAAATGTCAAACTGAAAACAAATACTGAATCTACTATCACAGTGCTCGTTCCACAAAAGCTGTACAGCAGTTAGTTACTACAGTGAGCTGCACTGGACAGTATTTCATACCAAGTCAACATGTTCCCAACCTAGCGACAAAAATTGCCACTGGAGTTGAGGCATCATTTCTTGATGCAAACTGACAAACATCATGATTACCAACAAATAGATTCTGTCTGAATGTAAAGGATATGGTCGAAACAATCGACATATCATCAGGATTTGTGAAACTTCAAAAATTACTAACTATTGCTAACACAGCAAATTCACTCAGATAAAGTAAACTAGAAGCTCTGTAATCACTAATGAATTCAACTGCTTCATAACCCAAGCTTAATCTTCAGATGTGTTTGGACAGCACACATACATATATGCACATCATCATTAAAGCCAACCATTTTAAAGTGAATGCACCGGAAAACATACACAATGTTCTTTTATGGAGGATTTCTTCAGACTGTCAGAGCCCAAAGCTAAGGAGTTTGTTCGCTATTTTCCTCCTAAAATTAAGGACAGTTCTGCAACCTACGTGTTTAGTTTCACCAATTTTAGTGGAAATACTCATGCAAGAGACCCTATTTTGAAGCATAAGTCTTATCAGAGGAAAAAGATCTGTCTCCAAATTACTCATCGCTTTCTGTTTCACTGTCTTCTGAGGAGTCAACCATTTCTTCGGTTACTGCAGCAGGGCAATACAGTTTTTTAGTACCTATAAGTAATTAGCAAAGTAACATTTATAAAGCAAGAAAAAACAAGAGCTTCAGAACAAATATGTAGTAGTATTAAAAAACCAAAACCAAGACAAACCCCCACACTTTAGACTACAAACCACACCAAAACACTAAAAACTACTTCAAGCTGCTTTTTGTCTGTGCTATTGTGATAGAAAAATGCCCTGCTGCCTACAGTTCACTATTAGAGGTCCTCTCGTTTTTTCAGAGAATTTGAGCAAGCTAGCCAAGTGTCACGTATCTGAAATGAACGATTGTTTCAAATATAGCCCATGCAAAAATAAGGATGATAATCATTTTATGCATTATTAACACCGATTCATTCATTCCTTACCAACTGGAAAAGGGCTTTTATCTTCAAAATCTTCCCAGTGTTCAAAATCAAAAGACACGTGAGGATTCTGTTGACAAAAACATTATTTGAGATACTGAATTCACTGTGTGTCAGTGCAGGTAACTCTCAAATTAATTTCCACTTCACCTTGTTCTTCAGTAATTTGCACCATGCTCCTTTTTTCTCTTTCACAAGAACAATAATAGCCTCTTTATCCTTAATCACACATGTAGACTTTTCTGCAAGTATATACTGATGCAGCTCCATGTCAGCCAAATAAAGTTTGTCTCCTGAACAAGCACTACATTATAAAAAAGTTTAAACAAGTTAAATGCAAGCTGACAGTCAAACATTTTGTTTATTATACTTAAATGTCTTAAACCTACCTGAAAACAACCTTCTCTTTAGAGAACTCACATTTACAGTCAGCTACACTTGCTATTTTTACCTTCACGGTAACAGTCTCTTCATTTTGAAACCACTTTATTTCTGGATAAAAGCTAAAATAAAGGAGGTTTTATTGGATTTTTTCCAAAATAAAAAACAACTGAGTTTTAGACAAGTGGTCTCACATACATACAGTCAGAATTTTCCTATTAGGTTACAAACAACCAGCTAAGTTTCGGCATCTGTAGGTGTACTCAACCGTAATAATTTGACACTCAATAGCAGTGTCAGGAAAGCAGCCAAACTTGCTACAAAAGCACTGCAATCTCAGTCTTTGGGGGAGCCCATCTACTAGTTCAAGTGGGGATACACACTCCACCAACTTTGATATCTAAAGGAATCAAACTTACTGCCTCGTTTAAGGATGCTATCATAACCTAATCTTGAAATGACAAAGGAAAAGGTAACAGTAGCAAGACCAACCTCTGAAAGACAAAGTAAACTTTTCAACTGACCACAGACATAAATACACACTTCTCATCAAGATTTTCAACCACATATTCCACAGCTGTTATGCCTCAAACTTACCCCAAAATGCTGAAAGGTTTTAACCAGTGAAAGATCCTATTAGCAGACTACGATATGCATTCACTCAGGTTAGTCCCCTTACCATACCCTCAGTCATATCCAAACCCTAACTTAACTGCTAAGCCATACCTCACCATGTATTACATAACGGAGAGGATCTTAAACTGTGCTAGCCAAAGCGCAGAAGGAGATACATATGGACTCAATCACCCTACCAAGAACTTTTCCAACAGGCTACATACAAAATACTGCTGGTACTTGCACAAGAAAGTGTTAGTCACCCATAACTAGCATTAACAGGTAGAAAAAAAAGAATAAGCTACCAAAAGGGAAACACTGCCTAGTCTCAAAGTGTGTAAAACATTAAAAAACTTCTCAGGATCTACTATCTGTTGACTTTGCCCACAAACCACACCTAAGAAGTCCCTCAACATATTCATAATCAACAACAAACCTAGCATTCATTTCCACTGCATGCTTTTCAAATTATTAATCAACAGAAATTGTCCTATCCACAAAGGAATAAGGATAATTAATCCAATCAACCAAAACCAACCAAAACAACAACAAAAAAAAAGGAAGTGGGCCACAATTTTGTGTTGCAGACACATTCTCAGAACATTTTTTTTTTTTTTCTTTTTAAGAACAGAATCACATTAAGGGGAGAGACACAATACTGATTCATCTCATTAAATACCTATACACCGAGACAGAAGGGTAGGAGTTACAATTTAGATCTCAAAATAGAGGACAGTCTTTGGTTAAAACATAATGCAGGTAAGTGCAAATCAGAATTTATACCCATGGACTGAGCTGAAAAAGTGTTTGTTTTCATTCACTTCCCAGTACTACCGTGTCTAATCAAAACTTATGTACGTAATTTGAACAGGTAATGTTAGCTTCCAGGAATAAGAAAAAGAGCAATTTAAATTAAGGAATTCACAAGATGTGTGTATATATACATATACATCTAACAGCAAGAGTAATCTCTGAAGCTCAACACTGATGTAACCAAATACTTCCACCTGTATTATTCCTATTTACTCACAAAACAGACAATCTCAGTAAGGATGATTGTCCTGTTTGGCAGTTCACATTAAAAAGCAAGCACGTGAACAAATCACTCTGAATTTTTGTACCATTTATGCTGATGCAGTGTAGAGTCTTCTGTTTCCTTAGTTTGAGCTACAACACCATCTAAAAATAAGAAATCCAGAAAGATATTTTATATTTATCTATACTATAAAAACCAGATACTTCCAGAATACCCCAAGTATCATCATAAAAATAACTTGCTAGCAATCAAATTACTACCACAAGACTGTATTTGGCATTTATATTGGGTACTTCCTATTTGGAAAGATTTAATAAAGTTAATAATGCAACTGAAAAGAATATTATAGTTGGTATGAGAAAATTAAAAAACCCATCCAAAAAATGCAGTTTTCCAAGGTCAGGTACAGGTTTCAAGACATTATTTATTTGAAACCTGAAACATCTCACTTTAGAAATTGACTAAGAGTTTCAGGGATGAAACAACTAATACTGATGTTATCATTACAGCTTGAAAAATGGCAGTACAGTCACTCTACTACACTAGGAAAAAAAGCCTTCTATGACAAGCATTCCAAGATCTTATTTGACTTTTGCCTGCTGAAACTGTTCATTCAGCTTTCATTGTCCAAACTCACATGCCAGCTGCTGCTAGATCATCCTCTGTCCCCCTTCTATGACTGACAAAGCTATGTGCTTTTAAGCCTCTACTAACTAAATACCACATCCTTGAGCATTTGAATAAAAAAACCAAACCAAAACAAAACAAAAAACCAACCAAAACAAAACCTGGCAGAGAACAGTGCTGTTATTTACCTCATATTTCAAGATTTCAACCTCCTTAAACCCTATGGCCTTTGACAGGAAAATGCTCATCCTCTCTACAGAAGAGATTTCCTGCTCACACATTCCATTCAGAGCCAAACAATTCTGAGTCTCTGAAGGACAGAGTATTTCCCAAATAGTAATACAGCTGTATTAACAGGGCTTACTCTCACAGCATCTCCAGGCTGCTAACTACAAGGTATTTGTGGCTTATTGTAAACATTAGCTATATGGTGCTATTCTGTACATTCAGAGAAGTCTGCATTTGGTGAAGTGACTTTTAGGTTGACATTTAAGCAGCTAAATTTAATTAGGTTTTGAAAATTTTTTGAAATAATGAAAAGGTTTACCATGTTGATGATCCCCAAAAGTAATTTTAGAATAATTACAGTTTTCAGCAGAATTTTCTTGTATTGACATATTCTGTGGATCGGACACATCCTTTGGACCAGCTGTATCCTCCTTTATGCTTCTGAACACAGAAAAAGACATTTTTAAAAGAAAGGATTTAAACGTGTTTAATATTTAAAGGATTCTAAACCACAGTTGGAAATTCTTTTGAAATTAAGTTTTTCTTTCTAATATATACAAAAAATATAATAAAATGCACTTCTAACAAACCGTAAATCTCACAGGGTTGCTGAACTTCAGTAACTCAGAAGCATTTATTCCAAGAAATCCAAGTTAGGAGAGCATATAAAATTGTGACGGTACCAGCATTTCCTTTGAATCACAAAATCTATTTGCCTTACTATGTGTGATAGACCTAGACAGGAAGATTATTCCTTTTCACAAAGAATTCCAGTAGGTCTGGGAGCTTTTTGGATGCATTTCATTTTGACTTGGAAAAAGTAAAAATTTCAAAATACTCAAAGTTCTTCACCTATTACTAGGAGACCTCTGGTTTTCCAGCTGTACAACTAGGGGCTTCACTAGTTGGACTCAAGATTCAGGAAACACTGCAACAGAGTCAATCTACTTGAGAGCTCAGAGGTGCCCACAACCCTCTGTTCTGCAACAGCCTTGGAAGTCTCTGTCAAAATATTACTTAAAAGAACACAGTACTGCATAATATTGGAACAGTAAGTCTTCTGTTCGATGGAAAAATACTCTGTTCCATTACCTCCAAACACCTAGTGGCATTAAGAGGACTGAAACCAGTCTAGTCAGCCATCACCTAATGTTTCAGTCTGCATAAATAAATACTAACTTTTAAATTAATCCATATTGTAAATTAAATACCTGTGCAGCCATCTTTATTCAGAACTGACACAGCTTCTTAATTACTTTGGAGGTAAATTAGTAAGATTAAAGTAATTTTAACCTTGAATGAGAGAGACCTTTAACCACTTCCAACTTTAAAAAATGCTTATCAGCTTTTCTGAGTAATTTCGACTAAACAATTCTTTGAGGCTAGGTAAAATACAGCACAGCAATTTCAACTTAAGAGTATTTTTTAGAAACTATTTCTGAGCTATATACTTGAAGGAATCACACACTTCTTTAAAAAGGGTCTCCTATGATTTACTGAATAGCTTTGGAAAGCCAAAGTCTGAGAGAGTCTAATCTTACATTAAAGCACCCAAAGTTCTACAGAAATATTTAATTACTCACACGCCACACAGAAACCCTAAAAACAGCCATCAAGCAAGAAGGTGCCTCACCAAGCTGGTAGGAGGCTGAAAACTGGGCAATTAAAGTATGAAGTTAGACAAAAGCCTTGTACATGGAGTCTGCAATGAAGCACCCAAAATTGACACAACTAACATGTAACTGCATATTCTGCAAGAAGTAGAAGATACTCCTGCAAAAAAACCCACTTATCAATCTAGGCCTAATACCTCTCCAACTGTGGAAACACTTGAAAGACAGCTGTGTTTCTCAAACGCCATTAATCAGGAGTGACTGGAGTATTTGTCAAGTCTTCATGGTACAATATCCAAAGATCATGTAAAGGGACTGAAGGATCTACTGCTTTGATTGTGCATCTATTGAACAGTCAACAAGGTAGTAAATTAGAAAGCTGCCTATGCATTAGAGATGAGCCATGATCTCCTCCATTATCATAAAAAAAGTTTGGAGAGAAGGCCCAGAGACAGAATGGCTTTATTCATAAGTGATGGATTATCCCAAAGCAAGGATACTGCTTATATGCATAGACCATGTCACCTTCGAGATGAAGATGTGAGCCATTTACTTCCCAGGACAAAAGTGTTTGTTAAGGCATTTAGGACTAAACTTGATCTTGCTGACAAGTGCTGTTTACAACATGCAAAAATTGTGACTATGCCAACCTTGCCTGAAAGGCTGTGCAGCCTACATATGCTAACGTCTGCTGGTCTAGAAGACTGTTAATACCTGTGAGAGAACACCACCACTTCCATTCTGGTCACAGAGATAAGATCCTTGCACTGCACATGACAAACTACATACATTTAATTAACTGAAGAATCTTGTTGGCTTTTGAACTAAGAGGGAGATTGATGAAAAATCACAAAGAGACCAGCACTCTCCAGCAAGGACATATAATTGAAGTAAATGGCTGAGCCAAAAGAACAGAACGCTTACCCACTATACTAAGTGCTGCTTGATGAACTAATGGGAAGGAGTTTGGGCTGCTGCTGTCAGGAAGAGTTCTGCAACATAGGCAATTCACCAAGTAGTTCAGAGAGAAACAACTGTTTTCAAAATAGCATGGGAAGTATTCTTTATCTTTGTGTTATTTTAGAAAATCTTTTACTGGGCAGAAGCATTCTTTGATGCAATTATCATGACCAGAGAAAAATAGGATGATAACAGGTACCTGTAATACTTATAAGTAAGTAATGAGCCATACTCATAGCCATGAAGGACAATTGGTAAGAGACTACTACACTGCACACACAAATCCTAGACAAAACACAGAGTAATACAGAATGCTTGTTGAACTAGCACAGATTAAGGGGAGGGAAAGTGATCTGCCACATACTAAAAAGTATAAATTTCTTTTATAAGATTTAAATATGCAATGAAGCATCCGAATTCTGCATAATCAATATGTAACAATGCACATTCTGTAATAGGGAGAAGATATTCCTGCAAAAAACAGAAGTGGAGTTACTCAGTCAATTTCACCTTAGGGGAGCTCTTTCAGCCTCCTTTATTTAACTAGTACCTTACTGAAAAAGACTGCAGTCAGTTCTGAATGTTTCAGCAGTAGTATCAGGCTTAGTGAATCTGGAAAAAGTAATCCATGCAGTTGCATTACAGATATTTGAGATGGAACTGTCACACACAGCACCACGATCAAGTTGTCTGGTCTCTGGCATTACATGCTCTGGTGACCATTAGGAAGTTACCAACCTTCTTGTTCAGTAACAGCATAAAAGAAATAAATTCAAAAAGACTGTGCCCGAGGTAACAGAAACCTCAAAGCCTGAGAGTCCTTTATAAGGAATAAAACCTGAAAAAAGCCTTCTAAGCATCAACAGTGCAAACACTGTTCTCAAATACTGATTTTTAAGGCTGAACAAAATATGGGAAAAACCAAATCCTTTTGTTAAGATTAAACTGTGGTACAGTTCTAGATAGAAATGCAGGAACTTCAATTTAAGATGGAAGTGGACTATGGAGGGGGTTAGGCTTCCTCATCTTGCTGACTGGCTAAGTCACAGAAGCAGCAGCCTTAATTAACTTGTCCAACCCTAAGACAACACATTTAGTGCCCATGCTGGTATTCCAGGGACCTTTTTTTGTTTATTAATCAGTATTTACTCTCTGAAAGAAAATATTTGAGATTTCCCTCTTCCTTGTAAGTATAAAAAAAACTTCATCGGTCAGACAACAGCATTTAAATTATATTTTCAATGATGGCTCTCCAAACTGAAGAATAAGTGGCTAAAGAAACTCATGAACAAGGTGCCACTCAGAAGCCAGAACAAAAGAGCTACAGTTGTCTTGCTCATAAGCATTTTAAATTAAGGGTCCTAGGATCCAGGACAGACCACAATGAGATATGCCCTTTCACCACATACAGCATTTACTCAGTTCTAAAAGTTTACAAGGCAAGTAAAAAAAAAAAAAGCCACAACCATACAGTGCTGTTACTGCAAAAACCATCGTCTAGTCATACTCATTAAATGTACAGCCCTAATCCTTTTAAAGTAAACTGTTTACCTTTTCCAGCTTGAACTCTGCAGTTGTACAAACACCAATAATATGCTCTACCATACTAACTGGTACTGTGCACTGACTAGTAAGCATTCAAAAAAGCCACTGATCATAATAAAAGATAAGAGAATTTGAATTCAGACTTCACAGTTTTATGATAAACTTGACTATCTACATCAAATACTAGTTTAAAGTTTTCTAGAATTGGTATTTGTCTTTCCATGATGGTTATGTGGCTAAAGAATAGTTAAAGGAAAGCAGACATATCACAAATACTATTGTCTGTGTTTAAATGAGAATCACATTCAGTAATATTAATCATGAAAATATCCAGTTAAAGAAAATAATTTTTTTTCTAAGTATATGCTGAAAAAAATTTGTAAACACTTACAAAGGCTCCAAGTTCTTTACATCATCTAATACTTTCATGTGTCCGCACAACTTCTGAAGTTGTGTTATATGTTCTGGATTATCAGTTCCCAGACCCGTAGACAAAATCTCGGTTCGAACGTTGTATTCATTGACCGTCATCTTCAAATCTGAAAGCCTGGTAACCCGGACCTTGAATTACAAGACATACTAAATAGAAACCATAGTTCATAAATGGTCTCTCTCCCAATTCTAAGCTGCTCTAAGTAAAACTTTAAACACCCCAATTTATTTGTACCTGTAAGTAATTCGTTTTCTCTGATCCTCAAACAGAAGCCTAGCCATATTTAATTGTTTTCAAAGTATCACCACCTTCTTTGTTGTGATAATGGCTCAAGTAACTAGTAGCTAGTTCCATTTAACAGAACCAAGATGGCAATGACGTAAACAATCGTAGCCTTGATTACACAAATCACAGCCAAAATCCACACCACATAGCTAGAATAACTTCTAGACCCAAATAACAATAAAACTGCTGGGGCAGGGGCGGGTGGTGGTGGTGGTGTACATAGTACAAAAAAAAAAAAAAAAAAAACCCAAACAAAAAACAAACCAAACCTAAACAAAACCAAAACCATAGAAATTGGAGAAAGGTTGAGATATACCATATGGGAAAAGAAGCTACTAATGAGAACTACTTCCAGATCATTTCTCTTTCCAATTTGTTTTTCAGCTGACTGAATGATCAGATGGAAAACATAGCATGATACATTTCAAAGCACAGGAATAACTACTCTGTGGCAGGACCAAGCAGCCACAAGAGGCACATCACAATCCTGAGACATAGGGAGGCCCTTCTGATGAACTTAATCAGACCATTAAAAAAACCCAAATAAACCCAAACAAAAACAACCCCCACAAAACCCTCAACTTGTGAGCTACCTTTGATAACAATTCTTCAAAGAACTCCTTGCTCATAAAATGAAGTTATTTCTTAATAGAAATCATAAAAATGCAACTAGCTTGTTCATGCTGCTAGTAAAGGAATGCTTGGTCTGGGCCAGTACTGCCTTTCTTATGGGCCAGGGAAATGGCAGAACAACAGAAACGTGGCACCAACTGCAACATTTTAATTTCAGGAAAACCTAAAAAAAAAATCAACTCTAAGAACACCAATTATTAAAGAAATCTCATCACATGTCTGAGATTACTGCAATGAGAAGGTGTTAAAAAAAAATCTTACTATCTGACAGGTCAGAATCACAGCCTTCATACCCAATTGATGGTTACAGGTCCTCTTTTGAATGCTGACAGAAGGAAATTCAGTTTATGAAGAAAAATGTACAACACTACATATTAACACTCTGCAAGAACAAGACGTCTTCTAGATGTTAGCGTAAGTAAAATTAAAAAAAAAAAAAATCCAAGAACAAGAGCACACATTCTTCTTTTTCTGATCAAGAAACTAAGGGGAAAAAAGCTTAAAAGTATTTTTTAATTTGCAGAAAAATTTAGACTAAAACTAACTCTAAACTAGTGCAAGAACTATAAAAGACAACATACATTTAGAAATATAAACAGAATAAATTAAGTCTAGTATAAGAGGTCTTGGCTATCAGCATTCTTGGAGGATCAAAGTTTCATTCTTTCAGAAGAATGTGTGAGGAACTACCAAATTGATTTTACAAGACAAAGCCCTAAAAACTAGTACTTCCAAAATACACTTTTGTTATGAACTTTCTGGAATAGTCTGGATTACATTTTATAACTAATTTGGTGCTGTTACTGGTGCATATTCATATCTCCAGATTTAAAGTTCAAGACTTACTTAGTCATGTGTTCCACCTATATAAAAGTGCGTGTGTGTGTATCTATATATCTCTCACAGAACAATTGAGGCTGGAAAGGACCTCTGGAGGTCACCTTGTCTAACCCCCTTGCTCAATCAGGGTCACCTAGAGTCAGCTGCCCAGGACCATGTCCTGATTACTTCTGAGTATCTCTAAGGATGGAGACTCTACAGCCTCTGAGCAACCTGTTCCAGTACCCAGACACCATCACAGTAAAATAACCAATAGTACTACATGAATACTATGTAGAATAAAATTAAAATAGGAATTAACAGAAGGAAAGAGAAGAATGGGTGCTCTTGTTGTAAAGGAGTTTAGATACAAATATTTTGTAATGCTACAATTCTATACCTACCATTGGGTCAACCCAAACTGTATTTCCCAAGGTATGTACTATTTTTGCTTCATGTAGTTTTCCTTTAATTTTGTAATTAATATAATGAGTTACCTAGGAAAAACAAATTTTCACCGCACTTGATATGTATACCAACATAACTTGACAGTTATTTTAATTATAATGAAACAATGTCCTGATCTTAACAATGAAAAGGATATTCAATAAATAAAACCAGTTTTGAGTAAACCAGTGAAATACTCCAACTTTACTGTAGGATAAAATAGTATTAGCCTTTAAGGAAGGAGCTTCCTTAATGGAAGAATACTCAAACACAGGTCAATTTACAATGGTTAACCTTCCCCTGTTACTCCCCACAGATTCAAAAGCAGCAATAACTTGTTCTTGAAGAAGCCATCTAAATCAGAGAAGAAAAACCCATAAATTTAACTTTATTTATTATTTTGTAGGAAAACAAACAAGAAAACTGACTTCTTAGAATTTGGCCCAATAGCAGATATTTATCAGTATTAATAATAATCAATGAAATTTGACAACTAAGTATGCAGTTCATAATTATCATCTTGTAGAAAATAACACAAAGAGAAATTCAAGAACATAAAGGAAATACCATACAAAACCTGGTACATATTACCTTTGGGTTCCATTCAATTTCATTATCAATGGGTTTCACTCTACAAACTACAAATTCCACAGCCTGAGGTGGCAGACACTGAAACTCTGCAGGTAAGTGAAGCAGCTGATAGCTCTGAACTTGACTTGTTCTGCCTTCATCTATGTATTTAATTTTGACATTAAAAAACAAATTTTCCTCCTCTTTTGGGGAAATCTCTAGTACCTGAACCCTTCATACAGTAGGAGAAGAAACAAAGAATTACTATTCATATAATCAGTTGTAAGAAGTTCTTGTTTGTTTGTTTTTAAACAAGAGTAGATTAAAAAAAAGTATTTTCATAGCAAAATATCTAACTGTGTGTGCACACATGGGTAGTTATTCTGTTTTCCATTTGGTAACTTAAAAAGTATGCAATAGCTTTTTAAAGAATGATTTGAAAAGCAGTGATTTTTTTGCTGTTTTTGGGGGTGGGTTGACTTTTTTTTAACTAAACAGTGAAAGTTTTAAATTACTTTGCATTAAAAAGTGCACATGAATAATTAAAAAACCCAATATTTTTACCTGTGAAAAAGTGTTTTCTCACATAATCCATAAAACACCAGCTTCTCCACGTTTTTAGCAGAAATTTTATTACTAGGTTTCTTAAAATACTCATTAATTTCTTCAGCAAGAATTGTATACTGGTCCTTTTGTTTATATACTATTCGACCAAAATAGTTTGTTGCATTTACAATGTGGAGAGGCAATATCTGAAAGCATAAAATACATTAGAAAAAAGGAGGACCAGATGATTTCTTGAATTAAGAAGTTGACATATTCAAGATCACCTCCCTCTTTCCAGTCCAAAGAGGTAACAGATGCTGCTGCATACACACATTTCAGAGATAATGAGTTATTATACTATTCATAACCTTATGAATAACACTAACTGCCCATTGTTCAGTCAACAGTGGACAGAAATTTATAGGGCGAGAACTGTAAGGTCTCAGTTGGTGGTATTCCACTGAAATGAACACCAGTGAACTATACTATTAACTGCCAAGTCACTAACCACTAAGACATTTCACACCATTGAAGCTTAATTCTAAGTGTTCTCCAACTTACAGCAATTTTTAGAAGAACTGACTGGGGAAGCACGAGGCTTTCACTCTTTTTGCACTAAAATTACTTAAATGAAAAATTATGAATATACTACTATTGACACCAATGCATAAAGTACTGGGTCCATTCCATCCAAAGGGTCATGCCAGGCAGAAATACCAAGATACAGCTGCATGTGTGAGGCCAGACGTGGTAGTAAGAGGACCAGAAAGGCAATTTCCACTTAATAAAAATCCTAAAAAAACACAATGCAACTTGAGGTACTTAAAGGAAGTAAACATTAGACTGGGTTCCAAACAAAAAACCAGAAAGTGAATAAAGTGGTAACTGATTTGTAGGACAGACACCCAGGCTCTGCAGTCAGAAGTAGATGAGGAAATGTAAGAGGCCACAACTGCTGTCTTGAGTGCATCCCAGGTAACTGCAAGTTTCTAACATGAGTATCATGAAATCTGTCCACTAAATCCAGCAAATCCATCCAGCACCAAAATCAGATACATGTAAGGCTGTCAAAGGGTTCGAATTCATACCCACCAACAAAAGCTTATTTATTAGGCAGAAATGGAGTAACACCAAAGAATCCACCCAGTTCTCCTTATTTTCTGTGCTCACAACCTATGACTTTTGGGAATAGATAACACCCATTAACTGCATGACCTGAAGGCACCTGAATTCTGCAAAAGACAGGACAGGAAGAAGGCAGAAGCAGCTCATCCAAATGCAAGGCATCCAGCACTTCTTAGACCTAAGTGCTAAACTTTGGAAGGAAGCACCAATAGCTAAACACTTGCCCTCAGCAATCATCATCCAGCAAGTAAGACAAGAGAGATTGTACAATTCTGCTGTACAGGAGGACACTCCAGTATAGAAGAGACTGAAAATCCAGGTGAAGGGAGCTGGAGATACAAACTGCTAGTGGGATGTGAAGAACCACCATAGCAAAGTCAACCCAATAACCATGAATGTTTCATGATTGTGAAACTATTAAAAAAAAAAAAAAAAAAAACAACAAAAAAACCACAAACCAAACCAAAAAAACATTTAGAACAGCATTCTATATCACAATGGTTTTCAAAAAGCATTGACATCTTAGAGTAGGAAATAACTGTTCCATCTAGAAGATAAGGGAAGAGCTGTATCCCATTTTCTGTGGATACTGCAAATGAAAACACTAGTTTCAAATGACAAGGCAAGAACATGCTAATTTTTCAGCAAGTTTGTGTGAACACGTCAGCTAAGAAAAAATCCTCACTCCCAAGAAAACATGCATCATCTTCCACTTCAACTTCTCTTCGCTCCAAAAGATTAATTTATGTTTCCTCTACAATAAACATAATTGAAATTTATAGGAACTTTAACCTTTGTTAATTTTGGTATATGGTCTCAATTTATAGACAGAAGGAATAAATAGAACCTAAGCCCTCTTCCTATGGAACACGAATCTTCAGTGCAGAAAACAAATCTCAGGCAAACTCAGAATCACCTGCAAAACAATTTCACATCAAGCTAAGGATTAAGGGAAAAATCTGGCACACTTATTTATGCAAGGGAGAGAGGAAAAAAGCTAAAAAATAACAAATATCCAAGAGATATATTATGCATACTACAGTAATATTAATGTAATAATAATAAAAAAGTAATATGCTAAGTAGCTATTTAAGGCCCATCTTATTGTTACCCAAAGCCAAGGTAAATAATAACAACTTACTGTCACCCATCCAGGCGTTTGTATAATTTTATCTGGTATATTCTGGCACACATCTATTTGTAGACTAACTTGATGACGATCTGGACACACTGTTCTACTCCTATATTTTAAGAAAATGGTTTCAGAATACAGCTCTTTGTTTTCAGCGATAAACTATTTTAATGCGACTTAAAACAGCTTTAAGCACTAAAATTTCATCAGCCCTCAATATTCAATTTCTGTCTCAAATAGCACCAATGACTCTGAGGGTTAGACAGAAATGGCCAAAAAGCTCTTGGTGGAAAAGCTTGTACAACAAAACAAAACACACCAGACCACTTGTTTCAGAGTAAAACAAACACTAACACTGAACTTTTTGTTACTTGCAACAAGTTATCTAGACTAGAAGTCATACCTGAGAATACTTTAGCTTCCTCCTTCAAGCACTACTTACAATCCAGTTACACACAGCTCAGTGAAGTCGTCATCATCTACTTACCCACTCTGGAGGAACAGGAGACGATAGGGGAGAGAGTACAGCACAAGCCTAGTGCAATTATAGTTTAGAATGCTAATCAAAACAGTGGCTTAATGTTCCCTCAAGTACATCTATGTAGGAGTTAATAATGAATTATGCTACTATGTCAGACTGTGTATTATTGGTCTCCATAACAACGTTAATATTTGTGTTTTCATAGAAGTACCTAAGAAGAGTGAAACAGATGCAACATTGACACCCCCCCCCCCAAATATCATGATCAAAACCTGGCTTGATTAAAAGTATCCAACAGGAAAATTCATTAAGGGCAGAAGCAGTCATCATTCAGGGCATACAATGCCTTCCTGTGTTAGTATGTGTGTCAAGAAAACTTGGTATTTCCTTACTTGCAAGTCCCAAACGTTTTAAGATAGGCACATAGTGGCCTTGAAAATTTCTTATCTTCCTCAGCTTCTAGCATCCTGGCTGTAAAATCATGCAGTTCTGGTGGAATTTCAGCTTCTGCATGCTGCAGATAGTGCAGGATCCCAAGTGTGTGACATGCACTGTTGTTTTCTGTTAGCAGAATGACTGACTTTGCCTTTGTATATTGCTGATCTACAGAAGAATCCTAAAGAAAAAAAAAAATTTTTTTTAAAAGCTTTTATGTATCCACCACTCAATAACCAAATGTAGTATTAACCCGTTAAAGATTTACTCAAACCTTTATCACATTACAGAAGTTGTCAGACATGCTGTGTAGACGTTGACCAAAGATTCTTGGAGAAGGAAAACTGAAATGTATCACACAAGTTGCATCTGTAATTCTCAAAGACTGCATGCAGTCATCTGTTAAAACTAAGCACATGTTTTATATGCAGGTAAGATAACTGTAATACTTCAGGCATGTGAATTATTACATCCCATTAGCAACACTGTTTCCTTCTCCCCATCCATTGGCTTAAGAATGAAGAAAAGGTCTTCTCCCAATACACTTACATAAGACATTATATTTCTTCAGTCAATACACTTCATAAACATATGGTAGAAACAGCATTTCATGTTAGTCTCTAATTGTCTAGCATAATTCTGTATCTCATATCAGTATCATGGAATAAAGAGAATTGCCCACAGCCAAGTGCTTCACAACAGTAAGACAGAAACCACTTCAAGTAATGCAGGTATGCTAACACCTTTGTATTAACCTACAAAGCAGATATATTTAAGTCAATCTTCTTGCTTTTGACATACGAAATGGAAAAAATTAAGTTTGAAACTGGGTAAGACTCTTTGCTACTGCAAATAACTTGAAAAACAGAATTCTACCAGAATGTAAGGGAAATTATTACAAGTCTTTGGAGTTTCTAAATTATTTCAAACTGAAAATATCCTCTGTAGTAGGAAAAAATTGTGAAATGATGGAAATCCTCTGAAAGTACTAGCAGTTCTTTTAACTAATGCATCAAAAACCCCCCTCAGACCTCCTTTATGTTCCCTCTAATAAGTAAGGTTTTTCCTTGCAGCAGTTAACCCTGGGACCCAGGAACAACAACAAAACACTAGCTGTAGCACTAATAAGTAAAGGGATAGCTAGAAAGAATTCATAAGGAACTGACCCTGTGGAAGTGACGAGATAACCTAGTGTAAGTATTTAGTGTAGAACACAAGTTACCAAGATAACATAATCACAACCCGACAGAAAATACTCACCTAAGACAACATGAGTGCCAGAACTGTACTTTTTTGTCCATTGCTCTATGATATACTTGAAATTAAACTCACCCTTTTCATGTATTTTCAAGGAAAATATTGAGTTGCTCTTCAGTACCTGGATGACAAAGTTATATGTTCTTCCAATACAGTAACAACTGCTCTAATAAACTCTACTAAATAGTATATCTTATTAATATTCACCATACCTTAGCTACTGTCAAAGGAGCCAAGGGAAAGAGTTAATGAAATTTAGGTTGCTTATTAAAAAAAAAAAAAAAAAAAAAAAAAGATATATTTTATGGAGATTAAGTTTATTAATTTCCCACATAAAAAGAAAGCTAATAAAGTTCAGGCTCCTATGGATTAATTCATTAAACCAATGTTTAAGAATGTACAAACTCCACTTGAAGCTTTTCACACCATTAAGGTGTCCTCTCTATTTTAAGTGGATTCTATCATCTAACAACATGCCGGCTCACATTTCAGTCTCTCAGAAAAAGCACTAAAAAATCCCTCACTGATCTACCCATACTTAACTCGCAGGAATGTACTATTCTCAAAAGGCTTTATGTATTTGTCAGACTCAACGTTCATAGATTAATCACTACAAAACCCTTGGTTATTTGGTAAACTGGCACATCTAATGAACTAAGTTAACACTTAAAATATTTTTGTAGACCATTTAAGATACTTGAAGTTGGTGTACACACAAGGATTACTATAAACACCTTCAATACTTCTTTAGCATCAATACTCTAACTGGTGGTGGGGTTGGTTGTGATATGCTTGAAGAAATTAACCCTCAAATATTGAAGCAAAACATGTTAGAAAGTCACAAGACAAAACCAGTTTTGCTTCCATTAACAATCATCAAAGATTAAACATTCCAGATACACTAACATTTACATAAGAAGAATACTTTAAACGTCACAGGATCTATTCCAGCTTCTGGAAGGGAATACATTCCTACATTTCAGGACTGACATATCTCCTCCTATGACATCTGAACAATCCAGCCACCTATCCTCTTGCTATCCCATTCTTGAAGCTATTGCTGAAGGTTTTAATTCTAATATCCTCATAGTTTGCCTCCTTTAGCAGCAACATCCCCATCACCCTATCCAAGGTTAACAGAACTGCTTCCCAGTCAAATCAGATTGCATTCCTCTTACTTCGCACTGTTGGAGGACCAGCAAAGAGACAATGAAAATACAGAAGAGATTTCTCTATTGCTATGTTGTTACATATATTCTTGCTATAATATCTGAAGAAAGAACTATTGCAGGAAAACTCCTTCTTAGTCTCCACCTCTAAAATGCTGAATACACAATCCCACAAAAAAGGTGGGAAATGAGAGCACATTCTATTGCAGGTAACTCTGAAGCAGCTTTATGCCAGTTTTTAAGAAAATACATATTAAGCATGTTGTCTTCCCTCCACGCTTTACGACTTGAAGCCTAACTAAATTCTAATAGACTTTCACAGGATGACAGAAAATGTTTCTTTCATATCAGAGAAATGGCCTTTTACAATTTCAACTAGTCCAGAGTAGAAAGCAACAGAATAGAACTTCTTAACATGGTGGCTTAAGTTTTATCCCCTCATACCACTCCTGGAAATTGTAAAAAATAACATAAAAAAAAAAAAAACCTGACAGAACTTTTACTGTAAACAAGTGAGTTTGATTCAACTCAAAGTTCCAACCTGACACACAGAACATAGTCAAGAATTTAGTAATGAACGCATTCTATGCCAGACATTCCTGTCAGGCTTTCTTTTAGTTGGCAGAAGGGCAGGACTGGGGCTATTTTTAGCAGAAATAATTAACTTCCAAATTCATGCTCCTCCTTTGCTCTCAGAAGCCAAGATATTTCAGTTTGTTACACCTTAACAATTAAAAAAAGCACTTATCTATGTAAATTTAAATACTTTCTTACCTTATGTATCATCTCTACTTCATTTACCGAATTAGTGAATACCAGCACTTTCTGAAGATTATTGTGGGTAAAATCCAGTATTTTGAGTAACACAGCAGTCCTCTCACCGTTCATGCAAGGTTGCACGACCTAGAAGCAGATACAAAACAGAGGGCTGGCAATTCACGTAATCTATACATATTTCACTATTGTCATGTTTTAACCCCAGCCAGCAACTAAGCACCATGCAGCTGCTCATGTACCGCCCCCACCCCACCATGGGATGGGGGAGAGAATCAGAAAAAAAAAAAAAAAAAAAAAAAGTAAAACTCATGGGTTGAGATAAAGACCATTTAATAGGACAAAAAAGGAAGGGTAAATAAAATAATAATAGAATATATAAAACAAGTGATGCATAATACAGTTGCTCATCACCCCTGTCCAACTCCCTCCAGTTTATATACTGGGCAGGACATAACATGGTATGGAACACCCCTTTGGCTCATTCGGGTCAGCTGCCCTTGCTGTGTCCCCTCCCAGCTTCTTGTGCACTCCCAACCTCTGCTGGCAGGACAGTATGAAAAGCTGAAAAGTCCTTGACTTGGTATAAACACTGCTTAGCAACAACTAAAACACCAGGGTGTTACTAACATTTTTCTCATCCTAAATCCAAAACACAGCACCATACCAGGTAAGAAGAAAATTAACTTCATTCCAGCTGAAACTAGGACAACTATATAATTCTTTTAGTAAGCACCAAGCATTGCTATATAATACCAAAGAGAATTCAGTTAATGGTGTCTCGAGTAAGTGGTAGGTCTTCTGTTAAACTTACAAAAGATAAAACTCGCACAGAAGGTATGCACTCAGGAGAGCTCCCAGAAGCATAATTAAAATCCATCAATAATCAAAATCTCACATTGAGATTTTTCATTCATTTAGCTTTAAGTGATTTATCAATCTTTAAGTCTGGCATTTTCAAGTACCACTAAAAAAGCTTCACACTCCAAAAGCATACTGCGCCACCTGAAATACCCTTAATAACTAAAGCATCAAAACACTGACATGTTCAGTCCTGCCAAACTATTAATTTGACTTCTTACAAAAAGTGGTGTTTTTTCAGTTTTGTGCCATGCTCAGAATGTCCGGTATTAGAGAATTCCCAACATTCTCAATCCCCAGGTTATTACAATTTGAGACACAGAAGAATTAATTCATATGCACAACATTTTGTATTGCTCTTAAGGGCTACACCACACTGACTGGAAATTAAATGAGAAGACACCTAAGAACACACAGTAACTTTCTGGAAATTTTAGGCCAAATTAAGTTCTGTATTATGTGGTACACAGCAGTAAAACAAGTATTTTATTAGCTCTGTCTTGGGACAACTTACCTTGTAGTTCTGCCATTCACAATTAAAAACCGCAAAAACATTCTGATAAAACTCGGGTCACAAACTGTACCATTTGAAAATACTTCACATAATTCAGATTCATTTGTACTAACAATGAAATACTTGAGGGAGTATCTTCACCTCAGTCCTACAAAGCAAGGTAAAAGACCTTCAGCTTGTTTAGTGATTAACTTGCACAGGTCTTCTATGAGTCACCTCAGTTCATACATGGGACGTGCATCTGGACAGTCTGAGTTGCCCACTTAAAATAAACAATAAGCAGCCACATACACTGACCTTGATCAGTAAAAACAGCAAAATACCTCAGTAAACAAATAGTGACATCATACCCAAATTGTTACCTGTTGCACATTTCCATAGATGGAAGCTTCTTCCATAGCTGTTATCACAATGTAAGGATCATTCATGAACTCCTTTATCAGGCGTGGTATATGTTTATTCCAACGAGTTCCAACAGCAATGATCTGATGTGGTGAATACTCCCACTCTTCAGTAATAATGGCTTTCTTGTAACAATCTAATATAGTAAAAACCTAGAGAGAAAGAAAATTTTTCTATCTTCTTATCCTATTCCAGTAAGTATATAACAGCAGTGAAAAGAACACTGTTTCAGCACAGTTTTTTCCAGTGGCAAAATCACCACCAGAGCAAACCACAAATTTCAAATCCCCAAATGAAGCGTTTGGTTCTTGCACTTTTATACTATTATTTGAATGACTTCTGAAGCAAGAAGAAAGTGACAAGACAGCATGAAGGAACAGCATGTGCAGGCACACAGGATCATAACACAGGATTTTGCCCAGAGAAGATGGAAATCTCAGGAAAAGGATCTGTTCAAGTCTGAAAAATACTGAGCCTTGGCAAAAGTAGATCCAAGAGGTCAGACGCAGCCAGCAAAAACTAGGAGGTAAGTTGAAGATAAGCTCAACCTGCCAATACAGTAGTTTGCAAAAAAAAGCCCCAAACAAAACCAAAACCACACAACCCAAAAAACCCAAAACAACAAACCCCACCCCAAACAAAACCAACCAACAAAAAAAAAAAAAAAAAAAAGAGGGGGGGATGCCATAAAATCATTTATTAAAAAATTAAAAATAACTAAGAATAAATATATTCCTGATTACATCGTCTTATATCAGTGACAAGCAGTCCAGCTGTGGAACATCGGGATTTCTGGCAAAGCACTACCATACTAAGAAGTATTCCAGGGCTCTGGCACAATCCTGAAAGATCTCTCAACCTGGCACTAAACTTACCCATAGCAGCAATGTTATTAAAAACATTTCTGTAACACAATGCTTTAGAAGAGGTGCAATAATCCAAACATTACCAAATAATCACTCCCATCTGAAAGAGCATCTCTTCTCCTTTCTGTTCGAGACTGACATTTCTGAGAAGCCCCTACAAAAACAGCAGATACATGCACAAACTACCTTTCCCACAATCTTCACATGGTATACCTGCACTCCATCTCAAGTTGTATAGTAACACAACAGAAAGAACAGCCTAAACGGAAAGCAGAAATGCCCCACTGGATAAGGATGACATTTCATCTAATATAAGACTTGAGATTTGCTGCTACAAAGACACATTTAACAGCTTCACATACAGCAAAGCTGGCAATCTTTCTCCTTTAAGATGTTTCTCTAGCTTTTCAGTAGAAACACAGTCCTTGAGTCTTATCACCAACTTTTAAACAGGTAATATTAATAAGTTAATGATTTAAAAAAAGTCTATGATGGTGAAAAAAGGTAAGCTGTTTTTTGCATATTGATGATGTAATATGCTGCAATACAAGAAAGTATGTCCTATGAAGCATCAAAGCAGCAACAAAAAAAAATAAGGAGTTTTCTCAAACTTAAGTCATCATTTTAAAACTGATACAATTCTTGTCAACATGAAACTTAATGCTGTTCCTCTTCCAAGATTCTGAGTTGGAATCAGCTTCTCCTTTTGCCTGTGCAGACATTAAGGCCCAAGGAAAGTTTTTATGATTGCTTCCAAGACTATTTGATCATTCGCTTTCACCTTTCATTCTACAGAGACCAAGGAACTTAACAATAAAGATGGCTCTTGAACTGAAGTTGTTCAAACAGCACTGATAAGAAGGAAAAGGAAGTTCCTTACAGTCAGGTGATGCAAATCTTTAAAGTAGATTAAAGATCCCTACACTGAAACTACTGCTACCAAGTTAAAAAAACCCACACAAGTCCTTGGGAAACCATCCACAGCAAAAGAATACAGCATAATGGAGCAGTAGTGTGGAACAGGACAAGACACAGCTCTCTGATTACAGCTCCATTTTTCCAGTGTTTCATTCTGCCAGAAGTATACAAATGAGATAGTTTACATTCCATTTTCTCCTCAACTCTACCACAGGGGTTCAAGAAGGTTGGTTTTTTTCAGTATGTGCCATTGTTTAAGACACATGCACAACTGGAACAGCACTTTACCAACTGAACGTATAAGCCATTTACCTGTTCAATAGCATCAGAGAACAGTACCTCAATCTCATCAAGAACAAGATGGCAAAGTCTACAAAATAATAAACTGTGATGTTCATACAGTCTCAGGAGGCTATACGGTGTAGTCACGATGACTTCGCCTACAAGTAGGAAGAAAGGACTGTTAACATTAGCTCACAACTTGAAAGAATATTAGTAAGACACCATAGGACATGGTAGCTTTATTAAAAAGGCCACATATGCATTTGGGATGCATCATCTTGAAGTTGTGGGGGGGCTTTTTTTTTTTTTTTTTAAATAGATAACACTGAACTCTTTTCTGACTTCTGGTCAACAGTCATTTTTAGTTTGCTTATATTCTTCTACCCTTGCATGTCTTCAAGACTTGAGTGGGTAAAAGTCTGAGTTTTTGAAGGAGTGAAAGGTCTGAAGGTTAACAAGTTCACAAAACAGGATGCCGTTTCATTTTCCAATAAGGTAATGGAAGTGGAAATAAGAACTTCAGAACCACATAGACACAAGGTAAATATTTAAATACATGCAAGAGCAGCCTTTAGCAAATTTCAGTTTTAAAAATGGAATAAAGCACATACCATGGCTTAAATATCTGCACACATATATATACACGCATATACGTGTGTGTGTATATATATCTATAAACGAAACCACACCAATCTTAATCTGTGCCAATTTAACAACAGCTCTACTAATAAAAGATCTGAATTCAGCCACCAGGCTCTTAAACTTGAATGATGGATATAAGAATGCAAACTGCTGAAACTGAAAGTTTTACACGATCCTTCATAGTTTTATCTATATTTCTTGTTTCCTTGGCAAGAAGATCCACTTTTAAAGATGCAGTTATGAATTAAGGCTTAACAAAAAGACCAGACAAAACCAGTAAAACTAAGTGTTTTAAGTAAATACAGTTTAGTAGGGCAAGTCTCCCAACAGCTCTGTTACTACTTCTAGGCTTCCTCTTCTCTACAGAGTATCCTCTGCATACTACTGAAGTTATATGCACAAATTACTATTTATTGCAATAAGCAAGTTGGAAACTACCATGTAAAAAAAAAACCAAACAAACAAACCAAACTTCAAACTTAAATTTTAAGTTGGACATTTATGCAACTTTGTTGCAGAGAACTACTACCTCCTTTTTAATCCTTCACTTTTCCAATATTCTTTTTAAATTAAGAGTAGAGAAGAATTGTGTTAAGTGTATATAAACAGTAAAGCAGCATCAGACATGTCCCCCAAATAGTTGTCAATTTTAAAAAATAAAATCCATGTACTCAAAATACTTATGTATTTGTTAAAAACATTTTTTAAGAACATACACGTGTGTTACTGTGGTGGGCTGACCGTGGCCAGCAACTAAAGGCACATAGATGCTCACTCACTGCCCCCACCCCCAGTGGGACAGAGGAGAGAACAGAACTGCCAAAGTGAGAAAACTCATGGGTTGAAACAAAGACAGCATAATAAGTGAAGGAGGGAGTTGGGGGGAAGCGTGCAAAGGGAACCACTGACAACATCCCAGGAGCAGACAGATGCCCAGCCACTCATCCGATCACTCCCACCCCTCAAGCTTTTACTGCTGAGCATGACATTATACAGTACTGCATATCACTTTGGTCAGTTTGGGTTAGCTGTCCAGGCTATGTCCCCTCCCAGCTTCTTGCCCAGCCCTGGCTTACTCACTGGGTGGCAGACTGGGAGGAACAGAATTCTTGATGCTGTGCAAGCAATGCTCAGCAAGAGCCAAAACACTGGTGTGTTATCCACACCGTTCCAGTTACAAACCCAAAACACACCACCATACAGACTAGGAAGAGAATTAACTCCATCCCTGACAGACCCACTACTTCTGACCAGCAATGGATGCTCATGTATCAAAAAAGGCTATCATAAAATCGGGTTTTAAATCGAGGAAGTCCACCATTAATTCTAATTCAGCCCAGTGTTCAGCAAATCCCTACCACTAATTTGGCTCAAAAATAATTGTTAGGAAGCTTACAAAAAAGATGCTGAACATATACATATTCAAACAGCTTTAATACCATTTACTGTTAAATAGCACTGCTGAAGCTTCATGTATTACTACAGACTTACAGCATTAAAGAAATAGAATTATCACTTTATAGAACAAAAAGCTTAAGTATAAATTGCTTCCTTCATGATTTCCTGCAATTAAGGCAGCCCGCAGTTTCCAAGCATAATTAAAAAGATAGAAAGTATTCTTACATCCTCGGATTTTCACACTTCTAGCTTCTTCTTTGTTCTGCCCAAGTATTATCAGCATTGGATGAAGCTGTCTGGAACATCTCTCGTATGTTTTCAGTAGCTCAAAAACAAGATGTGCCTTCTTCAACCCAGGACATAAAATAAGTGCTAGTGGCTACATACATACAAAATTTTACACCACAGTATTAGACAAGAGTTCAGAATCTTACGAATTGTACTACCTCAGCATTTAGGGCAAAACCAAGATCTGCAACACAGGCCTTTAAGTACTTCAAAACTGAAGCTTTTAATACTATATCACCTCCTAAATGCAGATGTTCCAGACCCAAGGAACCATACAACAGCTTAACTGGAGACAAAAACAATGCATGCAGCAACATACAGTAAAATGTCCAAAAATTTAACAGAAGCAGGAGCACCTTGTCTTACTTGGGGTTGTACTAGGCAATTTCCAGAGGCCCCTTACAGCCTCAATAATTCTATGTTTCTGTGATCTAATACAAGTTAGAAAATTAATTACAATATTTAAAACAGCTAATACAAATTTTAGACTAATGACTACATACTATCCCCTTAAAAACAAAGCTTCATTATCATAGTGATATCACATTAATCACTTGTTAGATATTACTTGATAAAAAGTTTTAGACTCCCACATTTATGCAGTCCATCTCTGTAAGCCTCTAAGCAGAGGGTATCAAACTGGCAAGCATCATGATGATACACTAAGATCACATTAAACATATACATTCTAAACACCCACTACCTTTTGGATCATTATTCTACATCTGCACTTTAGAACAGAAAAGGTGCTACTACTCTAATATATACGTACTCCGTTCCTGTTTGGCAAGGCTTTGTAGCAACTTCCTGACTGCAAAAATGTAAGAACTGGCGGAATATATAAGAAAGGATCATTCCCCTGATACGATATGGCAACTACATCACATCCTCGAGCTACTGGAGGCCAACAGTAAGATTCTGTGAAGCTAGGGCCTAAAAATTTTTTCCGAGTAAGTTCCTAGAGAAAGAGAAATTAGGAGTTCCACATGAAAACTGTGTACTTAAACAGTAACAAAACAAGACAAAACACAACACTGAGTGATTTAAAAAGCTTTTGATGTACTACGTAATAAATGTCCTTAACATGCAATAGGAAAAAAGTTACTCTGTGCTAAGGAGTTAAATTATTACATTAAAATTCAAATCCCATGACTTGGGCCAGTGGTTGACACACCAAAATAAACATGTACAATTCTTACAGCATCTCTCTGAAGATTCATTTATTCAGCCACAGGAACAACCTCCTAGACATTCCCCAATCAAAATCAGGTATTACTATAATATTTAGTATCTACAGTTGGGGTACGATACTAGCCTTAAAAAGATATTCAATGTAATATATTACATAAGCATTACCTTTTTCAGCCCATCAAAAAGTGGTGCTGTTTCCAGAATTGACGATGGCTCAATTCTGTTGCTAAGACAGACAAAGTTTCTTTCTTCACTGAAATTTTGAAAACTCTGAAACCACACAACAAATAGATGACAAAGGCAATACTTAATAAAAGGGGTTTAGCTTACATAAGACTCAAAAGCACTTATTGTACTTAAAAAATAGTATTTTGATGAAAAATAGCCGAAGAAATTGTAAATACATTTTAAATATGACTCATACATACTGCTAAGTTACGCAGACCAGCGGTGAGACAAATACTCAGTATTTCTTAAAGAAAGGTTTATCAAGATTGTCTTAACACAACTGTCTTAAACCACTAAAGAGAACGCACTACATGTTCTGCATACAGATAGCACTCAGCTATAACAATCAAAAATACAATTAAAAAATATGACTAGTAAAATTTGCTGTGGTGGGTTGGCCGTGGCTAACAGCCAAGCACCCACACAGCCACTTGCTCACTCACCCTCCCCTTCCAGAGAGATGGGGGAGAATAACAGGGAGAGTGAGCAAGAAGATTCATGGGTCAAAATAGAGACAGGGTGGTTACTTAACAATTACTGATGCAGGCAAATCAGACTCAACTTTAGGTTAACTTAATTTGTTGCCAAATAATATGTATGAGTACTGATTTGGTTACTGGGAAACAAAAACAAAGAAACAAACATTTACATGCTTCAGAAAAACACCTTTCCTCCCCCATTCCCAGGCTCAACTTCACTCCAAGCTCCTCTCCTCTTATAATCAATGCAGGTTACACTTGGTCCCACCACTAAGGCAATGAGCATCACAAGGCAGGGATTGCAGTCAGAAAAAAGCAGTTTCACTGTTGCTCCTTCCCTCTTACTTCTTTCCTCTACTCCAGAGTGTGCATCCTCCACAGATTGCAGTCGTTCAGGTACATCTGCTGTGGCATGGAGCACCTCCTGCTCCTCTGACTTTGGCACTGCCTCTGTTTTTTTGTTTGTTTGTTTTTTTGTTTTTTTTTTTTTTTTTTTTTTTTTTTTTTTGTTCCCTCCCCTGCATTTTTAGCCCTTTCTTAAAAATGTTTTCACAGAGACATCACCAACTTGGTTGCCTCAGCTTTGGCCTGCAGTGGGTCTTGTTGCCGATGCAGCTGGAATCAGCCCTGACCTACTTCCACAAAGACAACCCCTGCAGCCCCAACACTACTAGAACCTTCCACATACACACAATACCTTAGCACAAAAGAAGTTAAATGAAAGTTAATGCTTGAAATACCTGTTGGTCATCTTCAATTATGTGTGTCTTCAGAGGATCAGAATTTAAGAACTGCTGAAGCCTGAGAAACAAATATTAAATCCAACATTAATGCAAAAGTAAAACATAATTTATAAATACCACCAATATTTCTAAAGTGTCATGAAGCAATTCATTTGCAAGATATTTATGATGTACTACCTATGCCATGGAGGAAAAGCCTCAACCATGAAAGGAAAAACCAAAAATTTTATTTTGAAAATAAAATCTACTCTTAGCTTTTAAGTATCTGAAAATAATCCCAAGGAAATTTTTTTAACAAATATAATTGGTAGGTTCCTCAACTCTAAGAAGAAAATCAGACTGGACTAGAGGAAAAAGGTTTTTTCTTAAGGTTTCAAAAAATGAAACAATGTATCTTTGCATCAGACACTGAATTAAAGAAACACTCCTTGGGTTTATTACATATGCATCAACTGACAAGCAGCATAGTAAAAGGGTTGCACAAATCAATTCACAGCTGTATTTCATGAGATTTGAAAGCTTTTTAAGTCACACTAAGAATAAAATAAAGCAACTTAACATGTTTAGTGTGCAGAAAAAAATGCTTCCCCATTACATCATTGTTGTCAAGCTATTGTTTAGAAAAAACTGCTGGTTTTATTGTAATCGGTAAATAGCAGCAGCTTCAAATTCCCTTCTTCTCCAAAAGCATGTGTATGCATCTTCTCTTACCCTTGGCCCTTCTTACTGCCCAAGAAAAGTAACTGGAAACATACTACAGCTCCTAATTATCTGATAACATAACCACTTAACACACTGCACCATACCTGTCTGGGCAAACTGCTGTATTTTCCTTGAAAGGTAAAACTGGAATTGCTTTGACAATCTATCAAGAAAAGATGAACACATTTTTAGCACAAAAATACTGTTCAAGAGCAACATTTTAGAAAAATTATTTCTTTAGTGTATTCAGTTGAAACTGGTTTTCTTACCTAACTCTAGGATTCTCCAAATATTCTGGAGAATTTTTGTACAAGTAAGTTTGTCTGAATAAGGCAACAATTTTGATGAAACAAACTTCAGAAGAACTGTCTAACTTTGTAAAGAAAATACTGTTCTGTAACAAGAATCAAGCATGCAACAAGGAACATTGGCCACACAAAAGAAAAATTAATTCATGGTCACATCTCAAACTATAGTCATAATTGCAGACCTGAGCCAATATGAACACATACTGATTAGTTTTTAAACATTTTCATTTTTTGAAACAAAATTAAGAAAAATCATGGAAAGTCTGCACACCACAGGAGGAAAACCAAACACAGGTTACCCAGCCACACACATACAAAGACAATGCACATGAACTTAAATTGAACAACACTGCAAATCCTCAAGGGAGTAACTAGTAGCAGATATTGGATCCAGAGCTACCCCAAAGATGTCTGGTTCTGAACAGGGGGTTTTCTAGCATTCATCATTAGTCACCAGCAATCAGCAGGCATGACTTGGCCAAAGACTTGCATCACTCAGGTGGACAGTAAGGGTAATTAAGCTGACTGCACCAAGAGTATAAATGTAATCCTGCTCTGCTCCAGTAACAATCCACACTACTACTTTGCTGATCATTCTTTCCAAAATATTTTAATAAGGTATTACAGCTGAAGTTCAGGAGTGCTTGCCACGCTTCAATTCCCAGTAGAGCTAAAACCTCCTTTCCCCCCGCCCTCGACCTTACAGAAGAAATAGTTCCATTGCTACCATAGAAGCAAATTTCTCCTTTAAGGCATCTAGCAGAAAAGGACATGGAACAGTATATGGGCTCTTTAGAAGAGCTGACATTGGACACGCTCAGCAGTGATTATTTGCCTATAATATATCAGTTCATTTTCCTTTCCTCCCATGGACACTGCAATAGCTCCAATGTGCAATTCAGTACATAATTTAACACTCAAGAATGAGCACTGACCTTTTGAAAATGTTTCAGGAAAGAACAGCAAGCAAAAAAGGAGAAAACAGCAAGAAACCATAATAGACATTTAAAGTATTAGACAATTCAACAAATAAGAAGAGACTCCAATGAATGTTTAGCATGGTACGGCATGAGGACTATTTTGTTTTCAAGGAAACATTAAAATTTACATTTTCATATATTCAGAAAAATGTCGTGTAGACAGTTATCTTCATTAAACTATGGCAAAGGAGTGCAACAGGAGGCACAACTTTTTCAAGGACTGTAGTACATTTTTTAAATTTTTCTTCAATTTAAAAAAAGAAACTGAAGTAGAATTTTTTTTTAAACTATATAAAGAATCAGTGCAGTCCCCCAGATCTATGTTACATAGAAGAAGCAGCTAGATGACTACGGTATTCCTAATCTGTCCTATGTATGTTTAATTTGGTTCATCTTCAACAAGGTAATACAAAATATCATACTTACAGACGCAGTACTTTGATTTAGATCTGTGCTTGATCTTTTGTATGCCTCTTCAAGAAAGGAACTGGAAACTGCAAGACCTAGGAAGGTAAGTAAAAAACACAGAAACACATTTCTGATTATCTGAACACATTAAAAGCCAGTATTTTTATTTACAGTGGGTTGCAAATGACATATTTAGTTGCTCACATCATTTCCCAATCGCATAAACAACCACCAAAAGAAGTTACCTTTAAGTAAAGATAACTGTGCAGATGAACTGAGTGAACAAGGATAGAGGATCGAAAGATGCATACTTTTTAGAAGCAAGAGACTTGAATCACTATAAATGAAACCACTCATGGTAAACACTAGCTATAAAATTACCTCTGTTCAAATAAATCCTTCCAAACTCAAAACCCCAGTAGTGCATCATTGATCAATGCCACAAGTAATTTCAGTATGTAATGCTATTAAGCATATCAACAAATACCTGTGTAACTCACCCTCAGCCTTCCTTTGTCTTATATAGTACAAAAAGCTTTACAGAATTCCTGCATCTGATGATTTCATTCGTCTTTGTAAAGTCTGATACATAAGCATTGTTTGTTAGAAGGATATCATCTGATCCAATCATCAGATTCAAATTGAGACAGTAGGTTCATGTTCCAGTTAAAGACACATGATGCACTGTATGTATGATTGTTTCTGATACACACGGTTCCCACCTGTTTCAAGATTTGTTGGTATCTTCTCCTGAAACAGCACTGGCCTGAAATCATGCGCAGGATTAACAATTTTCATTGGAAGAGACTCAACATTTAATAATGTTTGGTTCTCCTGATAATCTGCACAACTCCCTGTATTCTCTTTAGCTTCCTCAAAACGAGCAAAGTTCTTTGAGACAAGATCATCATTAACGCATACCTAGAAAACCAAGATCTTTATTGACCAGTATCAACAAGTAATCACCACCACATACTTGTTTAGAATTTATTGGAAGCTTTAAACAGCAGTAAGACATACGCAGTATCAGCAAATGCTTTCTGAATATTATCATCTCCAGAATAGGAAATTCAGTCATAGCTTCCTGTATGTTCTCTAAACAGTTGTTAATTAGTTGTCAGTTTCATGCTTCTGCCTAAAATTCTGTACTCGATTAGCTTTTTCTATGAGCCCTAAAAATTTTAAAAAACTGTTAGTAAGTCAAGCTGGTTTATTTCTTTCTCGTTTAGCATGCATCAAAATCTAGCAGAAAAAAAGTAATGCTAAACCTAAAACTTCTTAAACTCCATTGGCTCAGAGATCAATGACGCTATTGCCAATTGGGATTCTGAACTGAGAGAAGATATTCAAATTAGTATGTACCTTCAAAGTTATTGTCTCTAGCAAAGACCACAGCTCCAGTGTTAAAAGCCTTGGTAAAACAGTCCAAGCAAAAGCAGTATTCAAATAAATTAATTTGTATCTACCATGCAGCTGCTTAAGTCTGACAGCAGCTACAGCAGAGATTTAGCTCAAGTTACACATTTTGGCAAGTGGAACTAGTTTTGGGGTTTTTTTCCCCCCAAAGGTTTGAGGACTCATTCTTATGCAAAAGCAAGTGTGAACTTCTATTTATTTTTATAATACTATGCAACTGCCTTACTGAAACATCTTTAATATGATACCACAAGAAGTGCACTAAATAATTTCACAGTTGTCCATCTGAAGCACTTGCTGGACTTCATTTGCTTGTCAATACCTTCCAAAAAGAGGTTCACAAAGACAGATGGGATTTCTGCCTCTTGGAATTTCTCCAGAAATTTACAAGCAACAAATATAAACCAAACCTCTAATAAGTTAATGATTTAGCTTCTACTGTATCTGACAAATTACAAAACTCACTTGCAAGAAACACTTTTCAGTCTTAAACTAGTCTCAGTTATAACTTACATAGCAAAGTGCATGAACAGGTTTGTAGATATAAAAGTACCTTACCTTTTCATCTTTTATTGTCACATAAAGAAAAACATCAAACGTGTTACCTTCTACAGCACATAACTTGGCTTTCATTTGGGTAGTTGCTAAATATAGTAATAAACATAAGAACAAGTAAAAATATTAAACCTTTACCAAATTATCAATATTTTTCACTTGTACTTTCCAAGATAAACAAAAATATAAATCACTGTTAGATGTGTAACCTATTTCTTTAGAGAAGCTAGTACAAATAACTTTTAAATGAAACAAGAAAGTAACAAGGCAATACAAACTTAAAGTTACAAAAATGAAGTTGTCCTTAGTCTTTGAAGGAAGATTGAGAGCCAAAACAGATCAATGACTTCTCCACACAAACTAGTCTTAGTTCTAAGCTAAAAGCCTTAGTTTATCTTTTAGCCTGTGATAATCTGTAGTACAAATGCATGCTTTCCAAACTTCACATTTACTTCTCCTGAAAGAAGTCACATTTGTGTAGCTTGGTTGGGCTCTTCATTGAAGCAAACATAGCTGATAAAAGTCTGTTAGTAAATTCTGACGCACTTCTGCATACACTAATGATGTGCTAGTGATTAAAAAAGTAGGTATTACTACTTATGGTACAGTCTGGGAGTATCCTTGAAATTAAATTCAATGTTGTTATTGCTCCCTACTAACCTTTACTTTGCACAGTGACACTCAAGATATGTGTGTGTGGAAAAAAAAAAAGTAAACTGAGAAGTGCTGTCCTAGTTATTGTGTGAAATTATCAGCCTGAAGACCCTTTACTGTTTTCCTAAACTCATCCTCTCCTCCCCAAATAACTTTTATGTTGAGTTTGTTACACATGTAAGCAAGCAGGTAGGTAGTTTTTCAGGTAGAAGCATGTAAGCAAGATTAGAAAATCTCAAGTGAAGAGCTGCTTTTCTAGTAAGACCAAAAGCTGTCTCATATCAAAATAGAAGGCTAGATATGAAAAAGACTGGATGACCTACTAAAACACCAAACATGAGAAAGGACAAGAACAGAGTGGAGAAAAAACAGTTCTAACTTACTAAATAACTAGTTGGAGATCAATCTATTTGTTAACAACTATAATAAAGATATTACTCTTCTGAGCTGGTGCTTACATTCTTGTTGAAAAACAACTGAAAGGGTAAACTCCTAAGCCAGCTCTTGCCATCTCCGTACAAAACTACAGCTGTGATAGTGACTCAAAGAGTTAAGCTAAATACACAGAAAGGCTGTACCGTTCAAAACACATGTTACCCAAGTGCTACCTTATTTAGCCTGTCCAAGAGCCAGATACCACCTAGTAAACTATCAAAATTTATGCAGCATGGAAGCCCACAGTACTCGAGATCCAATTCCACAAATATTTTTGCCTTTGTCAGTCCATACAGAGAACCTTACCTAGCTTCTTTCTCTTCAATATATGACATTCTTAAATATAATCAAATACATAAACAGAAGCACTACATTTCTCTAACAGTTTAATTTTTCCCCCAAATAGAAGTGCCAATTATCATTTTTTGCAGGACATTTACCTTTGAGAAGGTTTTGAAAATACCGAGTAGCAGCACTATCCCACCTTCTTGCTGGTCTAGGAAAATAAACACAACCAGTTATTTCACATCATCAAAAATTAAAATGGTAATTTTGGAAAACACTTCAGATGCATGTAAAGAATTTATTTCAAGTCATGCCCAATCTTAAGAAGTGCACCAGCTAGACACATTAGGAGAATCTTACTACTTAGAATGGAACTTCAGTCTTGATAATACTGTTTCAGCTCATCAATAAAATAAACTGATGAAAAATTACTGGATATTGCTTTGTCAAGGTATGATGGCTTACATCCAACATAAACTATGATAGTTAGAAATTAAATGGAATAACCAAAAATAAAACAGGAATCCACTTGCAGAATATATTAAAAGATATTGAGCAATTTTGAACAAGCACTTCAACACTGGAGTGCTGAAAACTGAAAAGGTCTGCAGCAGAAAATCAATTTAATTCTTTACCATCTTCTGTAACTTTAAGTATAAAATAAAAAATAACCAAATGAAGAGCACCATAAACAAAATACCACAATGTACTACTACTTTGATAATTCACAATGATGGCCTACTCAAGAGGTATGCTATTCCTATCCAAACTATGCTAATATTTGTTCTGTCAGAATATTGGAAGGCAAATACTAATTTCTTCTTCCAAACAAGAGTATTAAAAAAAATAAACTGATTGACCACATGTAGCTTTGTATACTCTTTAATAACACAAACCAAAGCAGCTTTCTTGCTGCGGAGACTTATTCCCCAGTGATCTAATCATGTCTCTCTCAAGCTGGCAGGATCTCCGACAATAGCATCCTGGAACTCAAGGATACAAAAATATTTTTATTTACTACCAGACCCCAATGAAAACTTTATTCAAGTCTTTCAGAACTGCAGTGAGAAAAAAACTGACATGAATATAAGGAAAGCACAAAGGAATCCAAAATATGTGAAGAAAAAGAGACAGAATGGGGAAAAACAAAGCCACCTATAAACAGCTATAAAACTTCAGTTCAGCTAAAAAAAAAAACAAATAAAAAAAATTATCAGGAGTAAGAGAAGCACCTGTAAGAAACAGCACATAAGCATAGATTAGTAAAGAAGTTCATGTGCTAGGAATCAAGAGATACAGCTCTGGGACGATAGACAAAGGGCAAGAACTGCCAGAAACTTGCCTAAACTTCTGAAGGTTTTTAAATAAATAATCAAAAGATTCAAACATGTGAACAATAAACCCCAAATCATTAAGGAATCAGTTCCATTTAAGAACTGCTCCTCTGAAATGGAAACAGTTTTCCCTATCTCATTTCCTACGTTCTTCTTGAAACATAACCTCTTCTAAAAAAAATTTCTGCAATAAACTTCACACTTAAGAAATTTACAAATAGAATATATTTATTAAACTCTACTTACACTATTTTTGCCGTATCTTCACAAAAGTCAATACGCAACGTCACCGGCTTTGTGCGAAACAGTCTACACTTTTTTGCTCTATATGGGATCTGCATAAATGCTTCCAGTGCAACTCGAATGCTTAAAAACAAGGCAGAAATAATCTAATTTTACAGAGCAGATTTTTTTCTCCAGAAGTTACTGGTCTTATACACATCCTTCCATTACCCTATACTTTACAACACAGTTCTTCCAAAAGTTTGGCTCCCACTGTGGAACACCCTGGAATCATTGTTTTATTCTTCTCTCCCAGGGAGTTGCTACCAGGAGCAATTAGTGAACAGTTTCACTCCAGATGTGAATACACGTCTTATTTACTCAAAATCTGTCTGATCCTCAACCACTACAGTTTGAAGTCTTTTCATGATATTTAACCCTCATACTACCACATACACTAGCCGGCACTGCATATTCATGTTGCAGTTATCACTTCTGTGTGAGAAACAAGGTATTATTAACATCAGCAAGAAGGAAATCTAACAAATACACTAATTTGCATTTGCACTCATTTTCCTAAAAATAATTTATTCTTTATAAAGCTATCACTACAGTGTTAATCTCATCCTTTACACTTGGTTTGGTTGGAGACTTTTAATAACCAGCAAGACACCATATATAGCAAGCTTTTAAGATCCATATATGTATGACTTTTGTTCAAATTTTTATTTTACAGTGAAAACACAGTAAATCACACATTTACTTCTAGTTGAACATATTTTAAACTTGGGGCATTGTCAAGTTGTTCTCCAATACAGCAACATTCAATTTAAAAACATTATTCAACTTAAGATTTATTTTAAAATATATTTTAAATAAGCTTTCTTAGTTTTGTGGAACACTACAAATAAAACATTTGTTAAAGCTTCTTGTACTCAAACTTGCATATTTTATAGAAGAAATTAACTTTAAATCTAGCTAAGAACTGGAACAGTTATTTTTTAAAACACATTTTTCAAGATTTTAGAAACAAGACGTTTCATAGTGGTTTTACTAAAAATTGTGAACCTGTGAAAACTCACCTTTTTTGCACCACGCCAAGACAGACTGTCAGCCTCTTAGTAAACAAGCTAGTAAACTGCAGTGGGAAAAACCCCACATATTTGTGTCTAGATGTCAAAAGGCAGTTCAGCAAGTGAAACCCTGCTTCCATGTATGCTTTGTGAATGATCTTCACTGGTTATAATTTTTTTATTTTTCATTATATAATGACTTAATAAGGGAGGAAAGTATATATAAATAACCTTAACTGGCAATCAAACATTTCAGTCATAACAAACTGCCATTGTTTCAATTCCAAACCTTTAAAAAGCCAAAACCTACAATAGAAAGCATCTTGAAAAATTCACAAAACAAAGGCTGGTTTCCTTCCACACTTGCAAGGGCCTATCATATGGTTAGCAGTTTCTTGTGGACCCAACCCACAGCTCAGTTAAAACAAAGCCTTGCCACTATCAATCTAAATAAATATTAGTAGTATTTGTATGCATTAACTAACAAATACATTTCAGTGACAGTGTCAAAAACCCCAAACACTTACTCCTTTGATTTAACAAAAATGTATTTGGCATAATCCACAAGAAAACATTCTGTTTGATAATGATCTGTACAGTACATGATTGACTTTATAACCGCTCTACACCAACATTTGAGTTCCTCACTGAAAACCACACAAATCTGAAAAAGAAAGAAGACAGCAGGTTCTTATAAATGGAGCAAATTACAGTCAAAGTTTTTTTAGAGGCAAGAATATAGTATTCATTATACATCCCTCAGTTTTCTTTTTAAAATGCAAGGATTGCAGCTTATGGAGTTAAGTTTACAGGTAAGAAGATGTAACCCATACAGATGCCATTATCTACTTTTCTACATAGCAATATTTAAAAAAAAAAAAAAAAAAAAAAGAGATTAAGGCGTATCTTGGATACTTCACCCCCAAACAAATGCAAATAACAGATTATTTCTATCTACACAATATAGCAATGATTTTACCTGGCCTTCTTCTACTGTTAGTGGTTTTACTTCATCCACATCTTTATAAGATTTGTCATAGAACTGATTCATTTCAGCATTCAGGTTTTTATATTCTATTTCATCAACTATGTAAGGCCCACATCCTTTCATAGTAAGCCAAAAGCAACCTGGGTCTTCAATCTGAGGCAAGGGGTAGATAACAGTAACAAATACTATTAGCTCCTGCTAAAATGTTGGGATGTTTTTGAAAACACCTGAGCAGCAAATGTAACAATAAAATTTAAATATCTTTAGTGAGGCACCTTAAAAATTATGGTGACTGATACTCAACATACAGAATGTTAACAAGCGAAAACATCTTTCAACTTCAGACCATTAGTTCATTAAATGACTTCTCAGCTTGTAAGTTTCTTTAGCACTAAAAAGTTGGTTAAACCAAACAGTGGGTAAAGTGCAAAGACAAAGCTTTATTTACTTCCATATTGTCTTCAAGAAGTATATATAAAAAAACCCAAACGCACAACAACCCCCCCCAATGGGTTTTTCTTCATGCTCAGAGAGTCTACAAGAGTCAGTTTCTTTAAAACAGGGTTGTATCTTTCTGGTCAGCCTTTGTAAACCTTTATATCCCAGTCTTTCAGCTGATCTGGGTCCCCAGCTGTTGTGGGTTAATCCCAGTAGGCAGCTAAACACCACATCGCTGCTTCCTCACTCCCCTGCAGAGGGATGACTGAGAGAATTGGAAGGGTAAAAGTGAGAAAACTCATGGGTTAACATAAAAATAACTGAATAGGTAAAGCAAAAGCTGCACATGCAAGCAGAGCAAAATAAGGAATGCATTCATTGTCTCCCATTGGCAGGCAGATGTTCAGCCACCTCCAGGAAAACAGGTCTTCATCACGCATAACACTGACTTGGGAAGACAAATTCAATAAACACAGACATCCCCCTTTCCTCCTCCTTCCCTGCAGCTTTTATTGTGGAGCATGCCATCATACGGTATGGAAAAATCCCTTTGGTCAGCTGGGGTCAGCTGTCCTGGCCATATTCTGGGAAGACAATTTTTCCATGATCTCTTGTTGAATTCAGTAGAATCTAGTACTATACTACACTCTATTATGTTGACATCTTCCATTTTTTATTTTAGCTGCATCCCTACTAACCTCTTTTGAAACAAAACCAACACAAACACCTAAAAGAACTGACAAAATATACATAAACCCTATATGACCCTACACATGTAAAAAATTGTTTCTGAATGGAAATAGAGGCATCATCTTATTTGTACATCTGACTTCCAGAGTAGCATTGAAATAAACAGCAATCCTTTAGACTTTAAAAAACACCAGCATACCTCCAACAGTAAGACTTCCATTCTTCTCAGCTTAAGTGTCTCAACACTACTGTAAAAGAACAGCAAACACTTGATTAACCATTTTCAGAGCTGTCATTTATTTGAAGCATGTCTAAAGAGTGTAAACCTACTGCAAGCCTATAGATTTTTTTACTACTTGTCTCAGGAGTATTAGTCTAGGCAACTGAGTTACACTTATCAAAGCATTCAAACCAGCCTTCTTAATGAGGCACTATATTAAAGTCTAATTCACATTTGCCATCCACACTTATTTACACACAACCACATCAACTTTTAGTACACAAAAACATACCTGTTATCCTCAACCTACTTACAGTATATAGCTGCTTATCTTACATTCTAAGACCAACAGAAATAGGCTGATTGAAGACAAGGGCTGCTACAACCTATCTACAAGACTAAACGAACAGAAACACCAGAGAGAAATGTTTACATCTTTAAAAAAACCCAAACCTAACACAAAAGGAGAGTCCCAACCTTAGCAAACAATTTTAGCATAACAGGGATTTTTACCAGTATTTCACATTACATTCATCTGCAGTGGTACATATCATACTTAGGAATTACAGTGGAATAATAAAATACCTATGGACTGAAACAATTTGCATTTCATTTTGGCACAAACCAGCACATCACAATATCATCACAATATCATCACTGCAGTGTCCAGCTTACCACTTAAAAGAATTCACAGTGGAAACCGGTGCCTAACAAAATGTTTAGGGACAGTAAAGTCAAGACATTGGCCTTCCACTTCCAAAGCTAGTGTTGAACAAGTCAGCACGAAATAAGAAACAATACAGCTACACCGTGGTCATAACTAGCAACATGCTTTGCTAAGTGATGGTATTAATGATTCCCAGTTTGACATTACAATTAAACAGCTGAAATTATTTTAGAAGCTTTACTTTGTATCATGATATAAGCATACCATCCAGGTTACAGAGAAGTCTCTAACACTACACTACAATATACGGTAACACAAGATACATAGTGCTGCCTTAGACACTTGAAAAATACACACTTTAGTTTCAGGAATAACATGCGAGAGACATAAATAACCTCTCCTAATCTCTCAGTTTAAGACACAGAAAACCAATAAATGACTTACCAAAGCAACAAGGATAAGGCACACCCACATAAAAGGCTAACTCCCCAATATATTCCCAATAACACCACACCCACTTTGTCATTAAGAACTAAATGAGAACACAAGCATTTGCTCAAATCCCACACCCAACACTAAGGCTACTTACTTTGTAAAAACGCAAGAGATCACTAAACACCTCTCCAACAACACAACTCTGATACAAACGCTCCCAGAAGAAACAACCAACTCGCTATCCCAGGCTCTCTCCCTCTAGTCAGTCTTAATCCTACTAAAACCCCCACATCTAATAGGCACAGTGCAAGGAAAGAAGAACACAATTAAAAAAAAAGACTGTTAAGAAACTATGTCTGTCTGTTTTATGGGGGGGGGGGGGGGGCGGGGGGGGGGGGGGGGGGGGGGGGGGGCGGG
>JAVJGG010000088.1:31387692-31399565 GCA_035590195.1 Aviceda cuculoides | reverse complement strand
GCGGGGGGCACGCGCGCCGCTGGCAGCGGGGGGGCCGTCCCGCTGCCCGCCGCCGGCCCGCGCCCCGGCAGCAGCAGCAGGATTCCCGCCTCCTCGAAAGTCTCCCTGATGGCGCAGATGCGGAAGGCGACTTCGCCCGGCAGCGGCGAGCCCAGCTGCTGCCGGTCGGTGGCGAAGAGCGGGGCCCGGCAGCTGCCGGGAGGCGGCGGCCGCACGAGGCCCAGCCCGCACTGAGGCGAGGCGGGCAGCAGCCCCAGCCAGTCGGCGGAGAAATCCGCCGCCTCCACCAGGCCCCCCGGGAAGACGTGGGCGCTGGGCACGAAGCCGCTGCGGGAGCTCCGCTGCAGCAGCAGCAGCTCATAGTCAAAGGGGGCGAGCGGGGAGCGCGGCGGCCGCGCCGGCGCGGCGGCCGCCAGCAGCAGCGTGGCCGCTTCCCTCCAGTGCCGAAGCCGCGAGTTCATCTTGAGGCGGAGGAGTCGCGATCGCGCTGCGGAGCCGCCCGGGCGCCACCGCCGCCTGGGCTCCCGGAGGAGCCACTGCAACCGTAGGCAGCGGGCGGGAAAGGCCGGCGGGCCTCGGCCGCGGCGGTCAGCGCGCTCCTCCGCCGAGGGAACGCCTGGCCCGCCCAGAGACGGGGCGGGGTGGATGGAGGCCTGTCAGGAACAGTAATGGCTCAGTCCCCGTCAGCCGTAAGCCGGTGAGTAGTGTCCTCAGAGGGCAAAAGCTTAAGGAAATACAGAGGGTTTACGGGCACAGGGCCAATGGCTGCGAGAAACGAGGCGAGGGCTTTCAGTTTACCTGAAAAATGTGGCTTGGAGTAGTCCGCCCTTCCAGAGGTTTCATAGCACCGCGTGTATTTACGGCATGAGGATATGTAGATGTGGAACAGCAGCCTTGGGCCCCGAAGTCTCACCGAGTACTGCTGAAGGGGCTGTAGCTACAGCCCCAGGAGTCGGCACGGGGTCAGGAAACGAGGACTCTGACCTGTCATCATAATACTGCGGCTCACCCGCCAGCTGGCCTCAGAGAAATCTCCTTAGCTCAATTCCACATCAAGGCGTGTTGATAACAAAAATCATTTTAGGTCTTTAATTAAACATGTCATGCTGCAAGTTGTTTGAATTTGTTGTAGTAGGCTTCAAAGGGGAGGAGTATGTAGAATTTAAATTAATTTTTATTACAGAGCTCTTCTGGTTTGAGGCTTTTAAGTACCTTGTTACCCGAAAAAAAAAGATATATATATTCAGGCAAGATAGCAAAACCTTGAAAAAGTCCTTTGAACAGACATTTCACTTTAGGAAACATTTTATTTTGTTTCGTTAATTTAACATTTGATTTTGATTCCTCAATCATAGGCTGTTTTTCTGAATTTGTAAGGAGTTTCAGCAGAAGAAAGCTGATGGCACAGGTTGAAAAATTTTGTAAGAATGTTCTTTGCATGTAACAAGGAGAATCTTCCTCCTATTCATAATCCTAATCTTGCTAGATTCCGTTTGGCAAATACCCACATACCTGCGCGTGCCTCTGACAACTTCTGCATTTTATTTTCTATTTGTGCATGTACTTAATGCCTGTGAGATGTGGCTCACCGTAACTGAAATGATGTTTAGAGGCAATTAAACCAGTGGGATGCCGGAACATGTCAATCGGCAAAACCAAAAATTCAGTCAAGGTCTACACAGGCACAGCTGGGCCATACGTTCATCCTGACACAAGGCCGTAGTCAGCAGAGAACAGGTCAGCCAGCCAGCTGATGATAGCTGTCATCATAATTATCGGGTTAAATTGTTGTTGTTGGGTTAAACCACGACAATAGCAAACCAGGCAGAACACCAGCTGCGGTATAGCCAGACAATATAAAAGTCTGCCCTCCTTTCCATCCTCATGATCAAATATACAAGCAAAATCAGGACATCTTCTAACTCTAGCTTCCTTTTTCATACTAATTTAATCATTATTACTCATCAGTGATTACCATTTAGGCAATGGAAGCATAAAGTCCACTAGTGTGCCTGTTTCCTAGTAGAAGGAATTTTGAACGTAAAGTCATGATGTTCACCTTATTTGTTTGCCTTTTAAACTCTTAGTATAGTTACCTATTTTACTGTGTTAAGTATATATCTTGTTAGGAATGTGCTTTGCCTAAAACCTTCTTTACTGGTGAAATATTAATAAACTACTGAGGTTTTTCAAGATTTAACATCCATTGAGCTTGATGGCTGATCAAGAAGATTTAGGGTCCATTATGTCAGATCACTTCAGCTTAAAGGCATTTTAAGTAGAAGGTACTTATATACCAATAATGAACAGCGTCATTTTCAAATCAGTTGTAATACCAGCACATATACAAAACTGTCTTACTATGGCAAAAATGCAATGTCTGATATCCCTGGAACATTATTTCAGAACATCTTTAGGAAAATCTGGTTAATAGACAAGGGTGCAGATTATGTTGTTATCTTAAGTTTCTAAATGGAATGTTGTTTGTTTGTTGTTTGTTTTTTTTTTTTTTACCTAGCACAGTTTAAAGTCTCACAAGTGCTAGTATGTAAAGCAGGAATATCCTGGAAAACAATTCCTCTGGTTTCACTGGTATCCACTGATATTAAATTTAGCAGATCTAATTTCATAGGCATTCTTGCATGGGCAGTGGAAATAGAATGTGTGGCTGGCATATTCACTGCTGTTTGCAACCTCAAACACATACAGAATACCAGGACAGTCAGTAGAGAAATAGTTGTCTGGTTGTAGCATTGTTCATGACTGTTTTCAGCATCTGAAGCATTCCTTTGGGACCAAAGACGACAAGTGCAAGTTAAGGCAAACACAATTCTCCAGTTGCTGCATTTTTCCATACAGTCCTGGGGTATGTAAGGCACCTCTTCCCCCCAAGAAGGATGACATTCCTTACCCAAGGGTCAGCATATTCACTCTATTGATGACAATTTTGTAACTTCCTTTCAGTATTGTCTTACAAAGAGTAGTTAAATATATGTTCATGACAAAGCTGAAGTCATCTCCTGCAAAATTCCAGGACCATATGAGCATATGAGTCTTTAATTGACCCAGTTATCGGGACTGGAGATGGCAGGACGTTCTAAGGATGAACACTCAGAAACTGAATGTTTCTGGCACTCAGAAACTCTGTGAGCAAAGATCAAGGGTGCAAAGGAATGTTTTACCCCCTTCCAGTTCCCTACTAAGAAAGGCAAAAGCTAAGCGCTGTTAATGTGCACGTATCTGCTCTCTCAAAGCTATAGCTAACTTGCTGGAGATGTCTCAAATGAGTATGGAAAGTGTCTTAAAGCCGAACTAGATGCAAGGTTATCTATAAAGCATGATTAATTTCTTCATCTCCAGCTTAGATGAGTTCTTTCTTCAATATATTCTGCTAAAATGCAGAGCTTATCTCACTTAAAGTTTGTTTAGCGTTATGAGTGATTCAGAAAGAATGGAAAATCTGAGAAAATTGTTGCTCAGCATTGCCAATCCTAAACCAAGCATACTAGTTTATTCCATTCCTGTAGCTTAAGCGTTCCAGCACAAGGGCATTCTACATTCAGATGAGCTCCGGCATTATGCTTCAAGGGCCGGTACGTATGCTGGGAATACAAGAGGCTTTAGTTTGGAGAAGTCTCCCCGTAGCAAGAATTGGCTAGAGATACGTGTGACACTCAGTAAGATTTAAGAGAGAAGGCTGGAGAGTCAGAGGTCCCCTCCAGATTTAAATTATTTTTTAAAAAGTATTTTTGCTAAAAAATTAAGAATTTGCTGCTTGTGTGCCAGAACATACAATTGTTAACCTAATGGACCCCAAATACTTCTGTATTTCAGGTTGTTTTCAAAAACAGATTGTGCTGTGTTGAAAAATAAACCCTTCTGAAGCGATGCAAAAGTTACATCAAATGAAACACCGTTAGGAATATTGCACTGATAATAATTCTTTGTGAGATCATATTTCAGCAAAGTGGAGGCTAATTCAACATTTTTCTCTCCAGTTACTGCTTATGAGAAAAAGAAAACATTAGTTTAAAGAAAAAAAGATTCAGGTCACTAGATACATAGAAATTATTCTAAAATTAGTTTTCTGGGTTTTTTTTGCTGTGTGTGATATGAATACTTTGCAATAGAACGCCTTCATTCTTTTTTGTCACATCATTGCATAAATTATTTTGCACATACAGATCAGTGCAGATCACATCACTGTAATAATTAATTTCAGATGAAAAACAAGGTCCACCATTACTTTGCAATTTGGCTTACATGCTATCTTGTGAGTTGGATGATTATACTAAGTCAGTTCTTCGTTTAATTTATATGCATCTGGTAAAAGCTTTGTCCCCATGCAGATGTAGTATCTACTGTATCAAACAAATTGTTACAACCTCAAGTATCAAAAAATAAAAGAGATTTCACTGAGCGTGTCTACTATGTGTTAAACTGGCTTATTTCAAAATGACGTTCTAAAGCTTTTAGATTGTTTAGCTCATATAATATCAATGAATAGGCAGACTTAACAAATAATGTAAAAAGTAATTAGATTATTCACTGTATAGTTTTCCAAGTACTGGGTCCAAAATGTGAATAAATGTCAAATCTAGGAAATGTGGGTTTATAATTATAGCACAATTATATAGATTGACTAAAAGTAGTAATAAGAAAAATATAGCTACCTTTATACAAAACATTGCAACGAATCAAAGCAGATCGGAAAACTAGGTTACAGATAGTATTAACAACTGGAAATGTTCTACTTCCAATGGAAGCATAAAGGATTACATGTTTTATGCAAACTGAAATTACGGTTCTAATACTGCAGCTTTTAATTACATGAATAGTCTTCACACATGTAATTTCTCACTAAACTGAGTAGTGATGGCTTATGAGAGTAATGATTCACACCACTCTCTCTAGGACCCAGAACTCAAATGTGTATTTATATATAAAGTTACACATGCAATTAGCATATTAGATTAAGTTGCTAAGAGAGTATCATGTTTGGTGTGTCAGGTACTCCTCAGTCATTTTAAATGGTATAAATAGTTAAATATTTTCTTTTGTCTTCTTTTCTCATTTCCACCTTTCTCACTTGTTTTTCCCCCAAGGTTTATGCTATTTATATATAGATTCTTCCAAGATCATACAAAGGAATTGCATTTGAATTTTTTAATTATTTTTTTTTCTCAACTCAATTATACATGGCTGTATGACCTGGCTTTTATTATTCTTACAAAAACACCATGATTTTTGAAATAATGTTTTAGGCAATGTAATTCCTTAATGCTGTGACACATCAATGAGTTCAACTGTGTACGTTCTTTGAACATTTGTGTGCAAGAGACAAACCTGACTGATCATAGACTTCAGTGATTAACGCATAGTGGAAAACTGACCAAAATAACAGACCACACATTTATACTATGATTGCGACTTCCATTTCTGTGCACTTGAATTAGAACTAGCTTTTAGGGGATTTGTTAGTTTGTTTAATTTGGTGGAGATGTTATTAGTAAGTTATGTGACAAATAATGTCATGCAATGCAGTGTAAATAAAAGAACATACAGTTCAATCCAACAAAACAAAACAACCCCACCTGACCCCATGGAGGCTCAAGAAGTCGATTTCTGACACTTAGGAAAATCACTGTAGATATTCTAACAAAGTACTGGAACTGAGCAATAAACATAACTGCTTTTGCTAACTAGCCTCTGTGGGTGACAGATTTTCAGATGTGCTATAATTGTATTTGTATTTGCCTATATGGCTTGTAGTCACATTGCTTCCAGCATGATATGCTTGTGCTTGCCTGTGTGAGAAGATGCAGAAGAGCCTTTGTGCTGGTTAAATGCCATGTGACTTTTCACCTTTCCACAGGTTTAATCAGTGGTAGCTGATTAAGCTACATTTCCAACTGCATCACAGTACTGCAGCAGCAAGCTGTCAGGGTGGCTGACAGCATCCAGCCTTCTGGGACCACCTGCTTCCAACAGAAAGTCCCTTGTAATATGAAACAGAGAGAGAAAAGGCTCGTCTTTTGAAAAATTGGTATCAACGTGTAGCAAAACAAAATATTTTTACTCTTATTCTGTATTGAGTTAATCAGGGAATGGGTGGTCAGTTCCACTCAAGGATATTTTATATTCTTTGTCCAACTGTATATAAGATACTACCTTCTTAGAGAGAAGCTATAGTTCAACGTTGTGATACTGTTATATCATATTTAACAAAAAGCATACTTTGCTAACATAGGATGAAGACATTCTTACTACATCCATCCGCTTCCTTTTCTTGTCCTTCAACACATGCAGATGATTTTATATGAATGACATTCTTTTCAAATGCCACTTTTATTGTATGCTTACCATAGCAAATACTGCTCACGTGTAGACTACTATTTTGTCCAGATCTCTTCCTGCATTAAAAGACTTACATAATCGTATTGAGAGAAAGCACTTAGAGATCTGTAATCCACTGGTCTTACTGAATGACTTTTTACATAATGAAAATCTGTGAAGGGTAAATATGTTGACTAGGAGTTCCATTAGCACTTAAATATAAAGTATTTCTGAAAAATGTACGTGAACACCACAAAGCTTATAGGAGAAAGAAAAGAAAGCCCATAACCAATCCTTTCAGACTACAAGCAATAAGCACATGTCTAATTTTTAATCTGAAAGCTAATGAAATCAGTAATTTAGTGAGTTTTTAAAAAACTGCTTTCATGTAAAAAATATTTTCATATTTACATGAAGAATTTTGAAACTAATTTTATTTCATATTCATAATGCTCAAGTTTGATGCTATATTGTTTGCAACATAAGCAGAATTGCTTTACTTACGATTCTGTGTTTATTTCATTAGTAAACAGCATAGAGGGTTTTTGTGGTGATAGACTGGAAGTTCTGGAATAAAATTACAAATTGCTGCATTTAACGGACTCAGTTCCGATAGTTTGATACAACTGTTGATCATTGTTGCTATCAATACTACAGGACCAAATTTCACACTCCTTACTAAGGTTGTGTATATCTTTTGCTAAAGTAAATGTAAGCTTTGCTGGCTGAAAGGGGGCAGTTTGGATCCTAACGCAATGAGGATCTAATACGTTAGTCTAGTCTAATATGTTCTCTAGTTTTCAATTGCCCAAGCCAATGGTTCCATACTTTATTCAACAACACTGAACAAGCAGTGCTGAAGGCAACCTCATCCCCGTTATCCTAAATGTTATCATACCTGTTTCCTAAGGCAGAGATTTCTTGACTTTTCAGACTGCGGATTCCCTTGCAGTATAAATTAAGATATATCACTATATTCAACTTTTGGGAGCTTGAGAAGGGTGCATTTCTGTAAAGAAAACTGTGATGAGAGGGCTTAGCATGTTACTTTTATTCCTGTGGTTGAAATGGGAACTTTTTGTTTAGAAGAGCTTGCTGACAAGCTGTATTAATATTCCAGTTTTTGTTCGGTTTTAATTACTGCTGCAAGCCAACCAGTAAGTTATAAGAATGTACTTTATTTTAAGTTAAATAAATAGTGACAGTAACAAGTTTGAATTATTCAAAGTGTAAAAAATACCACCCATGCACAGGCAAAACCAGTATAATTCAAGTCAGGAACAGGATTTTAGTGTACAGCAAATTTAATGTGTGTATCCTGTGAATAAAGACAAAAGACCTGAAGTAGAACAACACTGAAATTAAGCAATGACCATCTTCTTTTGTACTGAAAACACAGTAACATTCTCATTCACTGATCAGCATGACAGTATTTGCATTTTCATCATGCTATTTAGACACAGAGTATTTTGAAGTTTGACTTCCCATTTTTCACTTACAAAAATAGCATTTCCAGTCTCCTTCCAGTTGCATTCTGGTGGAAAAAAAAAAAGGGCGACTGCGAATCTACAACATCTCTTTATTTCTTAATTTAAAAGAAGCATCAGTACTTTTGGGCAATGGTGGTTTCATCTTGTTTTGATTTTGTGTGCTGTTGTGCCTGAACTCTGACACATGGAGTGTACACTTGTATCAAGTGTAGGAGATTAATGGCAGGAACATTATCCATTTAGATGGTGCCAATCCTCTGTTAGAATTCTGCTTAATCTTTTAATTTCAGATAGCCTAAATATAGGATGATAAGATTTTTAGGAACAAACTAATGATGAATAAATCTGCAGCCAGCTTTGTCTTAAGATTTAAAAATGTTATTTTTCCAAGGTCCAATCCTTTAAATACTAATTGTGTGCATATTCATAATGAAGCAAGACTTACATAATTATAGGCTACTTGTATGAATTCTTTGAGTCCTGTATCCAAAAATCCAAATTCCAAAAAATGCAAAGGACTGAAAATTTACAAGTTACCAACTCACTGAGGCTTGCTTTTGAAAATGAGATTACCTATTCTTAAAAATTCTTCTACACAACTAACTGTGGATAAACAGTATACCCCCTTCAAGATACAAGATAATGAATGTTGTAGGTGTTAACATTTACTTATCCACCAGAAATCAGACTTGCATTACTTGGGTTTTCAGAACATGTGGTTCAACGATCTGATTTCAAAAGGAACATGGAGTTTTCAAGAAGCACAGAATAGAGTCCAACTTCTTATCCACCTTCCTGTGAACTAAGTTAAAAGGAGAGTGCAAAAAGTGAAAATACCCACAAATCATTAGTGACTAGTGGTGGCAATCCAAACACGTACAGTCTCCTGCAGCTTTTGCTGAATCTTCCATAAATAGGTTTACTCAATACGACTTTGAAGGAGGTCTTCTCATTTAAATCAACACACCGCAATTACAGCTTGTCTAGATAGACTGAAACAGTAGCACCAACAAATACAGGCTTGACTTTGTTAGAATGCTGCTGGGGATCTCTATGAATCTAGGTTAACTAAGTAGAAAACACATCCTATGGAATGAGTGAAATAAAATAGAAAGAAATGTGGAGTCATCATATAAAACTGTGAATTCCCACAAGAATGGAGTTAGAGTGGATCAATGTGCAGAACTCGCATTATCCTTCAATGTAATGGTAGTCTATAGCCTGTAGTTCGGGCCTCCACTTACTATTTTTCCTCACCTACATTATTTTTTTTCTTACCTACAAGTGACCAGATTCAAATTTGTCACACACTTTTTCTTCCCAAATCCAGTTCTTAGGTTTTAAAGAATAAACTCCTGCAGTTTTTCGAAGTATGTTTAGTTTAGTTTTGAACTCAAAAATATTAGCTGTTTAGAGTGTTGTCAACATAATTCTATTTAACAAGCATGAAGACTATTGTCTAGTAACTTCACAAAATGTCTGATCGTTACTTTTTGATAATGTGTCCATAATAATCAATGCAGAAGAATAATAACTTATTAAAACACCAATATTACAGGGTCTTTATATTGCCTGTGGAGCGCCTCATACACCTACAGCACTATAAAGTATGTACCAAGCACTCTTGAATGGGTAGTGTGTGCTCTCAGTAACAGAAGACAGTTCCATAAGTCACATAATAAATACCATAATACATAGGTCCTTCTACAAAAAATTATAGAGCTGCTCTGCAAAGTTAGTGTCTGTCCCCCCATTTTACACTGAAACGTTGACAGTCTTATGGTGAAGCACTGGAAAGTTTTATGCTGCTCTTGTATTTACCTCCCAAAATTGCAGCGTATCAAATTGGACCAATCCTACAGGCTTCCTGTTTCCCAAATGATTAATCAGACATGAATGAGATAGGAAACCGAGACACATTTTTAGCTTTGCCTGGATTTCTGCAAAGAGTTCAGGAGCTTGCAGAAGTGTGACTGTACATGTACAGGCATCAATCCCTGCCTGTGAACATGAGAGGGGATCTCCCTGGATTATTAGAAAGGTCTGCTTTAACTTGACATCATCTTTGTTTGCTAAAATCTGTTTTCAAAAATTACTGCTTCTGCTGTGGGTAGATTAATTGCTCCTGTTTTCACAGTTAACAGTGAAGTGCAAAAAAAAGAAGAAAAAAAAATTTGAACCAGTGGCAAGAATCAGCCTTTCTGCAGGGGAAGACAAAATCGTGGTAAATGTGGATGAAAACCATGAGGCTTGCTAGTATTTTTCTGAATATGCAACTCTCCCTTTTTTCTCTCTGGAATTAGAAAGCCATTAGTCATTTGCGCATGGTCTGCCAACCCATGCAACTGGGTTCTGTACAATCCAGTCTAAATCAGCAAACAGTATTTGGTATCAAACATTGCTTGTTCTGTTTTCTCCATCCTCCTCCACACCTTCCCCCTCCCCAACCTTATCTAAAACAGAGGCTGTTTACATTCTTTTACTGGGGTTTTCATCCTTCTCCTTTTCCTTCACTGAAATAATATTTTGTGTATTTGATGAAAAAAAATAAGTATTCTATCCACTTTGTCAGACAACACACCTGTGTTAGCCTCCAAATTGTATAACTCCCCAATACTGTAAACAGTGACCAGCAGGAAACACCAGAGCTTATTCAAGAACAAAAAATACAGGCTTCTGAGAATAGTGATCTATTAATAGCAGAGAAATCCCTGTTATAGCCAGTAGTGATAATACCCTGATACTTTATAGTTAACCTTTACAAGTCCAGCAGATGTCCAGCATCCTATTCTGCAGGCTGATTTGCATCTCTTCAAAAAGCAAGAAGAAACAAATCGTGCATTTTAGGATATTGAGAGGCAAAAGTTTTGCTTTGTTTTTTCAAGTGCCAGGTTTAAATTCTCAGCTTATCCAAGTGATCCATTTTGAAATTAAAGATGAGGCATGAAACACTCCAAAGACAGACCCGGGGGGGGGGGGGTGGGTGTCGCTCTTGTCAGAGCCTGCACCACCCTAAGAGAGTTTTACCACACACACTGCCAGGACAATAGCGATAATGAGCACAGCGGTGAAAATAATCGCAGCTAGAACCTTGCTGATATCGCAGAAGGATTTATTTTCCTCCACAGAGATCATGCCAATAGAAGAAGCGCCCACGCTGATGGTGGATTTTAGTTCAGCCCCTGGGTCTTGCTTGGCCTCTACCGTCCACTGGGGGACACTGACCTTCATTTCCATCTCGTACATCATCTCTCCTACCTGGTTGATTTCGTTCTCGAGGTCTTTCAGATCCACCACGTCTATATTGTGCTCAGCCTCGTATTTCATGTTCTGCACGCTCATCGCCCTGGCGGCCACGCCAGAGGTTCCCCCACTCATGCCTGTCTGGATCAGGTGCTTTTTGGGGACGTTTAGCGGGAACTCGTGGCCCAGCTCGAGGGCTCTCCTCATGTCGATCTCCAGGATCTCTAGGCACGTGGAGAAAATCACCCATAGCCTCTCGAACTCGGCCTTGTCTTCCTTACTCACGGTTTTGTCCTTCAGGACCGTGGTGAGCTTGTTCCTGTTGGCCACCGCCAGCTCCTGGGCTTTCTGCCGGGTTTTCTTGAGCTCCTCCCGCAGGTTCTGCGAGTCCGAGGTGCCGCCGATGGTCAGCACCATGTGCCGGTAGCAGGCGGTCACCTTGTTGAGCGCGTCCAGCAGCGCTTTGCACTCCTCCTTCACCATGATCCCGCCGCCGGCGCGGGGCTGCGTACCCGCCGCGCTGCCGCTCCGCCCCGATCACCCGCTACCGGCACCGGGGAGCTGCCAAAGCCGGACGCTACCAGCACACATGGCAAGCCCTAGCTCCGGGTCGCCCAGGCATTCGGCGCCCTCCTACCCGCCTGGCGTCCCCGCCGGCTGCTGGGGCGGCGCCGACGCCTCTAGGAGCCCGAGCGGGCTGCGGGGGGTCCCGGGGGGGCAGGCAGCATCGCTCCCCGCCGGCTGCTGCTACTGCCGCCGCCGCCGCGCCGCAGAACCGGGGCGGCTCATCCCGCAGCGCGCTGA
>JAVJGG010000088.1:31376989-31387070 GCA_035590195.1 Aviceda cuculoides | reverse complement strand
AAGAGGTTCAGGGCGGGGCGAGGGGGGGGGGGAACGGCCGGACCGGTCGGTGTTTGCGGCCTGGCGGCACCTCCGGCCGCAGGAACCGGCGGCGCTTGTGTGGGCCCGCGGTCTGGCCGGCACCTGCCTTCCGTCCCGCTCCCTTAGCGCGGTGAAGCGGCAGGAGCGTTTAACGCGCTGCTGAACTTCGTTTAACCCCGGCTGCGTAGGCTGTTTCCATGAGGTCGGTGCTGTCGGATTCCTGCCAGACCGCACGGTGCCGCGGGTGTCGCGGGCGCTGCCGGGCGATAGAACGCGCGTTGTCTTCACTTTTTGGGCGGGGGGGTTGAGGGCGGCCCGCGGGAAGTGCGGGTGTGCCATCCGGGGTGCCTGCTGTTAGCTCAAGTCGGGCAATTCTACGTCAGAAAGTGCAGGAGACGCACCGGTTCCTCGCTGGCAGAAGTGATGCCTCACAGAGTGCCCTTGTGAATGTGTTCAAGTACAATACAGGGATTAGCGGTGGACACTAGGCCGCGTTTGTATGTACATCCGAACCTTCTAGAAGAACAATTGATGATGCCGAGTGCTACAGAGCAAACTGAACTATGTTCTCTCTATCACACGGTGCGTCTTTGCCAAAGTGGAGTTCTGGAGAACTTGCTTGTCGTAACATACCCCGCTACGTATGCCTCGGTGTCTGCGAGTAACCGAGTGGTTTTGTGACGCTGTAGTAACTTGAAAAAGAGGTGATGACATAGTCCCATGAGAAGGGGGAGCGTGACACTTTCCCTTATCGGGCCACCCCTTTAGTGCAGTGTGTGCTATGAGCAAGATAATGTGCTATGAGGAGCGGAGTCCGGGCAGGCTGGCTTCCTGGGGCTCAGCCCAGCCTGCAAAGTCTTTTCTAGACTTCCTTCTTCTGGATCTTTGTAGCTTGGACTCTACTGACTGGGTTTTTTTTGTTGTTGTTCTGCCTTCATTTTGGCCCTAATTCTAAGTTGTATGTAGCTTCTGCTGCAGGTCGCCACCTGTGGAAGAAACTGTCTTATAACTTCTGTAGATTGCCAAATTACTACAGAGTAAATAGGGTAGCTCGCCACTGATTTGTGTGTTGGTAGCTTAGAAGTGAATCAGTAATGCCTGTTTCCTTGTAGCCATAAAGAAACACAGGATCATTTTGACCTGATTATAAGTGAAGTTTTATAATTGCTTAATCATTGTCAGGTGGAAAAAGGATTAGCTCTGGGTTTGAATCTGGAGTCCTGTGTGTGACTGAAGTGTTAAGCTTGTTGCTAACTAAATGATGCATTATTTGTGTGTGTGTGTGTGTATAGCAGCTGTGTTTAAAGTCTGCCACATATCACTAAAGTTACTGTTCATTGTGGCACATCAGAACCTTGAAACTGCTTCTCTGAAAGTAGCTGAAAAGGGGAGGGAGGGGGTATTGTTTCAGGAACATGTGACTACTTAAACCTGAAGGTGGCAGCAGTTATAATCTGTATCAAATAATGCCTAAATACATCTTCAGGTGTGTCATGTGGGAAGAAAGAGGCTGTTATTTAGATTAGTTCTAAATTAAGTTCAGCTGCATGCAATTATCCAATTCGGGTAGAATGTGGAAACTCTTAAAATTCAGTTGTTGTTTGTCAGACAGGCATGATGTTCTGAAAATCTGAATCTTGATACTGCTTTCAAACAAGATGCTGACTAGCCAAAATATTGTCCTGGGAAAACAATTAGGATGGAGTGTAAAAATCCTTAGAAGTGAATTAGTATGCAGCATAATAAGTAGTAGGAGAAATGTATTTCCTGGTTCTGTGGAAAGGCTTTTTTGCAATAGATGTTAATGACCGTATTCTCCCTATTCCAGTACCCTTAAAAATGTTTGCCAAGTGTTCTGCGATGCTTCTGGAACATCACTACTTATTAAATGCTATATCCTCATTTTAATAGGCTTTGAAGTAGAAGTTTAGGTAAATACAAGTCTGTTTTGTTTAAATGGTTGGTAAGCCTTGCCTGTTGGGCTTGCTTTTGGAGTAAGCTCATTTACTGAATTCAGCCTGTGGAATGCTGTGGCTGGGGAAAGCTTGAAGCCACTGTGAGATAAGAATGGGATACTGTGAAAATGAAACATGACATCAACCCCCTCCCTCCCCCCAGTAGCTGGCAACACTATGCAACTTCCTTCAATAACTGTTGTGGTATTTTCTTGCTGGTAAAGTGGCTTGCGGATTTGATCCATAACAAGAATCTTAATTTGTATGATGGAAAGAATGTTAGACTGATATGTCTGTGTCATGGTGTTTACTGTCAGGAAGCTCTTAATTACCTCAGGCTGGTGTATGGTGCATTACATAGCACCAAAACAGCAATGGTGGTTAAAATAATTTATTTTGCTATTTAGAAGAACTCACCTGCTGTATTGTGTTCCAGTCTTCCTTACCCTTGCTCTGCTCCCTAAAGAAGGGAACTAGTGTAATTCTGCAGTGTTCTTCATAACTAGATATTCCAGTAATGGTCTGATGTTAAGTTTCTTGCAGTAATGAGGTAAGACTTAGTGCTGGCCTGCAAGGATTTCATTTGCTTACTGAGATGCACAGACAATAGATTAAGTTCCAGTCCAGTTGTCTGGTCTAAGGACAATCTGAACGAAGGTAAATGGGATACAGGGTTGCTGGCTTCAGTTCCCTTATATTTCTGTAGGTGGCCTGTGTGGAGTCTGACCCTGCATACTTGGTTTCCTTACAGGCTTGCTGCTAGTCTTGGAGTCGATATCAACCTTCTGAGGTCTGCTGTGAACAGTGGTGGTCTGTAACTGTAGTCAAGAAATGGTGTAACCTTCTGCGACCCGTATCTCAGCAGTAAAGTGTTCAGGCCCACTGCACCCTCAATACACAGGCTGGGGAATTACACCACTGTCTTGCCTCAGTAACTAAATAATCAAAATAATTGGCTTAAGTAAAACACTGTTTATACTTGTATTTCAACTCCTTTATTTTCTTCCCCCTTCCAAAGAAGTACCTGTGCTGACACCTCTGCAAACCTGAGGAGGTGGCCTTAAATACAGCTCACTAATATTTGGAGGAAACATCCTTGTTTGAGAAGCTGGTTTGGGAACTTTGTACTTTGTTAATATTTTTCCTCTAAATGTTCCTTGTAGTTATTTGTGTGGTTCACTGACCAGCACTCTCTGCACTCTGTTCCAGGGCTTGCTTGTGAATAGCTCAGGGTTTCCCATCTGAGAATTTAATACAGCTTTAATAGTGGTAAGCCAAGGAATGAAAATTCTTTGCATCTACTCTGGTGGATTTCTAAACCTGCAAGAATTGAGAATTGGGAATCTAGTCTCTGTTCTGCTGTGAAGAGGAGAATGCAGCTTGTTCCTAACACTTGGCTAATGACAATTAAGATTATCTCAAAAATAAACAGGAGTGCCTGGGTTAAAATGGGAAGCTTGCCTGTTGAAGGATGAGCTGCTCATATTGAAATGTACTTTTCTGGAGGAAAAAAAAATAGGTAATTGTGGAGAGTCAAGCCAATATGTTTTTTGTCCTCAAGTCTGAGACAAGTAAGAATGTGTCCATGTCAAACTATGGTGCAAATACACTGTTAAAATACAAAGGGTGAACCTTCTTGCTACTTCTTAAGAATGAGCTTAGTTTAGAGTTTGAGGTGGGGTTCGTAATTAAAAGCTGCATGAGGAGCTGATAGAGACTGATCTGCACAGTACTCCCTGCTGCCGTCGGGTGCTGTAGGGTCTCTGGGTGGAGGCCTGTCTGAGAAGGGTGGAAGCAGTGGTAGGAGAGCCAGAGCTGTTAGGCCTAAAAATGGCTTGGAGGGTAATTGGGTAGAGACAAAACCAAAATCATGAGATCCTGTGCCAGCTCTTAACCCTTCACTGGAAGAAATGTGTGCCTGAAGGGGAGAAATGAGCATCTTCCTGGAATGCTGCTGACCCCTCGTTTCCAGATCCTGTTCCATCACTGTCAGACTGATGTTCTGGGATCATGAAACTTAGTTTTTACCTGAGTGCTAGGAAGCCTTGAGCGGAGTGATGCAAATTCACTGTTCTATAATCTGATAACTCAGAGGTGTTATTCTGACATACTTCAGTTTCACAGAAATCAATAGAAGCTGAATCTAAAAGGGATAGGAATAGATTGTTTCCTTGTTTGCTCCCTTGTGGTAAGCAGGGTGCACTGGAATGTCTCAGCTGTTTCTCAAGGTGCTCAGTGTTCATCCCTTAGGGGAGGGGGAGTAAGGTTCCTTGTGTGCTCAGAAACAGAGGAAGGATCTCTTGTTTTGATTTTGAGGTGAATGCTGATTTGAGGGCTCAAGTCTAGATTGTAACCTTTGCCCAGAAGTGGAGTAAATGAGGAGTAATAGTGCAGGTAAGACAGTGGCTGAAGTGGTAACTACGTTTTTATTTGGACTGAGACTAGTTAAATTCCACTGTTAGAGTCCTGTTGAGTGAAACTTCACAGTATTGCTATGCAAGTATAATTCAGTGAACTTAAAGCTTCTTGAACATTACATGATAATGGACCTGGTGTTGGAAGATTTCGGAGAACATGGCATTCTGCTTCTTTGTAGCTGGACTTTTGTGAGGAGGACACCGATACACTTGGTGTTAGCATCCCAGTGTATTATCTTCACTTGCTGTGCTGGAGAGATTTCAGGTTACTGAACTATGCTGAAAATTTTTACCAACTTTGGTAGCTGTTTTACTGTCTGTGTTCTGCCAAAATGTTATTAAAATGCCTTGGTGAGAACACAGAATCTTATACTGTTCAACATTGAATATGAAGTGTTTGTATACAGAATCCGTAATTCTTTTATGAAAGACATTTTCTCTGAAGTATGTTTTGTTAGGTCTTTGATAGTGGTACAGCAGGACATTCAGAAGATGATGCGCCTAAGAACTGAGTAAATAGTTGTATAACTTGCTTGTGGACATGATGTAACTGCTGAGTAAACAATGCAAATACAACGACACCTTCTACTTTAATGGCTGTTTGTCTAAATTTTAAAATGCTTCTTAAAAGGAACTGAAATGTGATAGGTCTGTAAAAGATACCTCACTTGACCATATTAAAAGGCAAACACCATCAATGACAAATGAAACTGTCATAGTTAAATCCTACTCATTGTTTTCAGTACCAAAGGTTATAAGACTTCATTTCCAGTGGTTTGGAGAAAAGAGTGATGTGCTTAGATTCCATGGTATGTTTTTCACTTTAGCTATCCCTTTTACCATTAGTTATGTCATTAGAATTATCACTGTGCTCTTAATCTAGAAAGGATTTGGCTGTTTTAAAGTTATGATTGTTTTTTTTTTTAAACAGTAACATAATGCTTATTAGATTATCTGATCAGCGAGCTTCTGTTCTTCCAGCAATTTGAGCTATTTCTGTGTTTACAGGCATGAAGCCACACACTTAAGTGATTCCATTTAAACCTTTTATATAACATTAATACTTGTGTATTGCTTTACAGCTCAGCATGATAGAATTCAATAAACTTCATAGTGAATATGGCTTATGACAATTTTTAGTGGGCTTTCTGTTAAGCATTAAACAGTTCTGGTAATGTATATAAGGCTTTGTAAATTTCCTGCTTTCTTAGTGTTAGTAAATCTAAAGCTGTCCAAGGTGCAGCTAGAAGAATAAGTCTGTATCCCCCCTGATGTTGTCTCCTTGCCCCAAGTTAAATTAGGTTGAAGCTAGATGTTGTGTTCTCCCAACAAACTCTCAACAGAGTATTTTATGTGTTCCTAGAATTACAGCAATGCATTAGCCAGTATTTTCAGATGCATTTAACTTTTGGGGTGGAAAGAAACTGATTTAATCTCAAAAGTGCCTGAGCCAAAATTTGGGGAAGCTTTAATGTACTAATGTACTCTCTTGATTCTGTAGACTTAATCTATTTAAGTTCAGTATGAAGTCCTTTGTTTTTCTGTGATTACTTAAATTGTAGATGGCTTATAGGTCCGCACTTCTGTCTCTGAAGAATACTGTGGATAGGTTGAAGGAGGTCCAAGTGAATATAGGAACTCAACTGTTTCAGTTAATAAGTATTCCACCCTTTCTTTTTCATACCTACATTTTAATCAGATATGATAGCTATCTGCTAATATAGCACTGGGCAGATGCAGGGGTAAGGGAGGGAGAAGAGGGAAGGAAATTTAGAATTGTGATTCTCAAAACAGTACTAATTTGGCTAGTGGTGGTTGTTTCCTGCTGTGTGGGAACATGAATGGGGTGAGCAGTTCAGAGTTAGCAATCTGCTTCTGCTCAAGGTGCTTTACAAACACTTGTGAACTAGAAGTTTCAGCTTCCTTATTGGGGTGCAGCAAGTCTATGGCATCTTAGTTGCATTACAGTAGCTAAAATGCTAGAATTCAATGTTTGAATGCAGTTTCCTTTCACTTCTTGCTGGAGCTCTCAAGTGTGATTCAACCCTGTTAGTAGTTCCGTAGTAAAAGAATGGCTGCCACTAAGTGTTTTAAAACTGGTTATTTGTGGTGTGTAACTTATGAACCTGGAACTGAAGACTATAATTTCAATCTCCTCCTGTGATGATTTGTCAACTGAAATGATTCTTAAAGTACTGTAGTTGCTTGTGTGTTTTTTTCAGGTGTGGGCAATGATTTAAGAGCTACATCAATCATCTGAACAGCAACTTCATAAGCTCAGGTTTTCTGTGTGAGCTCCCCTCCTCCCATAAATCTCTTCCTCCTGTTTTGCCAGGGAATGAAAAGTTGTTTTTAATTCCTTTCTAGACAAAGCTTATCAGTTTTTTTCTTTGATGGTGAGATACAGGTTTCTAGATGAGGAAGATTTGTGGAATATGGTGTTCTCTACCCCTTCCTATTATGGGAAGAACTCTTTGGACTTAAAGACTTTTTTTTTTTAGCTGAAAAAGTGGCAATATAGTTACAGCGATTGGAAACACTTGTGCACTGCAGTTTTGTCTTTATAGTCTCACGCTTGGTTGCCTTGTGTCAATGTGCACTTTTCCTCGATACGGTGCATGGTATGCTAAACCTTCTCTATCACCGTCTTGGGGAGGGTCATAGCAGTCTTGTCTACTGCTTGACCAGATACTGAACATGAATTCGCCAAAAAAAAAAGGCATGTGAACATGCCTCAGTGGGCAAACCACATTAATGAGAGCTTGATTTGGAAAGTACCTTGAGAGACCATATAATCCAGCCTCCTAGCTTCACTATGTCCATTATCACATCTAGTAGAGGTTTGTCTAACAGGTTCTTAAAGATTTACAACATGAGAGGCTTTGCTAAGCAATCTAAAGCATGTATTCATCTTCTCTTTTGAAAGGTGTTCCTGATCTGTAATCTGCATCTGTTTTCTTCAGCTAAGGCCTATTTCTTCCGTAGATGTGGAAAAAATGCCCTTCACTGAGAGCTTGATCCATCTTGGGGGGGGGGGGAATTCTTACCTCTTCCATGCAGTTTCTTCAGCATAAACAACATCACTGCATTTCATGTTTTGGATCCTGCTTCCAGGGCTTTCTTGTCTTTCTCACTTCAGATTCTCCTCCAGTCAGTTCATCTCCCACGAAGTACAGCACCCAAAAAGGAATGTAGGACTCCAAAATAAGTTTTGCTGTGGCAGACTATTTTGCAGGTTGCACATGTGTGTACAAACAGCCCTGCTTGGTGGTTGACTTATATATAATTAAATTGTCACTGATTCATGTTTGGACTGTAAGCTGCAGTCATTTAAGATCTTACTTGGAATTGTGGCCTAGTGAGCTGTTTAGCAGGCAGGTTGTTGGTTGTGGGGGTTTTTTTGTTTGTTTGTTTTGTAGCTAACTAGTCCTGCTTATTAAGGTCTGTCTTAGCCCTGATGTTCTACAGATCAGTGATGAGATCTGTGTTCCTGCAGCAGATGTGCCACTGGGCTTGTGTTGCCTTTTCTCCTTCCCCCACCACTGGCTGAGGCAGCCCACAGCTTGAAATTGCATTGCAGCTGCCTGCTAGGATATGGTTATAGCGATCATCAGCTGTGGAGTTACTGGTGATCATCCTGTTTACCCAGGCACTGTGGTAGGATGATCTTGTGCAAAGATGTACTTTTTCTAGGTTTGAAGTTCTCTAATTACTGAACTTGGCTAATCTTTTGAAGGTGTCAATGAGCAAATGTTTTCTTCCCCTTTGTGTTACCAAACTTCATATTTGTGCTCTGAAGAACACTGTTTTGGTGCTGCTGAATTAGTATTCTTTCATAGAAGCTCTTAGTTTTATTGTATGTTTTGAAAGCAGATGAACTGTTTTATCTGAAACTTCACAGGAAAACTCTGCTTGACGTAGTTATCTGCCACTGCTAAACTTCAGTAGTTCAGGATGAGGTTGTCCTAGCTGTAAGTAACTGGTGATAACTTTATGGTGGAAATTGCTTGCAGCTTTAGCTGATCATGTTTGTGTTTAGCTCTCCAAGGGAGCTCTCCTTGTGCCTAATTATAAGGAGGGATCAGACTGTAGATCAGTTAACAGACTATAGATCAGTTAACAGCATAGCTGAAACTCAAAGGCTATCTAAAAATCAGTGGGAGTTGGGTGTATGTTTTTCTGCTCTATTAAACTACCATACAATCATTTCATGTCTCTTCCATGATCTACAGAGATCGTGAATCTGCATTTTTTAGTACCAGTACAGGATTAGGTAGTAAGGTATTATAAGTGCTACAGAACAAGCATAAGAAGCTCATGCTAAGCAAATAATGTGCTAGGTATAATTCTACATTTAAGAAAACAGGGGAGTCCTGATTGTGTAAGGGTGGCTTGCTCAAATTAAAGTTCTGCTGCTGTTCTTGCCCTTTCCTAGGTCATGTAGCTGAAATTGCATGATGGAATCGTGCAACTCCTGTTGATTCCTAAGGGAAGCTGGATGAGGGAAAAAGATATAGAACAGACTAGTTAATTAAGCACTTGTAAGCCTGTTTATCTCAGTTCTTCTGAATAAAATAATTTTGAAGTATTCCAGAAGGGTCCTATTAGGGTTTTTCCTGTCGTTGTGTCTATGATGTGTCATGGTTGGTGGGTGTTTTTTGGGTTTTGGGTTTTTTCTTTTTTTTTTCCTCCTTTTTAAATAGAGGATTAGAATTGAGGAAGCAAGCAGTTGAGGGTCTATTGTCTCTAGAGATAGTCTTTTCCCTGTGACACACCTGGAGATAGCTTTTTCCAGTGCTTACAGGTTGGGTTTTCTGTCTCTAAGTCACTTTTTTGTTCACTGTTTTGCCAAATGTTATGCACCAGCCTGACCTCAGATCATTGAGACTTTTTCTATGGTAGTAGAGATGACCACAAATGATGCATTTCACAGTGGCTTTTTAATTATGACATGGATATTCATATCCCCTTGGTATACCCGTTTCCTTTAACTTTCCCTGGAAAATTGAGGATTGCCTTACACAAGGGTTCCTTTTACACTATCTGGGTGTCTCATTAATGTGTATCAGGCAGTAGTCCTTACACAGGTGAGCATTAGCTCTTAAATGAGTGTACTGCAAAAGCATCAATGTCCTGTGATGCAGTAGAATCTGCTGTAAAGAAGCTGTTAATTTGTGTCTCTTGGCTTGTTTTGGTTCTTAGCAGTGCAAGTTAGCTAGTATATCAAAGTGGTAATAATGTAGACCTTAACTTTCTTCCTCATCTCTGAAGTTTTGTCCAAACATATCATGCATTGTTAGACTCCAACACCTGAAAGGCCTAAGGAGACATTATGAGGATAACTATGTAATTGGAAATCATGGAATTGTTTAGGTTGGATAAGACCTTTAAGATCATGAAGTCCAACTGTTAACCTAGCACTGCCAAGTCCACCACTAAACTGTGTCCCTAAGTGCAACATCTACATGTCTCTTAAATACTTCTAGGGATGGTGACTCAACCACTTCCCTGGGCAGCCTGTTCCAGTGCTTGACAACCCTTTCAGTCTAATACCTAATCTAAACCTCCTGTGGTGCAACTTGAGGTTGTTTCCCCTTGTCCTATTGCTTGTTACTGGAGAAAAGAGACTGACCCCCACCTCACTACAGCCTCCTTTCAGGTAGTTGCAGAGAGCGATCAGGTCTCCCC
>JAVJGG010000088.1:31359791-31376740 GCA_035590195.1 Aviceda cuculoides | reverse complement strand
GCCGTTGGCCTTCTTGGCCACCTGGGCACACTGCTGGCTCATCTTCAGCCGGCTGTCAACCAGCACCCCCAGGTCCTCCTCTGCCGGGCAGCTTTCCAGCCACTCTTCCCCAGGTCTGTAGTGCTGCGTGGGGTTTGTTGTGACTGAAATGCAGAACCCGGCACTTGGCCTTGTTCAACCTCACACACTGGCCTCGGCCCATCGATCCAGCCTGTCCAGATCCCTCTGTAGAGCCTCCCTACCCTCCAGCAGATCAACCCTGCCTCCCAGCATGGTGTCATCTGCAAACTTACTGAAAGTGCACTCAATCCCCCTCATCCAAATCATCAATAAAGATATTAAACAGAACTGGCCCCAGTACTGAGCCCTGGGGAACACCACTTGTGACTGGCCACCAACTGGATTTAACTCCATTCACCACCACTCTTTGGCTCAGCCATCCAGCCAATTTTTTTTACCCAGCAAAGAGTACACCTGTCCAAGCCATAAGCAGCCAGTTTCTTGAGGAGAATGCTGTGGGAAACGGTGTCAAAGGCTTACTAAAGTCCAGGTAGTCAAGATCCACAGCCTTTGCCTCATCCACTAAGCAGGTCACCTTGTCATAAAAGGAGATCAGGTTGGTCAAGCAGGACCTGCCTTTCATAAACCCATGCTGACTGGGCTAGATCACCTGGTTGTCCTGTATGCGCTGCATGATGACGCTATTCATGGAAAATCTTTCTGAATAACTTCTGAGTAACTATAGTTACCTTCTTATTAGTTAGGCATGCCATTGGCTGCTTACATCAAAATCTGAAATTGCCCTTGTTTAAAAGGAAAAAGCAATGAAACTGCCCCCTAGGTATTCCCAAGTATTGTTTTAACAGATACCTTGTATGATACGTTAACCATTCTCCATATGTATTTCAGAAAATCTCCTTGGAATATCTGAAGTCCATATGGCTATGTATGATGAAGATATCTTGAAAAATCCCTTTTATTTGGCCATTCAGAAGCGGCGTCCTGATCTATGCAGCAAAGTTGCAGAACTCCATGGTATTGTAAGTATAAATAAGGAGATTTAAAAGCTGCTTATTAAATAGTAGCTATATGAATTTAAATCAGATGCCTGCTATGACACATGTAAAGATTAGTGCAAGCCTATGAAACTTGGAAGTGAAGCAGAGCAACTTTTAGTTGAAGTTGTTTGTTATTTACTAATGTGGACCTCTTGGTATACTGCATGGTAGTTAAAGGTCAAAGTTGGTGGTGTTTCTAAACTTTACAGGAAGCTTATTTCCTTTGCTCTGAACTAAAGTTACATATTCTCCTGCTTGATTGTAACTTACAGTGGGACTGACCTTTTGAAATCCCTGGTGGACAGACAGTCAGTCATTTCTGACAGCATTTTACATAGCAAAATAAAACAATTAAACTGAGCTGGAATAAAAAAAATCCAGTCCTTAAGACTTCTAATCTGGGTAGTCTGCAATTAGTCTTCATCCAAAATTGTGTGGAGACTCCATTGAACTCGGAGGTTATCGTTACCTAATTATAAAATTAAGCTTTAAGTTGGACAGGGTTCTTGCAATTGAGTATTAAGCTGGTGATGTGAACAGCTGAAATGCTAAAATCTGTTCACCAGTTCTGTCTGTATTCTGACACCATTTCTGAAAGCTGAGTAATGAAAGAACCATTTGTTTCATGCTTCTCTTCCTTGACAATGAGATTTATTTCTTTCTAGCATGTATACAGTGTTTGTTGTATTCATAATGTGTTGCTTTCTAATTAAGAATTTGTCTCAAACTGCCAGTCTGATGTGCAGTAGACCCAAGATGTTTCTTATCTTAGATTTTTTTTTTCTTCTTTCTGATGGATTTTCATTTTAGTTTGAAAATATACTTAACTTTTATTAGCTGCCTAATTAAGTCATTCAGGTGCCTGGTGCTAAGTAACTTAAGATTTCATCTCCTTCTCTTAGTGTGTGATTCAGTTACATGTCATCCTTTTTTCAGATAAGTCACTAAACGAAACTTCTAGGTTAATCACTGGACTGTGTGTCTATTGATGGCCTTTCCTTTTTATTTATTTAAACAAAAGAATGGCCTTTCCTTTTTATTTATTTAAACAAAAGCACCTATAGTTGCTATACATTTGCTAGTAAATGTTTATAAGCCAGATTCAATTGCTTGCCTCTAACGGGCGAAAGCTATTGGTGCTTAGCTGGTGATACATGGCTTTTCTCTCTAAAGCATGATTTAACTTTTTCAGGTGTTAGTTCCATGCAAAGGAAGCCTTTCAAGCAACAGTCTTTCTACTTGCCAGTTTGAATCTTATGTTCTGAAGCCACTAGAAGGAAATTTTCAAACCTTAAATGGAAAGGTATTTCTGTTTTGATATATGAATGTGGCTTGGGGACACTCACTGCATAACTGATAATGTGAACTAATGGTTACAGGAGAGGTAGCTAGGAGTTAGAGCAACTGGCAAAAGTCCTATGTTGCCCATCTAAGCGAAAGTTCTCGGGGATATACTGCTTTCTAGCAAAAGCTGTGGTTTTGGCCTGTACATAAGAACAGTTGTCCTGTTCAGATGGTAACACCGCTTCTGATTGCAGTGTACTACTTTGGCAAAGCAAATTTGTCAATTAATCTGTGTTCTGTGGCTGTTAAGAATTTTGTTGTGTGGCAGAAGGGCCTTTGTCACTTAAGAACTGTCTCTCTAGCTTTCAGGCAAATAGTAGCCTGCCTATATTGTATGCAGATGGGAGTTTACTAAGGCTTAAGACAAAATTGGGGTGGTATTGAGTTGTGTCTGAGGCCTGATGTATTAATTTATTAAGTAGAGCAGAAACTGACTAATATAGCAGCAAGCCATGATAACTAATGCTAACACTGCATAGGATCCCATTTTCTTCACTTGTAATTTTGCAGTACAGTCTGAGATCTTGCATGTGTTTGCAGGCTATTGTCTAGATCTTCCTACTGCAGAGGTCCCCACTGGATTTGCTTGAGAAGATAAAACTGAGCGTGAGAAATGTAGACAAGATGTGTGGTATTTTTCTGAAGTTGGACTTAGGCCCCAGTTCTAAGCTGTTTTTCAATTTCCCTTCTAAGTGCTCTAAAATCTGCAATAGTCACTTAGACCTTGGAGATTGTCTGAAACCTCCTCTGGTAGTAGACTTGTAGAGAAAGTAGGTATAAGCAAGGTTTAGCTAGCCATCTAGGAGGAGTCTTTGTTTCAGTGTCTATGCAGCATGAGAATGTAAAATCTCTTGAATTTGGGGCTTTCTTGTCTTGCAAGATTCTCTTCTTTCCCTGAAAATGTAACTGCAATGCAGAAGCCAAAGAGTAACTTTACTCTGGCAGAGTTTTACACTTGATCTGTTTTTTGTTTTGTTTCAGGAGATCTTCATACAAGGAAACATCATCATTTTAGGAACTGGTTTTAATTATCACCTCTCAGTACCTGTTCTTTTTGAGGAAACATTTTACAATGAAAAAGAAGAAAGCTTTAGTATATTGTGCATAGCTCATCCATTGGAAAAAACAGAAAGCTCAAGTATGTATTGAAATGTTAACTTGGTGGTCTTGTTTGCAGAGTGAGCAAATTAGTGTTTGATATGCTTAATACATTTCCTTTATTCTGAAAAGCGTTGGCTTGGTTGAAAGCACTTGACATTTATTAGCCTGCTGGGGCAGATGTTGGTATGCTGCTGGAGAGAAATATTAAGTTGCTGCCAGGCAAACTTAATTCTGCAGGGTCTATGCCTCAGTCTCAGCACTAAAAATTGTTTGTGGAATACTTGATCTGGCATGATTTTTTTTAGCAATGCTCAGTTTAGTGCTGACTGCTTAAAGGGATTTAGTCTTAAATGTGAAATGTGTCTTGAGATGCAAGATGGATGTACAAAAAACTGGAGAGGTAAATTCTTTCCTGACCACTTCAGTTGTTAGAGGTTGTATAGCATAGCTATATAGCAGTTCTTCTGGTTGTGGTCTGTCTCAAAGTTGAATGTGTTAGTTTTTGTCCTAGTACTGAAACTGCTCTTAAGGCTGGAACAGTATTTCCAAGGCTACTGTTAAAGCTGTGAATGTAACAGGATTTCCTTGTGAATTTGTATAACAATGTGTATTTACTAATTAAAAGGAACAGAAGCTTCTTAAAACATGCTTTTTCTGAAATGAAAACCTCTGGTCTTCCTAAATACATAAGAATATCTATTTGAAACATATGATGACAAAATGAAGTAATTCTAGGGTAGTGTGGAAATAGTACTCTGAGGGAAGTATGAAAGTTTTTCTGGAAAAAAAAAGCTGGCGTACATACAGGCTTAAATTCTATAAATATTAATCTAACTATAAAAAATTATTCCTGTGATGTTCCCTTTTTTTGGCCATTACTTAATGTAGTTGTATAGCAGTCTTTCAGAAATGAGGTAATCTGTAATTTCAAAAGTAATTTGAAATGAATGAGATTCAAGCCTGTTATTAGTTGGCTCCCTTTGCAGATGAGAGACTTGCCTAGAAAAAAATTATTGGAAAAGCAATATGAATTTGAGTGAGGGATCCAATTGTCTTATTCGGAAGGAAAGTGGATTTGGTTTAATGTTTACATGAAGCGACTTTGCTTTCCCATTCAAAAAAAGCATATCTAAATAAAGAATAGGTTATGTAAAAATCCAAGATGGGATTTTTACAGCTCACTTAGAGGACACTGACTTCCTGCATAGGCATTCAGTCAATACCGTAATGTGCTTTTCTTCTACTTTCAAGCTTGACTTGCACTCAGATTGAGTTGTGTATGTAGCAATAAATTACCCCAGGGTAAAAAAGCATGTGAAATCAGTTTTAGCTATTCCAAATAAATACTTGACATAAAAGGCAAGAGACCCTACTCTAAATGTGATGCGTCGAATTCTTTTAGTTAAAAGCAATACCTTCTGTTAAAGGTATAGTAAACTGAATTAATGTTTCATTGCACTTGAGTTGGCTGCGTATGTAGAGACAGAAAGTGCTTTACCATGTGTACATATTAAGCCTATGTGTTAATTCTTGGCTTTCATTTTAGGTCAATCTACAGCTTCATCAAACTCCTATTCTCTTAAAAATATTGAAGATGTTAGAGAATTCTTGGGAAGGCACTGTGAGAGATTTGATAAATACATAGGATCTTTCTATAGAACATTTAAAGAACATGAAAGGAAGAGCCTCCGCCATTACATAGTCAGTATCTTGCTTCTTGATGTTTAATTTACTAAATAGAATTTACTTCACTGCTTTGGATATCTTTGTCTTATTGAGCTTTTCTGTGTCAGAGTAGTCTAGAGTCGAGGAAGGTGGGATGGGAGAAGGTAGAATTCTTAATTGTGAATTACCCATCTTAACTATTAGGTAAAGGCAATTTTTCTAGCTAAAAATCTTGCCATAGTGCACCTTTCTAAGGCAGGGAAGACTTCCTTTCTTTGCGTATTTACGCTTTGTTGCTTCAAGACAGATTAACCTGAATCTGATGGCTTTTTCTTGTCTTTTCTCCCCCTGCCCCCAGGATTCTGTCAATGCACTTTATACCAAATGTCTCCAGCATCTTTTGAGAGATTCGCACTTGGTAAGCCCTTACTCCACTAAATACATAGTATGTACTGTTACTTAAGAAATAAGTTATCTAACTTTCTCTTGCTGTTTGTATGGCTTTACTTTTCTAGAAGATGCTTGCAAAGCAAGAAGAGCAGATGAATCTGATTAAGCAAGCAGTTGAAGTAAGCATCTGAAATGAAGGCAAATAATTAGCAAGCTACTTTTACCTCTCCCTTTCATGCCTAAAGTACTGTTTTTTTCTACAGATGTATATCCACCATGCTATTTATGATCTAGTCTTCAAGTATGTGGGGACTATTGAGGCAAGTGAGGTAAGTTTGTTTGATTGCTAAAGATTAGTTATATTAATTTAATGCATCTTAAAAACCTGTTGCCTTTCTATTGATTAGGATGCTGCTTTTAACAAAATCACAAGGAGCCTTCAAGACCTGCAGCAAAAAGACATTGGAGTGAAGCCTGAGTTCAGGTGGGAGATGATTGTGGACTCAGAGGAGTTACTGAGAACCTGTCTTAAATAGGTCTCAGGCCAGCCAAAAAGTGTCTACCTTCAGACAATAGCAAGTTTTTCTTATACTTCATTCCTTTGAGATGGGAAAGTAAAGCTTTGCAAATGTCATTTTAGGGCAATGCAAGTGTACTTGGGGTAGAGATGGAAGTATTTTAATACCATTCTTCATCTTGGTTCTGAATAAGTTAAAGCTTGGGTTTTGGACCTACTGCACAGGAACTCTGTATGCTAACAATTTCTTTCAAATTATTTTATAGTTTTAATATACCACGTGCAAAGCGAGAACTGGGTCAGTTGAACAAATGTACTTCCCCTCAACAGAAGCTACTTTGTCTACGAAAAGTGGTACAAATTATTATGCAGTCTCCTAGCCAAAGAGGTCAGTAATTAGCAAATTAACTTAATTTTAAACATTTTTCTTAACCACTACACACAAAGCATTTTGCTATTCACAGCAGTTTATATACCACTTGTCGATTAAACGGTTAGGCTGGGGTCTGCCTTGCAGGTCTCTCAACAAAGCAAAACGGAGGCAAGATAGCCACTTCAGCATTATTTCTCATGGGGTGGGGTACTTGCTTAGCTTATATATATTTTAGTTAGAGCATGTGAGAAGGTTGCATGTGCTAGGACATCTTCTCATGCAGAAGAATTGAGGGTGATCCATTTTAAACACTGAGGATTGCTGCTAGATGATTCTTGTCTATTTGTCCATGCGCCTTGACAAATCTTGAAATCAATACTCTAGAGATACATCTTTTGCAAAGTGCAGTGTTAGCGGGGGACAAAGAAACCTTCTGTATGCTGCATTCAAAGTGCTACCATGGATTACAGAAATGATTCTGTGATAGGAAAGCATGGACTTAAGCTGGTATTTATTTTATATAGCCTGGACTGAGAAGATACTTCCACTAAGCAAATGGAGTAGTACAGTGAACTTATGCTTTCCCTACTTCATCTCTTCCTTTCTCCAGGAAGACTCCTGGGTTATAGAAAAGTGTATCGACTTTGATGCTAGTTTTTGCCCTCAAGAATTTCAGAAACCTTGAGTTAGTGCTCTGGCCCTTTCTGTGTAGGAAGGAGAGGATGCTAGTCAAATATTGCAATTTGTACAGTACAAACTGTATTTGTTGTTCGGGTTCTGGCAGCCTATTTAGAGGGTGATTGAGAACACTCGAAGGGCAGCCTGTGTTACTCAATGCATTCTCTACTAGTAGAGCTGTCCCTTAGTCTTAGGAGGTGGAACTCTGTTTATAGGTATTGCTCTTGATTTGAACCATGACATGACTAACACCAGATGTAAATTCTTTTTTTTTTTTAGTTAACATGGAAACCATGTGTGCAGATGATCTTCTCTCTGTTTTGCTGTATTTACTTGTAAAAACAGAAGTCCCAAACTGGTATGTAACTATATTTTGGCTGTACAGAGTTCCATCATATCTTGTATATAATGCTGCTGTGGGGCAAATGTTTCTGAACACGCAGTAATAACTTACACTTTCAGTAAGAGGGGCTAATGTAATACAGAAAACTATTTTTAGCAGGACAAACAGCAAAGATGTATTACAGGCGTGACTGAATTAAGGACCTATCGGGAATTCAAATGCTGTGTCTTTTGGTGTTTCGATTCCCATCCCAGAAAAAAGTTGTAATGGGAGGCTATCTCTACACCAGATCTGCATATCAGTACAGACTTCACAGACTGGTCCTTCCTCATCTGTGTTTGGAGCTGTGAAACCTTCTTGCAGCTTCTAGATGTTTGATACATTTAATATATAGATTTGAATGCTTAATTGCTTGTGGCTAACCTATGCCATTGTGTTTATCTCTCCTCACTATCAGTAAAAGTATATCTAAACCTTCCACCTGTATCTGAACTGAATTTTATTATTGGTGTATCCCATATCTCGGAGACTAGCATTTTTCCTTTAATTTGTAGCTATCACTTTCAAGTGCCATAAGCACTAGTGTAAACATTAACATGTTTGAAATGTGTGAAACAACCTCCTGTTGCTGTTCTTATCGTGTCCTTCATATTCTTTATTTATACCCAATTAATTGAATTTCATTGAATAGTTAAGAGGTAAGTAGAGTTCTGATCCATCTACAAAGCTCAGAACAGCCATAGTATTGATAGCCTAACAATCTTTATAGAAGCTTTTTCTTAACCTACACCTATTGCCTGCCTGGATTGCTTAAGATGAGTTGCAGTATTAAGATATGTCATACCAGTGTCTTCTTATTTTTAGTGATTTATGGCTTTAACATTTTATTTCAGGATGGCCAACTTGAGTTACATAAAGAACTTCAGGCTTTGCAGTTCAGTGAAGGATGAGTTGGGATACTGTCTAACATCAATTGAGGCTGCAATAGAATACATACGACAAGGCAACCTCTCTGACAGATCAACAGTAAGCTGCTCTTAAAGTCTGTCAAATGTGTACTTGATAAGCCTGTAGGACTGTAGGAGTAAGTCCAGTCAGAGGATACAAACAGCTAATGTAAGAGTTCCTTTTTTGCACTTAAAGAAATGAGTTGAAGTAACTATACCTGAAGCAAAGCTAAAATAATTACCATGAAGTCCTTGTTGCTCATTGTATACTCCTTGAGGAAGTAGTTAAATATGAAGTCTACCTCCTCATGAACAGAGGAAAAATGACAGCACTATTTTCAACAGCTGAGTCTTCAGTAAGTTTAATATCCCCTGTTTGTACTCTACCATGGTTGTGAAAGCAATGCAGTACTTGAGAGTAGGCGTAGCTTAAACAGATTTTTCTTTAATTTTAAAAAGCTTATCTGTGCTAGCAGAATGGTGATTGCAGTGTGACTTAGAATTATGCAGTAAATCTTTGTACTCCAGAAATTCAATCTGTTTGCAGTGCAGATTACTGTGTTGCACCAAGCTGATAGTTTAATGTGAATGCAGGACTGTGATAAGGTAGTTTTTGAAGGTCAAATTTGGCTCTCGGATTCTCTTAACCTCGCAGAGGTAGAAAGTTTGTGGATGCATGAGTTATTTCCTACTGGGCAACTACACCTTCTGTCAATCAGGTCAGATCCCTGCAGGCCACTCAAGGATGATATTGATGTGACTTCAGAAACTTCTATGATTTAAGAACTTTGTAGCTTATTTATTAAAGGAGTCCATTCTTACTGCACCTGTAAAACTTTCTGCTGTTGCAAAATTAGGTTTTCCTGAACTGATGTGGAAATCAAAAGGAGTGAACTTGGAACCAGAGTGAATTCAATGTGTCTCAGTCTGCCCAACTGCAAAGCACTGGCATCTAATTGCAGGGGCCAGAATAATGGCTCAGTGTGCAGGGCTTGGGATGGGACAACTTGGGGCACAATCTTAAAGAAGCAGCACTTGAAGTAACATTTTAGCCTTCTGTTATTTCTGGTTTTGTTCTTTTCTGGGATCTTTCCATGAACCTGTTGTGCATAGGTTTGTTTTGTACACTCTAGAAAAAAAGCACTCTTTCATTTTGTGTAAAGAGACTGTGATATTTCTTGTCTGTAACGCTGTATTGAATTATGTTTAAAAAAAAAAAAAAAAATGTTAGTTTAAAAGGAAAACAACCTGTCAAACAATTTTGCTTCCTGTAAGTCGCTTGGCTATCATTAACAATCAATACACAAATAGCAATGCTGGTGGTCTGGATCAAGAACTGGAACCAAAGTAGAATTGTCTTCCACAACAATGCCAGCAAGCTGGAAAAAAAACCCAAACAAAACCAAACCTGGTCTTAAATTCCTAGAATAATGACTGTTTCCTATTAAATGTCTGGTCCTATCCCTCCTTATATAGCTAAAGATAGCAGTTTTTTATACTCGGATCACCCTCAAGTGATCATAACTTAAGTGCTACTGCCATTAAGATACTATATTTCTTTGGGGAGGCATCTGTCTTGAAAGATGAACTACCTATTTGAGAAGTGTAAATGAGGGCAGTCTCACTGCTTACGTTAGTGTCTGCACCAACATAAGAGCAAGCGATAAGTGTTTCTCTCCATACCTCAGCTGGATCAGCTCCAGACGTAGAGTGCTAGCCTCTTTCTCCCTTCACTGAGCATGCGATAGGAGCTCCTTTCTTCTACATTGCCTTTCATAGGAGTCAGTGTTGCTTGAAGGCAGCACCCTGAGATGAGATGGAAAACGGCAGAAGAACCAAGGAAGAACCAAGAAGAAGCAAGACAAGGAAGTGGGTGACCCCCTGCCCTCTAGCACAGCTGAGGAGGAAAGAGCTAGACTGCTCTTTTCTCTAGTGTAGGGTAAGGGAGAACGTGGCACACACCGAAGAGGAAGAAATTAGGTAGCACATAACCCCTTGACAGGAGTTGAAAAAGGGTAGTGAGGAGGTAGAGGAACGTGATAGGAACTTCTGGTAGCATTGCTCTCCCTTCATGGACTTATCAGTTGAAATAGTGCCTTTATTCTCTGGGAAAGGAGATCAACTTTCTGTTTCAAGCAGCAGCAGCTGTCATGTTGATGCCCCGTGGTTTCTGTTCCCAGATTGTGCTGGAAAGGGTTGTGGGATTTAAGTGAGCAGGAACATTGCTGTGCCCTGGGGTTTCATTACAGCCCCTCATGCGGCTACACTTAATTTTATAGCTGGCTTCAGATGGAGCTTCTGGCAGCTGAGTAATGCTGTTGTCCAATCCCTAATGAAGCTAACTACATAAGGAAAACTCAGCAGGGAACTAATGTACCCTGTGGGATAATGGGCATATTATCACCCTCATGTCAGTAAGAAAATTGCACTTAGGAGACACCTGCCAAATCCCTTCTCCCAAGGTCGTGCAAATCTTGGAGAAACATTTTGATTGTGTGGAGGAGAGGAGCATGTAACTGATGGCACAAAAGATTCCATTTTATTTTCTGGGAGTTGTTAACTTTATTTAACTAGAATTCCAGTTAGTAAGTATTGGACTTCAGTTATGTTCCTATGCACAGATAATGTGTAGTAAGACCTTCTAGTTCAGGGGGTTGAAGTAAGTTATTAAGTAGGGAGTTAGAGCCAGCCGTGAGGGAGTAGGCAGGATTCGGTTCTTGTATGGAAAGAGCTGGAGGTGGCAATGAAGTTGGCATGGAGGAAGTGCAGGCGGGAGAAGCCAGGAAAGGAAGACTGGAACACAAAGTGAGGCTAAAAATGTTTGGAGGGGTGGGGGTGTGGAGATAACTTCCCCAAGTCATCAGCTGTAATCTGTGAAAGTCACCTTGGATAGGTTATTATACAAGTACACCCTCATACGTACAAATATTTAATTTCTCTAGAGAGTAGTGTTAGATGAAAAGATCATTAACATTTGGATGTGTATTTTCTAGATAATATAGACTTAAAATACCCGAGAGCCCCACTCAAAGCAATTTTTTTTTTTTTAATTCCTGGAGTACAATTAAAGCAGGTACAAGCAAGTTTTGTCTTTGAACGCCCAAACTTGCTTAATACTTCAACCAATACCTGATTCTTCTGCCATTTTGTATTTTGCTTTCAAGGATATGTAGTTTCACCTGGGATGGACTCTTTTTTTTCTGATTTATATAATAAATAATACCTCTACATAAGGATTTCTGTCTTAAGTCACTCTTTGAAATAATTATTCCACTTAGGGACACTTCTGTTGTAAAATACACTGTTGGAAGGCACAGTACTGAAAGTACAGTAGGTCTTGCTAGTGGTTACTTAGATTCCCCGTAGTGAAAGTATAAAGCTGTCTGAGTGTTCACATTAGAAATTCTGATTAGACTTTAGAAACTTGTATCAGCAGTAACACTTTAACATTTTTTTTTTCTAGTTAACATTTTTAATCAAGTATTTATTAGGGAAGTTACTTGTGATCACACTGAAGAATCTGTTCAAGGAGGCTAGTGTTATCTGCCTTGTAATTCTGAAAAGATACGCTTGGGTATCTTTAGCTAAAGTACTTAGGTTTGAAAAGATTGGTGAGTATTTGTCGTCTTCACATATCTAAATACAAACAACTTACTGTGAAGTACAGGTCTGAACTTTTATCTCTCGACCTCGCAAACATGTTTTTAATGATATTATTTGGTATACAATGGAGGGTTTTTTTAGACAGCTTTATGGGAGGCATCTGGGTTGATTTTGAAACTTGAGTGATCTGATTTCTAGAAGATCTGAACTCTTTCTTTTTGGTGTTCAAGTGATCTCATTTACTTGTGGTTCAGTAGTTTCTTAAACTTTATGCTGACTTACTACTGTTAAGAGCTGAGTTGGACTTTTTTCACTTATTTATATCTGGTCTTCACAGGTTTAATTGCAGAAGCTATAGCCCAGATCCTAAACCATTGAAATTTATCTGATACATGGGTGTTTATCTTAAATGCAGTGGTCTTCAGTTTGATGGATGCTGGGAGTCTTTCCATTTCTAGGGAGATATTCATTATCCAAAAACAACATCCAAAGAAATTGTATTCTCTGCCAACCATAAGCAGTGGTTGATCAGAATCAACTATGTGCGAGTTTCCATCTACTTTCTTCGAAAGTGTTTTCTTTACATTGTTGGTTTTATTTTAGGTGAGGTTCAGTGTTGCTGTTTCAAAATCCGACTGTACTTAAGAATTTTCACATAGTTTTGGAAGGATATATATTCTTTAGTGCATGCTGAAGTTGTATCTTCAGATTTCTCAGAAAATAGGAAGTACCGATGTGAGAGTTGCACTACATGTCTGCTTAGCTCAGTCTCCAATTTTCAAGAAGTGACCAGTAGGAAACACTGTATGAATGAGTCTCCTACAGAGTAATGCTTCACTTGGTACAATCTTTTATTTTCCAGCAAGTAGCAGAGTTCAATGGAATCTTTGAGTCAGAGTTTTATCAGGGTCATCTTTTTTAATAGCCACCAGTAGACATGTCTTACATGAATTTGTCTAATGCCTTTTTGGGTCCATTTATACTTCTGATTTTTGCAACTTCCTATAGCAATGAGTTCTACAATAAGAGAACATTTTTTTTTCTCCTCTCTCTTCTCCCCGTTCCCTCCCCAGACCTAATGTGTGATGATTTTGTTGGGCATCCCAGTTCTTATATTTTGAGATATAGTGGATATTGATTCTTTCCATGTTTTGTTTGAAATTTTTGTAGATCATTGTGGCAAAGTCAGACTTTTCCAGAGTGAAGAATCCTAATTTCTTCTTGTAAGAAAGCTGCATTGCACTTCTTACAGTTCTTGTTGTCTTTTTTTAATGTCTTTTCTGGTTTTGCTGTGGTCTTTTTTAGATGGTACAACCATAATTTCATTAATGCTCAGTTGGTTCATGGAGAATTACAGTAGAAGAATATTCTGGTGAACATCTGCTTACTATTTGCTTGAACAGGTGTGCGGCCTTTCAAGTCTCAGAACCCTAAATGTGAAATTACCTTAGGTTTTATGTACATCTGATAATTCATAAGTGGCAAATGCAGTGTTTAATATTTTTAAAAGTTAATTCCACTGTTAAGTTACTTTACTTTTGTCTGTAAATGAGTATATAGATAATCAATCTATATATTTTATTTTCAGGAATCTGAGAGACTGTGTGACAAGCTGCTTTTAAGACAAAGGATGAACTTGTTGTCCCAGATGTCTGCTACTCCAATAGACTGCTTATTTAAGGTTAATAACTTTTACGGCAGAATATGTATGTACTTACGTATCGCACATTTATATCCCTCCCTTTCTGCAATTTTGTGAAATGTAATGCAGCGTTAATTACATTACTACTATGAAATGTGTTTTAGTAGATGCTAAAAGTGTGGTTTGAATCTAGTGCATTTCTGGGCCAAAACATTATCAAGTTAATATAATCTTATGGATTTCAGCATGTTATATGAAATATGGAAGCAAATGAGGATGAAATGCTACTGCTGTAGGTATTGATTGGCCCATTTAATGCACAGATGTGCTATTACTATCTAGTTGTCTCTCACAGCTTTTAGTGCTTGAAATTGAAAGGGTTTTCTGAAATAATTTAAATGTGGTCACCTGACAGCTACTTCATATTATATGTTAACATCATATTGTTGTTCTAAAAGAATTTTGCCTATACAAGGACACAAAGCAGAGCTTCTAATTATATGTGTTCACAGCTTATGGCTAGAGACTTAGTAATTTTACAGAAATGTTTTTGCACAGAGGGAACTCAATTTCATGACTGAGTCTAAAGAGAACATTAGGAATTGTTGTAATTTTTTATAGAAAATGAAGTAAGCCAAGAACAGATTCTTTTTAATACTGAATGCCCATTAGGGGGTTTTGTGCTGTGACATTGTTCATTTCTGCTTTCTAATGCTTGAATACATGTCTTTTATAATTGGTTCCTTTTGTTTTGTGCTTCAGTAAATTACTCTATTTTTTGTGTGGATTTTTTGTCGTCGTCCCCCCCCCCTTTTTTTTTTCTTTTCTCCCCTTAAAAGGAGGCTTTTTGTATTGGGTTCTCATTCTCTTTCTTCTCTTGGCTTTTGGTAGCATATTGCTTCAGGTAATCAGGAGGAAGTGGAGCGATTACTAAGTCAAGGTGACAGTGATGAAGACGCTGTACAGAAAATGTGTCACCCGCTCTGTTATTGTGACAAATGTGAGAAGCTAGTTTCTGGGTAAGCACTTTTCATCTCCACAAATACACAAGAAGCTATGTAAAAGTCTTCATCTAAGATTCACTTTAGAAAGTACGCAGCTTTCGGTTATAGAGGAAGTTGGTAACACTTCAGGATGTAGTAGAAAGCATACGTTTGTGTGGTTTGAAAAAGCAGAAGAAATATTAGGAGAATATCGAATGCCTTAGAACCAGCCAATTTTGTGATGGAGGCTGTATGTGCTTTGGTAAATGTGGTGTGAAACGTTTCTTCTCTTGAACCTAACTTACATGTCTTGGGCAACTACATCTCTTAACAAAACGTAAAACTTTGTAGAGAATAATTTGTCTATGTGAAAGGATAAAGGATAAAAAGTTCCAAAATCATTTTTTGTTGGCCTTGGCAATTTTTCTCTTTCTCTCCTCCTTACCACTGCTGCATGGGTAACTGAGCTGCTTTTAAACCATTGTGTTTTAAAGGAAACTGAATGATCCTTCCATTGTCACTCCATTTTCCCGAGATGACCGGGGATATACACCACTTCATATAGCTGCTATTTGTGGTGAGTATTGGTTTTCTTCACTAGTGTTTTCTACTCCTTATGTTCCTTATCTTCATGTTAGCATGTTTTCCAACTTTATGTTAAAGAGTGAGTTTTGCATTAAATTGTTTTCTGCTTATTTGCTATGGAACCTGGTATCTTGGCACAGACTGAAGTTATTGTGTATTCTTTTAAGCTCCGTTTCTTATGGCTAAGTTATTGTTTGTTTGTTTGCTGGCTGTTTGCTTTTGCCTTAGTGATTACCACAGTAGTTTGTTCTTCAGCTGTGAAAAAAGTAAAAATGTGTCGTCAGAAACCAGTCTTGTTTTAAAGAACTGGCAGATTGAGACATTAATCTTGTCTCTCTCCTGCAGCTGGCTATGTGTGGTAGATCTGTACGATCTCCTGTCTTGTAATGTTCATTATGCCATTGATGTTACATTTATTAGAAGATGTATTAATTTTCTTAGTGAATATTTTTAATAAATAATTTCCTTTTTTTACTATTATCTTGAATCCCAATGGGAGAGTGCTTTGTGTGATAGGGCTTTATTTTCTCTTCTTCTCTTACTCGTAAGATACAAGCATAGCTTGCTTTTAGCTAGAGGTACTTTTATGGAGCTTTGATGTTGAGTAACCTGCAACAAAAAAAAGAAATGGCAAGGAAGTGAATATACAATATATAGAAACATGGCATGCAGGGTATCTTAGTTTATAGTCCATGTTTGAATTTGAAAAGTACCAATGTTCTTGTGCAAAGTTTACTTCTTTCTTTTAATGTTTGCATATTTTTCAAGGGCAAACATCACTAGTGGATTTACTAGTAGCAAAAGGAGCCATCGTCAATGCTACAGATTACCACGGTTCAACTCCACTTCACCTTGCCTGTCAGAAAGGATATCAAAATGTTACAGTAAGCACCAGAAGGCTTAATTAGAAGTTACAAATTCTTAAAAACAAGTACTTAACCTAAATAATAAATATAGGACTCTTACTAAGCTGTTCTACTGTTACTGTCATTTTCGGTCTTCTGAGAAGCTTTTACCAGAACTGTGTATGCTGTCAGAATTGAGGGTCTTTTATCACTGTAGTTTGCATGATATTTTATTTTTTTCCTATACTGCAAGGTTTTCACCCATTTGTAATAACCAAGCAATTGACAGCTATGAATGCCTGATAATTCATCCATTTTATTAATACAAATCTCTAATACGTAGTACAAATAGAGAACCTGTTAACATCTCTGCTCTTGATTAAGACAGAAGAACTATTGCAGTCATTGGAATGAATTAAATGACTTCACATTGTGGTTGGGTAGACTGTGTAACTACATTAATTATTGTGTACTTCAATTTTATATATGTGAGATTCTTTAATTAGCATTGTTGAAATTAAGCTGTCTTCACTTACATAGGCTCTTAAAATACAGGATAAATTATCATGTCGTGTATGTATTGCAATGTTTGCTGCAGTAGATGATTCATTTTTTCAATAACAACTCTGAATATGTAGGAAGCAGCTTTTATTTGATTGTTAGGGTAAGGCAAAACCAGTACTGTAATGCCAAGAGAGTAGTGTCTGAAACAGGAGAGACGTAGCTAGTTTTTCATGAAGTGCTTCATTGTGCTAGAAGCCAAAAGGAATCTACAGAGTAACAGTTGTTTGTCCATTAATTTGTTACTTAAATGTCTACTTTTATTTTTCCTTGTAAGCTTCTCTTATTGCACTATAAGGCAAGTACTGATGTTC
>JAVJGG010000088.1:31343299-31355318 GCA_035590195.1 Aviceda cuculoides | reverse complement strand
CAACCCTCTCAGTAAAGAAATTTTTCCTCATATCTAACCTAAATCTCCCTTGCCTCAACTTGAGGCCATTTCCTCTCATCCTACCTCCAGGTATCCGACAGAAGAGACCAGCACCAAATTTCATACTTACAATCAAGTTATGTTTGTAAACGTTTGGTTTTTAACATAGGAATAAACCAGTAATCTGCAGATGTAAACAATTGGAAAGCATCTTTTTCATCTTAAACTGTTGTTCCTCAAATAGCAAAATAAAACCTGCCATCCTTTATGCTTCTGGTAGCATATAGTAGCTCAGCAAGAGTCCAAACAGTACTAGTGTTTATCAGAGTAGAAATTTGTCTTGAGTAGGGATTTTTAATGTTAGGTTCTCAATAGAAATGCATGGCCAGCTGCTGCTGAGCAGCATGATAAAGTATATCAGCTTACATGGCTTTGCTTATGTGTGGACTACATGTTCTCTAGGTAAGTACTGTTCAAGTCAGAGATCATCAAATGGCCACAGGCCTTGCACAGCTTTTGTATTTCATGAAGAAGAAGGTTTTTCCTTTTAAAACTTTATCAACAAATGTGAAATGGGCCAGCAGTAATCCTAAAACATGAGCTTAAGAGGTTAACAAAGGACAGGATTTTCTGTGTACAGCTTAATACCAATACTAATGAAACAAATAAATTTGTTTTCTTAATACATAGGTGGAAAAACTCCTAAGAGCAGTTGCTGATGGAGATCTGGAAATGGTGAGTCTTCGCATGGCTGTTGAATATTATTGAATTCCAATTTACCTCATTCAAATTGAGGAAGTTATTAGTAAATAGTATCAAGTGAGGAATGCTTTGGGTAATACCTTCCTTCAGCAACAATTAAATTCAGCTCATTTTCTGCAACGAATATTCACTCCATGTCCTCAAATTATTTTACCTACAGTGCTTTAAAACCCATTATTTTGACATTGTCATGACCACTTGCACTAAAGAAATCACTTTAAATTGAATAATTCCGTTGTGAAGGCCTGCCATTTAAAAATGTATGCATAGTCACCTCTAGGAGATGCAAAGAACTTGGGAAGAACAACGTTCAGGGCAGGCATGTTGAAAAGAAATATTGCGGGAAAGAGCAATTCATTTGCTTGCAGATGCTCGAGCTGCGCTGTCAAATGCTGTTCTTAGATGCACTGAAGAACTGTAAAAAGATACGTGTACTGATGTCACAATATTGGACTGGATATGCAGTCAGCACAAAACAAAACAAAAAAAGCAAAATAGATGAGTTTTCAGGTAAACCTGATTTTTGACAGCAAATCCAATAGAAAGTGGTGTTCTTCCCAGTTGCTTGTGCCTACGTCACAGAAGTACCTCACATATTTTCCCGTACGTAAGTTGATGCATGTGCTGGAGCGCCAATGCTGTACACCAGTTCTGGAAATTGAATGGTGGGATTAACAGTTTGCAGTTTTTTGACTTAAGAAGCGTTCCAGTAATACAGACTGTTTAAATCCACAAATTCCTAAATTGCCAGGTTCTTTAATGCTTTGAATGTTGTTGACTCTTTATTGTGTGTTTACTGCATGTAATAATCATGCACAGGTGCTATAAATGAAAAATGAGCTCTCATTTTGTTTGTTGTGATACCTTTTTATTAATATTTCATACAGAGAGGAAACAGGTGACACCAGTCAGTACAGAGAATTTAGCTCAGGGGCATACAACTTTCTTGTAGTTTGGATTTCACTTAAATGAATAGCTGATGGCTATAATAATATCAGTTTCAGAGTTGATGTTCTGTAATTTGGGCTACTTACTACCTGTTTTGACATAGTTTTTAGTTGCTATTGCCCTTTATTCCTGAAAATTTGAACAATAAGATACTTCCAATGTTATTCTACTGAAAAATTGAAGATGACACAGAAATCTTCAGAAGTTTTGTCTTTGAAAAGATGTATAAGGCTGTACATTTCTAAATTATTTTGTAGTTCACAGAACAAAATCATGAACCCATGTGAGAATGCGGAGTTTCTCTGCTGGATGCATGTTCTGAAAAATTTGTTTAGGTGATATGTATCAGGAATTACAGATGCTAATGAAGCATCACACAGTCATAATAAAATAGATAATCTGCATCATAACATACATATCATGTTAATATTGATTCTGTCATGTTTTATTCCAGTTAGATGATAGAAACAAATTAATTTATCAACAGATAAAGAACTGTTCAGTTGTTAAGTAAATATCATTATCCTAGTTTACAATGTGACTTAATCTTAGTAATTATTTCCAGGTCAGCCCTTAAGTCATTTCAAGATGCAGCAATGAATACAATGGTGGTATTTACCATCTTTCCTGGCAAGTAGTAAATATGAATGTATTACAATTAACTTTTCACAGACTTCATGAAAATCTAAACTGCATCATGAAAAAAATTTAAAGAAAATCAAATATAGTCTATAATTTTCTGAAAATTAGTATCTAGCACTGCTCAACAGATAACATCAATGAAAAGCATATAGAAACCTAATCTGTGCATTCATATGACAGAATCGCCTTATTTTTTGTGGCTTTACTTTCCACATCACTCAAGTTCATGTAAAGCTGTTCATTATAAAGAGAATTGTCCAACTGGATGGCAAAGGTTACAGTTTGTGTATCTATTAAAAAAACGTAGTTATTTAAAACCTCTTATCGTATGGTCTGTCTCCATAGGAACAGAAGCAGGAATAGGGTCATTAGTGCTGTTGTAGATTTCTGCTGTGACAGCCAATTGAGCTTTGCAAGAGAAGGCATTAAAAAAAAAATGCTATGAAACTGGAAAATCTAAAAAAATAAAATAGTATTACGCTGTGATTGTTCAGAAAGCCAGAAAACAACCTTTGTCACCATCAAAGCATCTGCAAACTTCAAAAGCAAGTATGCTTTAGATTGGAGATAATGATGTCAATCAGTGACAGTTACTTTAATTAGCTGACTCAATGGCAACTAATTCTACGTTAAAAAAAAATAATTTTAGCCCACTTTGGTAAATTTTCTGTGTCTGTAGTGAGAAAGAGATATTTTGAGGCAATATGGAGGGTATATCTGTATAGAAAGGATTAAGCTTTATTCCCAAAATACATTTCAGAGTTATGCAGCAGCATTTTTGGGGGGAGGTTCTCAAACTGTACTTTTAATGTGTTTGTTGTTTGCTGAATTGGTAAAAAATTATTATAGCTCCATTATTGGTGGAGACCGTTAACGGTTGTCTTAGCCCATTGTATATTGCATAGAGCCACATAAAGGCTTTGTTCAAAGTCACTGAAGTATGGTGTAGAAGTAGTCGATACTCCATAACATCAATTTTTGGTCTTTCGTTCTTTGTGATTGGATTTGGTGGTCAGGTGTATGCCACGGCTCCTTAGTGGTGGATGAACCATTCAGCTTTCAACAAAGATACTTAGATTTAAAAAACAAGCAAATAAAAAAAAACCCTTTTATTATTGGAGTGGGATAACACTAGAACAGACCTGGGATGTTACAGAACCTCTTCTGTTAAAAATGTTTGAGAAGAGATTGGTCAAACTTCTGTCAATGGTATTAAGGAAGAATTGACTTTGTCTCAGTGTAGAATACTGGATTAGGCACTCTTCTGAAGTTCCTTCCACCCGCCTAGTCTTGGCTCTTCTGGTGGAATGGATATGTGTAAATCCACCACAAAAAAAGCAAATCTCTTGTATAAAATAAATCTTGCGGAGCTGCTAAAAGTCTGGCATACAGGGTACAGTGCCCCTGGAGTGCTCTGCTAAATATTCCAGGACATGTGTTACTCTGCAGTGTAAAGAAGGTTTTAGATGACAAGTTAACTGGCAAAGGGAGATTATGGACAATTTCCTGGGATGCTTCAGTGCATGTCTGCTTAAAAGTACATTTAACCTTTTGACCAAAAAAACTTTAAACTAAAAAACCCAAGGCTATTCCACTGTAATTATAGAGAGGTATGCATGGGAGTAGCATGTTCAGATTTTCGGTGAGACGTTGGTATCGGTATGTTGTGAGGTGCCTATTTGGACAATGAGAGCAGCACTATTGAGTTGTGATAGAAGGAGAAAGTGTCAGTTGGGAGTGTGTTGGTCAGTCCGCAGGGAAATGGGAAAGTGAAGGGACAGTAATATTTATTTTAGACATGTACAAATACAGTAAACAGTAAACCTTCACTGATCAGGCCTTCTGTAAACAGACAAGCTTGAGAGGATTTCTTTTTACTCCAGAGAGCAACATGGAATTTGCAGGGAAAGTAATATTCCCTGTGAAAAACATCCCTCTTCTGTCTCAATTATGTTATCATTCAGAATCAGGTATATGGCCCTTACTAGTTGTCCTAGGATTTATTCTAGCTGCATCTGTTTATCTGGATAAATTACTAATGTGTGTTTGGTTTCTTAATGGTAAGAAGCAGAACTTGCTGACAAGTGCGAGAGTAAACACAGTGGGAGGAATGTGTAGGGAATTCCTTTCTCCCCATTCTCTTCTCAACTAGCATCTGTAGAGCTGTTGGATTGATCCAGTTCTGTGGCATCAAAACCAACCCAAATCCAGCAAAGATGCTTCTGTCTTGGTTTCAGCAGAAAGTGGTTGCTCAATTTTGCTCCATGCCACTGTTCAGTGGGAGGCAAAGGGCTGATCTTTCTTCATGGTAACAAGACAATCTTTTGACAGCTCTCTTAAAAGCTGCTAAAAAAACAAAGAGTAAAAGGAGAACCCTTCACAAGATGACACGTATTACAGCTTCGTATCCACTATGTAATCCTGTAACTTGTTGTGTGTGGGAATGTCCCAGAAGATCTGCAGGAGCTCTGAGAGATCTAGCCTCCACGCACAAGCGTCCTGATCTTCCTTCTGTCTTGGTTTTCGAGTGCCGTGATGTTAGCCCATTTAATGCACCTAGAAAAAGGTGGCTGTTAATGTATTGTCCCTTGCATTATGTGACCAATTTAATTCCCAGTTCTGTCTTGAGTTTCTGAAAGACTTGTCTCATTGAGCATAATACAAACTCAGAATAGTACACCAGATAGATGTCAGGCTTAAGATTGCCAGATGGTGTAATAATGGAGACTTAGTACAGTCACTTTGAATTCTGTCTTTAGTTTACAGTGGATTAATGAATTTCAAGGTAAAAATGTATTTCTTAAACAGCTTTTTTTTTTTCTGCATAAAATTTAATGTAAAATTAACATGCAGTAAGCATCACTGTTTGCAAATCACACATGAATGCTCCGAGTCTTAAGACTGTCTTCATTGAAGGAAGGGCTTCTCTCTTCCTCAAAAATGAGGCATTGTATGTTGAGGAAAAAGTGAAACTGTCAAGCTCCTGGTAAGTGACAGACCTAAGAAAAGTCAGTGCCCCTGCAAAGTTTTGGGTATCAGTTAAGTGTTGTCATCCTTGTCACTTCTTATGTTTGTTAAAGCAAAAGATGAAACAAAATTCGTATTGACATGAGCTGGCACAAATCATCTGAGCTGAAAGGAGTTGGAGGGTATGAGACTAGGTGAATGCTGAAGTCTTGATTAGGGAGCAGGAAGTAATTTGTAATTTACTTCACTGCTATATTTGGTGAACTTTCTAGCTCCTTTGTCAACAATAACATTTGATTTTTTTAATTTGGCCTGTGGGCAGCTGATGTTAGGAGGTAGCTGTATGGTCTCCCTGAGATATTCACAAGTGTATGTTTGTGAAATTTGTGCAAATTTACTGGGACATGAAACCTTTAGACTCTATAAAGGAAGACTTGCTTTTTATGCCAGGTACGTTATCTCTTGGAATGGATGGAAGAAGACTTAGAAGATGAGGACGACACGGCCAGTACATCAAAACCAGAATTCTGCCATCCATTATGCCAGTGCCCAAAATGTGGGCCAGCACAAAAGGTTGGAATATTCATTCTGTGTAAAGAATAATTTATATTCTTGTAATGTAACTTTTAGCTCTAAGGAAGTAGCATTCATATTGTCCAACACCTCTATCTCTGTCTAAAAAGCAATTAAATATGTACAGATCTTAACAGAGTTCATCTGATGTGATGAAATTTCTCTCTTTTTAATTGAACTGTAGAAAATTTTGGATACAGTAACAGGTTCAAAGACTTGCTCAATATCTAATGGAGAGGAGAAACCTCACAGTATGTTTTTCGAATATGTGGACTGCTGTCATTAAAGTTTGGACAACTTGGAATAAATGGGAAAAATCTTTTTCTAAGCCTCAGTTTCTCCTGGTTCTCTTTTATAGATTACATTGCTAACTGTCACAGAGTATGTACTTATCTGTTAGTAATCAGTTTAGCAAGGAATACCTGTTAATCCTATAACGTAATGCTGATAAAGTGTTTTTTTAATTGCATGACATCTTTTATAAAAGCTATATCTAAAACCTTTTCAGAGATTAAATACAGTTCCAAAGACTTCCTTTCCCCATATTTATCATGGACTGTAGAGGAGAAGCAGCCTTTATAATACTTTTAAAAAAATTTAAATAAGGAGTGATCCCAGCTTCTTGGAAATAGAAAACCAATTATTTCCTTTCAGGAAGAAAATGTGTTGCTATGTCTGAAAGTATACATGACTGGATTAGTCATTGCAGAATAAACCAAAGTGTAAATTTTCAGTGTATTGGCTGCTTTGAGGTAACAGTATCCATATCACTTAACTGAGAAAATGTGAGATGGCTTAACTTCTTCTAAATTCCTCACTGCTACCTTAAGTTTGTTTTGTGCAGGCTATAAGTACATGCTAGTTGTCTTTAAATGCTTCACATTCACACCGTGCTTTATTCTTTGGTAACGTGTCCATGTACCCTCAGTACAGAGGTCATGTGCTAAAGATGCCAGAGCCTGAGATCATAAAGTTCATTTTACTGGCAACAGGGGAAGGAGTGGCATTTGCTGTGGAATTCACTTGCCTACTGATTGAAAAGTAGAAGGAACTCGTTAACTAATCTTAACCACCGTATTAGGTAGGCACACGTTTAAAAGTACACTGAGGATAGGCAGAATGAAAGATTGTCTAGCACTGTAAATGCCCTGCACGGTTTGCGAGAGGAGTAAAAAGTATGTTCCGTACTGGTGTGTAAGCTGTCTTCCAGGTAGTTTCCTTATCTTGACTCCCCATGGAAGTCTGTTTTTTGGGCCAGTGCTACTTCCACATGAATGAAATTAGTTTTAGATTTTATCCTTATCACCTCGAGCTTCACGTAGCAGTAAAATAGGTGTGTAGTGTCTGTCTCAAAGAGCGTAAATGTCTGTATAAATGAAAGTAACTCATAATGTTAACACTTACTCTCTATGTATGAGCATCCTAACAGCTATATAAAAACTGTAAGTTTTACTTCTGTCTCAACCTGTGCTGCTTTAGCCTCTTTTTAATATCATGAATACTTTGCCTGGAATTTCTCTATACGAAGCTATCATGTTGGAAGAAAAGAGAGAAAAATAAAACTCGTTGTTCTGTTGAAAAATACTACCAAGCTGCTCTGGTTTACTAACTCTTTTCCCGAAGGTCTCAAATTAGCCTCTGTAGCAGAAATTCTTGTAATGTCCATCTACCTGTTTTGTATATACTTAGCAGGTATATGGCTGCTTTTTGGTCAACAGAAAGTACCATGATTAATTATACTGTTTTGTTGTGTATTTTCCTCGACAGAAATTTGCAAGGATCTCTGCTAATGGACTTGGAGTAAATGTTTCAAACCAAGATGGTTTTACACCATTGCATATGGCTGCACTGCACGGACGCTCTGAACTTGTCTGTCTCTTGTTGAAACATGGGGCCAGTATCAGTGTCAAGAATGCAAAACATGCAGTTCCTCTTCATCTGGCCTGCCAGAAAGGTCACTTCCAGGTAACCAAGTGTCCCTTTTCATAAATGCAAGGTATTTAACACTTAACCACTAACAAAAAGCTGTTTTGTGAAATTACCAATAAATTATCAAGAAGACTAAACCAGTGACAGTGAAAATTAGTTTGGTGATTCTGTTTTTTCTGTCAGTGTCTAAAATATCCAGATGGAAAGGGGATCTTTCAACTGAAACAATTTCAGTAGGCACCTTTTCTTTCTAAGTGACCTGAAATAATGGTTTAATGAAAGTGCTGCAAATAGCTACTGTCATACATCGAACACTTTAAAAATACCTTGTGCAGCTGACTCTTCCTATGTATTTTCTCTCTGTACCTTCTGTTCAAGGAGGTTATGTGTACATCTGTTGATGCAATGGACTTAGTATCTTCAAAAGCCACAGTATTAAATATTTACTGTATCTTCAACTCATTTAAGTAGATTATGAGCCAAGTGGAGCTCTGAGGGTAGCAGATAACCTCATCCCTGACTTCAAGTCAGGGAAGCATAAGCAGCGAAGGAGAAGCCTGAGCTAGTGAGGGGAGGATACTCGTACAGGAGGGAGAGTGAATGAGAGGGGGAAAAATAATGATCATGAAAAAGCAGGTGCAGACAGGCAAATGGGAGTATGCAGAGAAGTGGAAAACTAGGGTTTTAAGAATAAGGAGCTGAGGACTGCAAGAGGAAAAAGAAAATTGAGAGAATTGTGGAGGTGACGGGGAGACAAAGCACTAGGGATGCAAGAAGAAAACAAGAATACAACTCAAACTTGTAGGTTAATGAAGATTGATTCATGAGGTATTTACAACATAAAGAACTCCTTCCAAGTGTTCTGCTGAGTTCAGAAAGGGCGAAAGGATACTGTTGCTGTGGTGGTTTGCTTTTGATGTTTTGTTAAGTTATTGATTATGTATGTTTTTCACATACCTCAAGTTTTATTTTCTTGCCTTTCTTTCAGTTGCTTAAGCTTTTTTTTTTAAAAGCATCTGGTAAAACATGAGAATGAGTATGGTAGGAAGAGATGCTTGTGGTTATCATCTGGCAAAGATGAGACTTATTTTCTCCGTCTTTTTTACTTCTTTCTCTTTTTCATTCTAGATTTCAAAAAAATGTTAAAAAAAAAGGAAGGGGGCTTTCACTGTATGATTCATTAGCTGGTATCTTAAATTAAAAAGTTGTTGCTTCTTTCAATAGGTGGTAAAGTGTCTGATGGATTACAGTGCTAAACAGAATAAAAAGGATATATATGGAAATACTCCTTTAATTTATGCATGCTTGAATGGTCAGTATGAGACTACTGCCTTGTTGTTACAGGTAAGATCACCGAAAACAGCATGTTCAGAATAGTATTTCTTACATGATATCTGTGCTGATCCACGATTCAGAATCAGTATTTTTGTTTATGCATTTCTCTGTCAAAACTACTCAGGGAAAAAATAAGAGTATTTGTTATCTCACTCCTTTCAATTCCTTCCTGTCATGGTTTTTTATTAGATAAATATTACTTTGCTATTATACAGCTAGCTGTTTTTATGGAACTTTTTTGTGGCAGGTGTTAGGTTTTCTTGCTTATGATTCTATTGCATAAGGTTTTTTGTGGTTTTTTGTGATTTCTTCTTTTTTTTTTAATATCTTTTGAACTTGGAATACATGGTAGATAAATGAAAAAAAATGAAATTAGCTGATCCATGAAATTATGGCTGAGAGAGGAGGAAATAATATGATCAGGTGGCTTATCGTTGAACTGGTGATTGCTAGCACATGCTTTCTGCGTTCGTCCACAGCTACAAGGCTTCTGTGGCATTGTTCTCATTCATACATTGAAAAGGAGAGAAAAACAGAATAGTAATGCGCTATCTCCATTTCATGCTACTCTGTCTTTATAACTTCAATTTTATCTCGCTGTCCAGCGCGGAGCTTCTGTTAACATTTCTAATGCCAAAGGAAATACAGCACTGCACGAGGCCGTGATAGGAAGGAACGAAGCCCTGGTAGACTTGCTACTTCAGAATGGTGCAATGACGCACATAAGGAACGAGAGGAACTGTACCCCTGCAGACTGCGCTGAGCCGGTGAGTGCAGAAGGCTCATTTCTGACGTTGGATTTTCCTAAAGTTCCATATGCATAATGCAGGAAAGAAAACAAATATAACTATTTGTCACAACAATATTTGCCAAGACTTCTGTGTTTAACAATTATGTGTGCTGTAAAGACTAAGATGCCTGTTTATTGTACACGTACAATATGATACCTGTGGTATATGAAACCTGTTGTGTTTCTAAAGTAAGTTATTCTAGACAAAAATGATCAGTCTAGAAAGAGTGAAAGCACATACGTGAATGAAAATGACATAAAAATCTATGCCAGTAATGGCGGAGAGAGCAGAAGAAATGTTGAATGTAGGAAAAGGAGCACCTTTTGCTGATGTTACACTGCTGGCAATCTTCCTCGTTCCACCCACTGTCTTTTGCCTTTCATGCCTTTTGATACCTTTTATCTTGTCATAGATAACTTTGACTTTCCCTTTTATTAATAGCAATAACATAACGTGTAACATTAAATTATAAAGAATTATTTCACTCTTTAAATGATTTGGTGCACGGTCCCTATCTTTATGTGCTTAAATAGCCTCTGAGATGTAGCATAATGACCACAAAATTCTGTACTGAATCAATTTTAGTATGTGTATTACCATTTAAACTGAAATTAGCTTAACCATAACTAATACAGTTTAAAATAATAGGTCAAGACTATAAAATCATCACACTGGTACAGTGCAACTTGTGAACACTGATTTCGTTCCTAGTCAAAATGATACAATTTAAAGTTAGTATTTATAATGAGGTATTTTTGTGTGTGTTACATTCATTTTGGCAGCAATTAACACAGTCTGCATACACTAGAATCCTGAAGTGCACTGATGTTTTTCTTTTTCTTTAATAATGGTGAAAATGGAAACTTTTAAAATTAAGAATTCAAATATCATTAAGTTGCTGGAAACAGCACCAAGCTATGTACCTACATCAGCAGAGAGAGGAAAGGAGTGTGAACAGCATGCTACTATCAAGATAAGAAAAACAGGTACGTGTCATATTTCCACTGGAATGAATAAAAAGGGATTTAGGAATTCATGTGCAACTACATCAAATATTTTCTATAAATGACTTACAATTAAAGAACAGTCAACTATTTTGCATATTTATTACAGGTAACACCTAAACCACTATAACTAAATGCAGCAGACTTTGTGTTACATTGGTGACATCGCTGCAAACTCAGTTGTCACTTTTTTGGGGTGTGTGTGGTGGGAATTTTACATGCAAAAGCATTTGAAGTTAAAAAATGTGCTACATTTGAGATGATATAATTAACCATGTAGTAATTGTCCACTTCAGTGCAAAGTAGAACAGATTAATTTAAATCACCTCTAGCTGTCATTTACATTGCCCTAAATGAGCGTAGGGAGTGACTCTTCCATTAGTTACTGTCTCTCATATTATGGGACAGAAATAAGAGCTACAAAGGTTTGAAAAAGAATGACTTTCAGTAAATAGCAGCATATAGTACAGTCCAAGCAAATACGTTGAGACACATGAAACAGTTTGACAATACAGCTGAGCTGATGTAATGGCTTATTGCCATTTAAAAGAGATGGTATTACTCACCATCCACCCTCCCCTCTTCCTCCTCGCCCTCAGCTTCTGGTCTTGTTTATCCACTACTTTCCTTATGCTGGCTTAGAAGTTTTTCAGATGAATTTTCAAGCTGATACAGTTCACGAAGCTGGTGAAAGGGGTGTAACCTGGGGCAAGGGGTGTAACAATGTAAAAATTGGAATTAAGGGCCTCAAAGTCCAGAATTACTTGGTCTCTTCAGAAGCTTGGCCATGCTAATCTGATGAAGAACGCTTACTCCCATGACTTAAAATGCTTTAAAATTTCCAAAGATAAATTGTGACTCTGATTCAAGTTATTACTATTATAGTTTTACTGTAAAATTTTAAATCTGTCAGTAGATACCACCTTTCATTCGTAACTGTGTTTTTTTAATTCTTAAGTGTGACTTAGTTGTAATTTTAGCTGCCTGTTCTTTTAAACTCCTAGTGAATTCTAAGCCATGTGAGAAAGCCGATGATCCCATAAGCAGACAACTTCAACTGGTCCAATC
>JAVJGG010000088.1:31318927-31343267 GCA_035590195.1 Aviceda cuculoides | reverse complement strand
TTCCTCAGAAGACCGTTTATTTTTTCCCATAAGCGAATAAGAAATGCAACTGTTTATGAAGCCCAAAAGTGGGTCAAGCATTGTTATGCATCACGTGACTAATTTGGCAGCAGATGTTAATCCTCCGAGGCATGCATATTCATATCACCAGACAGATGTTCTAGGCGTGACATAGTCATTGGTGGTGAACAGCAGTGATGTACTGTGCAGCAGGAGGGAAAAGCTGGCCAGTGAAGGAGTACTTGCAAACGTATTTATAATTGGTTTTGCACTAATACTTGGTGTACCATAAATTAAGAATTTCAGAGCCACTCTGCTTTCCAAAAATCATCTTAGTGCTTCACTCAATGGTTGGGTTTTGCCTATGATCTTTTTAAACGTTAATGTATATTCTGTGATAAAATACAGGAAATACTAGCCGGCTGTCACTTTCAGGTGGTGGTGTCAGACAGTAGCCTTTCTTTGTTGAGATAGTGCCACCGTGTGGATTTTCTGTGATTGAGGGACTTTTGTGGAAAGACTTACGTAGTTAGAAATTTCTTTGAAATGTTTTTTAGAGCAAAACATTTACGGAGAACAATAACAAGAGATAAAAGTGTCCCTAATTTTGACTATCAGTTATTGCATCAGGTAAGTGGAAGTACTTGCTTGAATTATTTGTATAATAGAGCAAATGTGTTTGTTTTGTCTGCTATTAATACAGATACATGTAACAGGGAAGTTTCTTTACTAGTGGTGGTTGGTGAATCCCAAAAGTTCAGACCCGTTTGCTAACTCGCTGATGTTCCATTGTTCAAACTTCAGTGGTGCTTCTATAACACTTCTTAAGCATCTTATTTTTAAACCTCTTGAGCCTTTTACTGCAGGCTTCATCTGTGTCTTGTTTTCTGTGTCATGTCAGACAAAATCTAGGCTACAGGAAGGCTTGAAAAACTTTACAGCTTGTAAGAGCTGTAGCTGAGCAGAGATGCTATTTACAAGAAAGAAATTTTTCAGTAGGCTAAAATTAGGGTTCGCGTGATAAGTCTGCTTGGAGGAGGAGATTGTTTGCAAGGGCGATAGCAAACTGCATGTTGCATTGCCAGCTGTGACACAAATACATGTAATCAATTCCTCTGTGGTTGGGGGTACCATGGCACCCTACGCCCATCTGACTGTTGGATGCTGCTCCACCCGGAGCATGTGCTCCCTCTTCCACCTTTCCACTGGCCTGGACTCTCATTGGACCTTCTACTGAGCCGTCTCAGCATACTAAATCAAGAGAAAAACTACCGCATTCAAAAGAAAACAGTTTTCTACCAGGTTAGTTCAGTAGCTGCCCGTTATTAGATTGACATAGCCTTAGAAATGCAGACTCTGATGCTCACCTCCATCTAGAAAATGGAATACTCTGTTTCATAGAGCGCTTATGAGATTTAGCATGTGCTAAGAGCCTTGAGAAAGCCAAATTAATGCTATAAAACTAATGTTTTACTAATTCTTTCTAGAATTAATGATAATATCCCACTATTTAATTAAACGTGGGATTTAGATTTTATAATTGCGGATCACTGAAGGCAGTATGTCATGTAAGTACAGCAAGTGTCAAAAAACTAATATGTGACCACAATACATAGCACTTCAATGACGTGCGAGTGTCGTGGCTTTGTGAATTTACACGTCGCACAGCTCTAAATTGTTAGTAGGTTTAAACATGTATAATCTCCATCTGAAACTTTTTGCCATTGGCAAGGTTGTTGCCATTAATTCAGTACAAGGCTATTGTAATTAATTTCTGCCTTTAAGTTCTTATCTTAGAAAATCTGTCATTAGCATGCTTGGATTCTCTTTTTTCAATTATTTTAACATTCGCCAGGTGGCCAGTAGTAGTCAAGGAGAGACACTTGCTCTGAAAAGGAAAAAATCAGCAGCAGATGTGGAAATGGAAGATCAGAATAGCTGGAATGACCAAAAAAAGAGTCTTGGGGGGGGGGGGGCGGGGGGCGTCGCTTCCCTGACCCCCCGCCCCCCCCCGCCGCTCTGCCCTGACAGGTAGGACCTGGAAGCTGGGAGTTTTTGCCTTTGCCTTCAGCAGTGCCAGGTTGAGACTGTCTGTATTACTACTTACATGGTTCTTAATGGTAAAAGAAATGGCTGTTAATTTCAAGTACCTTAAGACTTGCATTACAAAAGGTGTTTAGAAGAGTTAGGATGATACTGGGATAGTGCAGCGAAAATAAGTTTTGCAATGCCTTCATGATCTTTTCAGTTCTGGTACTGATGTATGTGTAGCCTGGGGCACGTTGGGCTCTTGTTTTCTCATATGGAGATTGAATGTAATTACTGTCTTACAAAGTATGCTATTTTTAATCCTTGGCTGTGTTCTCAGTATAAAGAATACCATGAAATTAATGTGATAATTATATTCAAGAAACACTATGTTAATTTTACTTTTTTGTAATGAAAAAAGTAGACAATGCTTTTAACATACCATTTTTCTGTCCTCACAGTTAGCTATTAAAAGCTTTGATAAAACCAAGTTAAAATCTGTTGAAAAGCTGGACCGGAGCAAAGTTAAGATCACTGATGCAGGATGCAGTGGCGAGTTCGTGAAACATGATGACATGATAGAAGTCCCTCACAGGAGTAAACTAATGCACCGAAGACACACCGTTAATGTGCCACTTTCGGCAGAGAATGTCAGCGATAATAGTTTATCCAGCCCTAGAAATCTAAGTATTTCACAATCAAGAGACTGCTGTGATGACTTGCTTTCAAAACATTGACAAGGAAGTGTGAATTTGATGTCAAAAGCTGAGGAATTAGGTGGTGTTAATTTCAATAACCCTTCACTGTGTATCAAAGAATTCCGTGATGCTTGCAAGCCTGCCTGCAGAACAGAATACAAGGTTGACTCCTCAGCAGAAATGGAATTTTCCTAGCACTTTCGAAGACTGAACCCCTCTGTTGATGTTGGAGGTAACTACACAGCCAGATCATTACTGATCTCAACATGTTAACAGGGACGTACTGAGATGCAGACAGCAAAGTTACTTTCCTATCCTACTTAGCACTTATTAAAAAATTATGTGTAACAGTAAACCAAACAAAACCCTCTATTGTATTTTTCAGCCACCCACCTTGTTTTTAAAACTCTTTGAATAATTTTTGCATTTTCAGTTTTTATCACTACATTGGATAAGTATATGTAAATATATATATTTATATACATATAAAGATATATTGGATAACAAGGTATTTATTGCCAGAGGTAACTGAAATATCTCTATTTTTATTGTAATGTTATGAACCATTATAGTATATATTTCTGTATATTTCAGTAGCTGGGAAAACAATAGTCTGTAACATCTGTGATGCCACATTAGGAGATTTATACATGCTATTAATGTGAAGGGATGTAATTCTTGCTGATTTCTTTGCAATGCTTCCCTGTATTGGATCTGCAAGATCAAGTTCTTACACAGGAGCTAAGGTACTGGGGAAGAAGTAAAGAGCTCTCGACAAAGCTAAACTTTGGACTCACTTTTCACAGCCTAATCAAAAAAAAAAAAGCAGAAGCAAACCTATATAAGGACACATAAAATTGCTTTGTGGTTTGCTTTGTTTGGTGGTTGTTTTTTTTTCCCCCCCTTTAAAGCAAGTCATGCAAAAATGCACAAACATTCATGATTCTGAACCTGGGCAACATCTGCAGACAATTAGGAGCCTCCTCTGGACTGCTCTTTAAAAAGGTGAAATTCCAATTATGAAAAGTACTTCTCACATTGGTAAGCATTTGTTGGAATAGGCCAAATATTACCTCATTCCTAGAGGTGATCACTGAAGAATTGAAAGCTTGCAAGTAACTATAAGATGGCTGCTTAGATTTGAACTTCATTTTCAGTTATGGCAGGAGAATGTGTAAATAGGACAAGCCAGGTTTCTAAATGCAGTATTTTTTATTCTTGGCTCATCACATCCAGCTTGTATTTTATTTCATAAACTATTTGTATGAATAATTCTATTTCTTTTAACTGTGGTGTTAGTAAACTGCCTGGCAAAGTACAACGCTGGAAGACATACTGATTATTTTTTCAAATAACTTTTTAATCTAAGAGGTAAAATGTGCAATAAGTGCACATGTGGACATTTGGAGATGAGGGTCATGTGTTTATTTTTCTAATAATTTATGAGTTCATCTGATTTTCTAATGTGCCTTGGATTTGTGCCAAATGATGGAAAAAAAAACCCCTAGTAAAATAACTCTTGAAAATGCTGTTTTCTTTGAGTGGTTTTTTTCAAAGCATTGAGTCTTTTATGCAGATTTCCTTGCTTTTGTTTTTGTAGGCATTTGAAGACTTCACCTTGTGTCTCTGTAACCTGAGGGATCTGTTGGAATTTACTCTGAAGTTCAGTATGACCTTCTTCCCTCCTACATTTGTGGATTACTATTATTAGGTTGTGTGATTTTGGATTTAAGGCATAGAGGTGTATAATACAGAACTGTTAATGAAAGCAAATGTTTTCATATAACTTCCTTTTCTAGCTCTACATTCCCATTTAAAAAAAAAAAAGTAGGATGGACGTTCAGCTATTACAAGCCAAAGACCAAGAGGAGAGACATATGAACTAGTTGTTTTTCCTTCTTGTGACACTATGAGGATGACCTAGAGTAAGTCACTTATCCTTACCTGTAGCAAAAATAACCTAGATATTACTTATAAAGCTTAAGATAGAAGTAAACTTTCATAGATGTGATTTCCAAACTACATAGTGAGAATTTTGCTTGTGTTTTAATTATACTATGCATTTAACTAAATGATTCTTGTCTTAAGACTTCTTGACAATATGGATGAGAAAAATCAGTTTATTAGCCTTTTAATACTGGTGATACTATGCTACAGAATACAAGTACTGAATATACTGCTCTAACTACAAAACATGAATTAGCACAATGACAGTGAGTTCAGTATCAACTCTTTTTTCTTAATCCTTAATAATAAGCACAGTGTGGTTGAATAGCTTCGAGAACAAGTTTTAAGATAGCTTATTAAATTCTCTTGAAAATGGTTAGAGATAAGTATCAGAGGATATGAACTCCTTTAGATACTTGCTTCTTTTCTATTAAAGACAGATTTTGAATACAACAGGTTATGGAAAACAACTTGTTCAATACTATTGTATTTTCTATGCAAGCAATGACACAGCTGCAACACTCCCAAGTTTCAGCCTTGATATGAATTGTTATATAATTATTGCTCCGTTTTACTCAAAGAATTGGCCAAGTGTTAAAGTAGCGCTTGCCTTTGGAACAACTTCCCTCCCTGCAATGAAATATAAAATTTGCAAGGAAGAAAACATAGTAGCTTACTAAGGCAACTTGGTGCATATTGCCTACTGTATTTTTTAACAAAATCTGTATTTTAAGACCTCTAACAGGAGAATTTTTTTTCTTTTTCTATAAAACTCTAAAGGACAAATTTATTAGAATTCACCTGAGTTTTCTATTCTATTACAGTATCAGAACAGTTGTCCATGTGAACCTGAGTCTACTTAAGTGACCAAGCCATGATTCAGTTTTATTCAGTGTTCAGTCTAGGATAAAGTTCTTTCCAGCCATTTTGGATGTATAGTTATATGTACTAAAAAAAACCAAACCAAAACAAAAAAACCCAAACACTTGAATGCCAAACAGTTCCACTATAATCTAAATGATGGAAAGATGATAACTAACAAATTATTTAGGTAAATGAAATAGTTTGCAAGTTTCCTTTGACTTGCTTAACCAAGCTTGTAATTAAAAAAATACCTTAATATTCAAAGATACGATGATCAAAGGCTAAACTGGAATAGGATTTGAAAGGAGTACCCCTGGAAGCTTCCCCTAACAATCTGTAGTGCAAATATACTGAAGTCAACTTCATGACACTTATGATTTGTCTGCAAAGCGTGTTACTGTATGGTCCAGTTTAATCTCCAAAAGGTTGTTAAGTTAAAATAAATCCAAAGTATTACTTCATGTTTTGATAACTGAGATTCTGGAACAGCTGCTTTAGAAGAACAGCAAGGCAATAAAGCTTACGTTGTTAGAAGTAGAATTTGATAAACTTAGGAATGGGAATATGAAGCATGGATGCTTACTGTAGCCCTAATGAGAAAACTGTTAAACCATCTGTCACCACACCTTGACTTGAATCCCTTCACAGTGGTAAAGTGCCATTAGTCTAAAAAAATGTAGCATACACCCACAATATTGCTGAAGTTAAGGAATCCTAATTGCAAGCATAGACAAGCGAAATGCCCAGTCTAGTCCAAATGAAACAAAAATAACTGTTCAAATACTTTAACCACATTCACACAAGATGAAAAACACCCACTAGTGCTCACTTTAAACAATTTTATTCTGTTTCAAAAGCCACTGCAGTTGGGATCATACATGTTCCTGTTAAATTATGTCAGAAAAGGGTTTTGTGGTGGTAGAGTGTTTATATCAGCATGTTACAGTATTTATCCTACTTATTTCCATAACCATATTTTTGAATAAACGTATAGCACAAGTTCAGTTTTACTTTATGCATGCAGGAGTTGCAGAAAGTGTAGGAAAATGGTCTTTTTTCCCAAGGTAAGAAACACTCCAGCCATTTGATAGAAATGGAGGTAGTTTTAAGAATATAAGAGACCAAGTGTCTGAACAGTGCTGTATTATTACACAGTTAACTTGCTTTTTTTTGAGATAGCTTGATTATTTCATAGGGGAATGGTTTAACTGTATGCTGGTTACAATTTCTTTGCGTGGACTGCCTGATACAAAGTCCTCTGATCCAAATGCTACTTTGATACCTTCACTTTATTTTATAAAGTTCCAGCAAGGACTTGAGAGCCAGTGAGCTGCTGGATAGGCTTCCTTCAGGGCTCAGGAAGTCTTTTCTAACAACACTTCTGTGATTTAAAGCCTGGAGGTAAGTTTTTAAACTCCTAGAGTGGCTGTTCCCAGGTTTACACTTAGCTCCTCCTCCTCATGTTATGGTATCTCCAATAGCAGCAAGTTAAGTGTGTGCAGCTGCTGAAAGCATAGCTTACACACTGAGTAAGGGGCAACAAAACATTCATGCTAATGAAGCAGTGGGGAACCCCACACTGCTCAGGCCTCTTAAACTACAAAAATTTAAGTTATAAAATCCCCTTCTCAGATTTATTTTATAAGACAAGTTCATTTGTTGGCCTTTTTATAAAAAAACAAAACAAAAAAAACCCCACGTAAACATTTTCAGATCTTGTATTCTGCCCAGTAACAGCATGTTGCCTTTTTCCAGGGCTTTTGTTTGGCAGACAGTCTTACAGTAGTATTAATAATCCTCCTCTTCATCAGAATCCAATACTTTCCTTCTGTTGAACTAAAATGAAATACATGATGTGAAAATAGAAGGGTCACAGTAAGTCCCAAAACAGAGCAACCCTTTCAAACTCCATGCATTTGACAATGAATACATTACATGGGAGCAAAACATTTACCCCATCACCCCGTCCCCACCAAGCCCCTGAACTGGCATAATGGAGGTACAGGACAGACACAGGGTAGTCTGTCTCACAATAGAACACTGACACCCCAGTGCCAGTATCTGCAAATTTTACTACTGATGAGGACTGCTATGATTTAATCCCAGCACCTACCACTGTAGGTAAGAGAGGTGGTAAATACAAAGTTAAGTTCTACCCTGAACTGAAATAGTCCAATACATGCAATTTTTCTGCTCTTATTTTATAACAAATTAAAATCACATTTAGGAAATAAAGCTTACCTTTACTGTTGTTTTCTTTTCTGTTTGCTGACTCACTTTTTCAAGTATTTCTATCAAACCTTGTTCCGATACCTAGGAAAGCAAAAGAAAAGCCACATAACCATATTTGGAGGTACTTAGTATCAAACAACTGAATTACACTTTCACTTTTTATAAAAGGTGTTTGATGGAATTATATAATAGTATTTAGAAGCTCTCAATTGCCTTTTTCAGTTATTTAATTTACAGATAGTAAAAACATCACTTTTTTTTTTTAGAGTGAATTAGGGTTGAATATGAATATATGTGAGAAAGAATTGGAAAAACATAACTCACCTTTCCAGCTAGCTGTCCAAATCTTGCCATCTGTATAAGATAATTCTCTACTGCTTTTGCTTTGTCTGGTTTCACAAGTGCTAAATTGCTTACTGCAACAAAAACAGGCTCTGTTCATTTTGCTTTAAAACAGCTCAAATACCTTTACTAGTAACTAGAGACAAATATACCTATGAAGCAGTCATCTTCATGCCAGGGTCATGAAATAAATTGAAAAAGGCATTTTCATTTATGTAAAATAAAGATACAAGATAGTTATATTTCTTCCTTTCAAATATTTGTTCCTAATTAGATTAACTAATTTTGACTCTCACTACCATTCGTACTATTAATTAAAAAAAAATAATTCATTAACAGCATACACTAGATGAGAATTTTTTATTAGAAAGTTACTTGGATACTTACATCTTGCACGAGCTGCTTGATCAAGAACTTGAGCTAAAATAGTATTTCTTATCTCTGCTTCCCTATAATGAAAAATTAACCACACATTACAAGTGGGATTTTAAATACCTAAATTAAAATGCACAAACCAGCAAACTACAGAAGACTTTAGATTCATGTAAGTGACTTCTTGAGGTGCCTTCAAACCTTACATTTACATGATTTCTTTTATAGCATTTTCTGTCATGAGCTCTATGTACATTGACAAAGTTACATAGCTGACATCTTCCAAGAAATTAAGATGGAGTTTACTCCTTACACTTTCTTACTGTTCATTATTACATCTTAAAGACAAAAGCCATGCTACCCACTGTAAAGATTCTGCATTCAGTTCCATGTGGAGTTTCACCAGAGATAGTATATGGTAAAGCAGGCATAGGGAATAGTCCATGCAATTGCAAGACAGAACCAAACCTCATTATTTATTTAGAATTTTTCGGTAAGTCTTCATATACTTACAATATTCGACTACATATTTGCAAAACTGGAATTTTAGTTTATGCATTTCAGTTAACACAAACTGTCACTGTGTGCAAAGTCTAGCTCTTTAAACACTTATTTTCTATTTTCCACTTAGTATCTGCACTAAACAGTTTCCAGACTAAGCTGTGACATGAATCATTTTGTTCCATATTTTTAACTGTGACAGATGTCCCAGAAAAATCAAGTCAACTAGGAAAGCATGTTCCCATTGCACTAACAGAGCCAAACCCAAACTTGTCACTCAGACAAAACCCCAGTGTGAGAAGAGTTCTGCCAGCCTTCAAGATTTTCTTAAGACCAATTCTTACTACCCTGAAAAGCCAAGGTTTCTGAGTTCCAGAAGCAGGTGACAGTGGGAGTGATGCTTCCCCAAAACATCCTATTATATCACCAAGGGTCACAAGGTTATTGCACTCAGCTGAGTCCCAAAGTGAAAGTGAGCTGCTACTGCTGTTTTCTTCCACACCCTCCTACCCCCAGTCTGGGTTCAGACTGCCTGACAGCTCTGTTGTGGATCATCCAATACAGTCATGGCCTGGGAGCCACACTTAGATCAATCAGGTTTTAGCTATCCTTGGGTTAAATCTTCAACATTTCAGCTACTTTGTTGGTGGTTTTTCCAGCAGCAAAAAAAATTCAGGTGAGTAGTCCAAAGAAATTAAAATACTACAAAAAAAAAAAAAAGGTTCAAAATGATTAGATGCAAGCCAGAAGTCAATAGTTCTCATTTATACCTCTGTTTTGCTTCCTGTTGCGATGGATCACCAGAAGAATCCTAAAGAATGAGATTAGAATAAACATGATCATCCAAAACCATTCCACACAGGACAGTAAGTTTAAATCTTCCAGCGGAGTTAATGAGAGCTAAACCTGCCTGCTAAACTCACTTGACCATGGACGAGATCCTGAAAATGAGAATCTGCTGCCCTAGCAAATAAATGTGCCATACTGTGCTTTCCTCACAAAGCAGTAATGCAAACAAGTGTGATGACTAGTGCTACTGGATCTATCCACAGATTGTTGTAGGTTTGGACATTAAAAGGCCCTCCCATTAGGTCTAAGATAATAAGCTTTCCCAAAGCCCAGAAAACAGACAAAAGCATTTAAAACCCATTGAAGTAAGCTAAAGACAAGTGAAATTCAATGTAACATTTTGTATTTGTCAATACAGAAGAAAACACAATCCTAGCACAGTAGTTTTGGATTAATATAGCCAGCTGAGATGACTATTCAGAAGCAAATAACAACAGAAGAGGAAAAAACCTGAAATTTGTGTTGAATCTGCACCTCAAATTTTATAGGTAACATTTCAAAGTATGAAAGCAGAACAAGAAACCATACAGAGAGAGGAAACGAGGCTGATCATAGGTACGCAAGGTCCCTTCACAGGAACAACAGACCAGACTGATACGCTTCAGCTCTGAGAACGGAGATGACTGCCAAGACCGACGATGGCAAACCCTAAAACCGTGAGCGGCAGGGAAAAAGGCGGTGGGGAGGGAAGGGCGATGCGCTGAACCTTCCAGGGCAGCAGCCAGGGCACCCCAGGCAGGTAGCAGGAGGCAGGCCCAAGGCGCCGACTGCTCAGGCAGCAGGAGAGGAGAGGGCCGGGGGGCGGCCGGTCCTCACCTCCCCACCCGCGCCGGGCGCCACTCACCGAGGCTGCACTCGGCGACGCTTCCAGCAAAAAAGCACCGGGCACGGCCGGGCCGCTTCCCGCATCCCCCCAGCCGGAGCCTTTATTCCCAGAGAGGCCTCCTCAAGGCGCGTCCCCTCCTCTCCCCCGTGCCCGCTCCTGCCTTCCCGAGAGAGGCTCGGGCGGAGGGACAGGCCCCGCCGAGCGCCCGCCTCCCCCCGGCCCGGCGGCGGAGAGCGGGGGCGCTGCCCCCACGCCTTACCCCGTGCTTGGCCTGCAGCTCGGCCAGCCGCTGCTGCCGCAGGGCCTCCAGCTCCTCGTCCGCCATGACCGCCGAGCGGTCGCGCAGCCGCAGCGCCCGCGCCGTACTGCGCCTGCGCCAGCGCGCCAGGCCCTACTAATCCACCGCCGAGCGAGGGGGGCGGGGCTTCTCCGCGGCCTGGCCTCCCCTCGCGGCGGCCTGGGCGAAAATGGCGGCGGTGGTTAGACCTCCCCGCGGGTGTGGGTGGGTCCGGCCTGGTCCCCAGCTCCTCTCAGGTCCGCTCTGTGCAGGAATTCATAGTGTCGCCCAAACCTCTGGTCCATGAGCTTGCCTTTTCTTTGCGCTTTCCAGGTCTGCCGGGTTGGTGAGCCCACCCGCGGTTTTGTTTCCCTAGTGCGGGGATCGTGGCTGGAGCAGCGATGCTGTGAAGAGAAAGTGGGGGAAGTTGCAGCCCCTTTTTTTGAGAGCTGCTGGCATAAGGAGCCCAAGTCAGGCTAAGTCAGGCCTTCTTGTTCTCTGGCTCCCTTTCTGTGAGGAGGCAGTGCAGAATGGTTATGTTATGCCAGGTAAGCTGTTAGTAGGCTGATAGAAACAGCGTTGGTTTGGTACGTCCATTTGTCTGGACCGTTGTAGTCTACTACCATGACCTTGGATTGATCACACTTCGGCTGTGTCTCCTGCAGGTCCTCCGATTTCCTTGAAAAAAACCAGCAGGAAGGGGGGGGCAGGATTTGGTTAGCCTTCCCACATGTGCAGTATTGACTGGTAATTCCCCAAGCTCTGTTCAGCTGTGACTCTCCGAGAACTAACTTACTGTGCTGCGACCACTGCTTCCAAGTTCAAGACACAGTAGGCAACTGGTGGTAGACGATGTTTTACATCTTGTGTTAAGAAAAGAACACAGTGGCTTTGTTATACTGACTAGTGGTGGATAAGAAATCCTGTATGCTGCAAAATGTATAAGATACCAGAGAAAATTACTTCTGGCTGACCTTGCAAATTCCCTGAGAAGGTAAAAGCCTTAGGCCCTTTTCAGATAACTTAGCTTAGTGTGTCAGTATGATTTGTGACAAGAGAACGTAAATCAAGAAAAGATAGATAGTAGAGTTACTAACGAACATTCTTTGCGATAAGTTGTATCAAACGTAAAGTGTCTGGCTGTGCAGAATCACTAGAAAAGGGTCAACTAGTGGACAAGTGAGGAAGACTATTGAAGACCACCAGAGGACCCCTGAAGACCACCAGACATCTTGAGTGTGCCTGCACCAAGGCTATTTACATATGTTAATGACTTCCTGGAATTCAGATGAATATGTTAATTGTTTCCAGGAAAAATCATGAATATGTATACCCATTTTGTATATAATCTCGACTGTTGAAAGAATTGCTATGCATGATAGGTGGAACGATCCCCTGTACATCCAGCGCTGCAATAAAGAATGCCTGCTTTCTAAAACTCCAAAATTGAATCTTGGAGAGCTGCTGAAGTGCCGACTTACAGTAACACTGGGACTAGAAAAAGCATGAAATGATACGGCTTCCTGCCCCTCCAGCTTTGAGGTCTGTCCCTGTCTCTGAAATCTAAGACTGTAGGAAGCTGACAAAAGGTACTGGCCTTGATCAGACTTGGTACAAAGTCACTGTAAAATCAATTCAAAGTGACTATTGTTGACAAACTCACTTGACGGCTTCAGTCATGTTAAATGAGTAACTTTGACATCTAAAATTTCGGCTATTAATGTTGGTCAGTCACATGTTCTTATTAAAGGCTGTATGGTTTTCACTCATGCTTTAAGATTTAATTTAACCAAAGAAACAACTTGAACACTCTTCTACCAGGTTAAATAAGCTACAACTTCCTAAAAATAGAGGTTCTATGAAGATACATTACCAAATATTTCTGGTCTAGTTTTCAAAAGTTACAAAAAGTATCAAGTGCTTGTTTCATTAATACTTTTAATTAAGAACTTGTGCAGTGAATGCAGACACAATTGGTGGAGTGGAATTAATTTTCTTTTCAGCTTTCCATGCTGCATGCTCCAAATGGATAACATGAGCCTGAAAACCTTGCATCCATCCAGACAGCCTGAGAAGCATGTTTATACCTTCATAAATTTAAAATCAGGGTCTATTTCAGGAGCACATTTTTAGTGGATTTCAAGGAAAGTTTGGGTATTTACTTACATGTTAGCAGCAGAGGGAGCCCTAGTTCCACAAAAGAGTATTTGTTGCTCAGGCCATAAACTAGGAAACAAAAAAATGGTTGGTTTTTTTTGCTGTGCAGTATGTTCTCACAAATGAAGCTTTAATCTATATCGTACATCTCTGTTGCTGTAAATGCATGCTCCATTATACCACCATATGCTTTGCTTCAGTCAGAGAAGGCTGCAGTAATCCTAATACTTCATCTAGCTTTATAGATATTTGTGTTGCGTGTTTGATTGCGTATTGTTTGCTCACACACTTAAAGGTTATGTCTTAATAAGTTGTTTTAAATGAGTTTATTAGCAGTGAGCTGGCAGTAGATGAGTTTTTATGTTTTGAGAAGGTTTCATTGTAGTTATTGTCAATTATATGAGATTCAGGAAGCAAAAAAGGAGAGTTTGGTTCATTAAAAAAATCTGGAGGCATGTAGCACAGTGCTTTAGGTTGTATTTCATTTTTGGCTAGTCAGCTGCCTAGTTTCTTCTTCATGTGCTTAGAGGTGTATATCATTACCGTTGCAAACTGGACAGCTCTAAATGTGAAAACATGAAAGAAAAGATAAAGGTTTCTCGGTACTGGTTGCTTTATAGTGTTCAGGACTTTTAATTGTGAGGCTGAAATCATGGATTCCTGAAAGTTTTATACATATTCAATATGTCTACAGAGTCCCGTGGGCCATTTATATTGATGAAGAATGGTAAACAGAAAAGAAATGCTTTAAAAATACTCTTTCCCATTTCTTTTAAACTTCTTTTCTGATAACTGTGCATCTCAGAGTGCAACCTAGTATATATTATATATCATATGTAACACCAGTATTATATAATTATGTTAACTACATTACATAACAAACATACTGCGTGTAGAATAGATGTTATATATTGCTAACTGATCTCTCTATACAATATAAATATATTTTTAATATACATGTATAGTGTATAATTAAAAAAATGTATTTTAAGAGTCTTATTTTGGTATATCCTGTTTTGAGGTACTTCAACAGACATCATTTTCAAGTGCAGAGTGGGCTATTGAATGCCTCTAAGTTGAATGATGTTTGAAAACTTAAGCTTTGTTGCTTGGCCAGTGAGGACTTAAAAGGCAAAAAGTAGGATTCTGTTGTGGTAGTTAAAGTTTCATATAGCATTGTGTGGCTACAATTTTGTCTTACCTGAGGCATCAGGTCAAATTTCACAGCTGTGAATATCAGCAAATTCAATAGGAGTTAAAATTCATGTCATTGAAAAGCAAGTTTGATTTAAACACAACTGATATGTTAAAAATTCTAGTATTTTTATAGCATCTTTTCAGATACCCAACCATCTCAAGCTGTTTATTAACATGCCATACATTGTTCTAGAAATACTATATCTTATATATTCTGATATACTAATAGTATTCATTCTATTCTTCCCATTATCAGTCACATCAAACCTTGCTAAATAACATGAGATTGGTTGTTATCTCATAAGCTTAGACTGGTGTAGCTATACTGAGCTCACCTAAATAATAGTTAGTGTTTATCAGCTGGATTTTGTCTGTCTTGTGTTGTCATTAGCAAGTCAAGTAACTTTTGTTGAATGCTTGCAACGTTTGGTACTAGCAGTTATATATCCTGTTGGTGTAAAGGTGGTTGGGGTGAATAAGCAGGTAAAGATTACAGACAAGATACAGGGCAGAAAATGGAAGTACTAAGGATGAAGAAGAGGACAGTTGTTGTGTGAACCAAGACCCTTCATAAAAGTAGTAACGCGGGTTTTTTTGATGTCAGGAAACTGGAAATATTTATTCTTGAGTGTGTGTCCATTTTTGTTAACATTCCATTGGTTAAGGGTGTATGTTTTTGAGATTAATGTGTGATGTACTCCATTTGAAAATCCAGGTTCTGATCATGCATGTGATATTCAGGCTGATGTTTTAGGAAACAGGGCAGTTCCATAAAGGAACATTTTGTTACTCTGTTTGTTACTGTGATTCATCCTTTTTTATTATACCTATGTAATTTAGTGAAATTAATCTAAAAATTATTTCCTAAAGTCTTCTAGCAGAATTAATTTTTTTGATGAATGGAAAATAGTTCACTCTGGCACTAAAATAGTAACATTTTTTGTATGACTGGAGAAAAATAGTACTTTGAAGCGGAACACTCTGTGTTCTTTAAGAATGCATTTGTCAGCTGTGAAAGGTGCTCAGTATCAGTTGGGTTGCAAGTAATAATGCACTATATGTACATTAGCCATTCAGCAGAATGACAGGAAAGGTTATCAGTACTATTTGAGATATGTAAAAATCTCAAGGATATTAATTTTGGTAAGCAGGATCCTTCCCAAGCCCTTTGAGACTTAATTTCGAACACTAGAGGGCTCAAGATATGTTTCTGATTTTTTTCCACAAGGTTTTAATCACTATAAATAGTGTGTCTCTTTCAGTAATGCTCACATTAACCTCATAATCATCCTTAAAATTACACTGTATTATACAGAAGAATGGCAATGCATGAATAAGCTAATGAACGAAACACTTCCTTCCTCAAGCAACTGTGAATAAAATAAAGTAAAATACCTACAGCTGTGACAACACTCTGCAAACTCTATATTTAGTACTTCTGATTGGAAGATATACTGGAATTCCTTGCTTGATGAAATCCTTGCTTAGTCATCTCTGGCCTAAATTAAAATTTTAGTAAAAATTAACCACATAAACATTGCTATTGTAATTTAAAATAAAATCAACAAACATTGCCATGCCTTCAAAATAAGCATTGCAAGACTTTTCCACTTTATAGAAACTGAAGCAAGACACTTTTAAAAAAGTAATATTTAAAAAAAAGAAAACTGATTTCAGTATTTGGTGTGAGAGAAATGAAGGAAGACTTACATCAACAGTGAAAACTAGATATATAATCTTAAATTATTAACAGTGAATTTTAACCATCTAATTAGTTAATGTACAACCACATTGTGCCTATTCCAAAGCTTATTGAAGCCATGGAAAATTTCCCCTTTAATTTCCATTATTTTATAAACAAACACACTAAGGCTAATAAGGATTGTTTGCAATGCAACAATCTGAATGGGTGCCTCAGTAGTGGGCTCTTTAATAAATAGTTACAGCCTTGAGAAACATTGTGCCCAGTCTGCATCATGGGTTTACAAAGAGTTGTATGCAGTAATATAAAAGTACAGTAGAATAGATCTGGAAATGGAATGACATCAACATGTGAGTCAGATGTGAGGAGATCTCAGGTTGTAAAAGACAAGGAGTGAAAAAAGGAAAAATATTATTCATTACATTTTTGTAGATAGACTTTTTTATTACGTTTTATTTCAAAAAGTAAACAGCAAATGTTTTGCAGGAATGTAATCCTTATAGTGCCATCAAATCTGAGGAGCACACTCAAATATTTTCTTATGCTTTATATATTTGAAGTCTGATACTGAAGCTGTGAAGTCGATGACAGTATCTTACAGATTTTAGTAGGAACTGAGTCATTGCTTAAGTCCAACACCTGTAAAGTACTTGAGTTCATGTGTAAATTTCAGCCCATGGGAAAATCCAGTGAAATTAATGTATATATTTATATATTTCCTACTTTAGGATTGTCATCTCTCATGGATTTGCTCTGCTACAGAGGTGCACCTGGCTGAAGCCATTAATGTGGTTTTTATTGCTTTATATGCTTTGATGCCTTAATTTTTTTAAACATCTGCAATAAATGTTTTTTCTTTTGCTTTATCAAGAATTAGAGCATGAATGCCTTTATTTTTTTGGCTAAAATCTTGTACCTCAGATTGTTCATTCTCTTTCTGGGTAATGTAATTTTGCCTATATGAAGCAGCTGTGTTTAATGAGCTGGAGCACAGCAAAGCCAATAAAACATGAACTCTGCATTATCAGCACATATATGAAGTGAAGGGTGGACTATGAATTAAAACAACTTCCTGTTTTTCTTTTTGGAATTGTAATATATCATCACATTCTCCTATAATAGTACTTACTCTATTGTTAAATTTCTATAAGAGGAAGGACTTAGTCACTTATTTGTTGGTTTGATTAATGACTAATGTTGACTATGTTGTTGTACTGTCCCTTCTTAAGGACTTTCTTACCATATTTCAGATTCAAACTAGGAATTAATTTGGACGGAATAACTGTATTAACAGCCTAGAACCCTTGTACTCAGCCTAGCTGAGCAGGTTAAGCACTTCTGGTAAGAGGTCAGGATTGTGCTTCTTCCTTAGCTGTATTTGCAGCTAAACATTGCTTGTTCTGAAACACGTTCCACAGCTCCCAACTGTATCACTGGACTATGAATAACAGGGAGTAGACAATTTAGAAATATCTCTTTAAGTTAAACTATTGTAGTTGCTGGTAGTATTGTTTTATGTAGTAAAATTAGATGCTCTCGTTTTTCTAAAAGTGTTAATTTAGGAGTTTTAAAACTCTTGCGTAAATTTAGATATGGTAATATAATTTTTTGCTTAAAAAAAACCCCAAAACAACCCCAGACAAACCCTTCCATATCCTTGGAATTTGATAAATTTGAAGTGTGGCTCTACTGGAAGATACTACCGTGTAAAAATCAAATGCATTGGCCTAGCAGTTCTCTCCTATGTATTGAGTATCTGCTTTCGTTAATAACAAAGATAAACTACTGCTATTTTTTTTTACTTGTTTTTGGAAATGACACAGGTACAAGAAGTGCACTAGATCTGTTTTTTTTTCTTTTTTCATTGTTAAAAGAAGTATTTATTGCATTCCAACTATTTCGTTTTGCTCTAGCTTATGGAAGAGAATCTACTTTAAATGGTATGGAACAGTATTGGTTCTAATTATTTATTCAGTTGAGAGCCCGTGGAATAGAATATGCACACTAAAAATGTCTAAGTTAACCCACTTTTAACTCACTGTCCGTTAACCCTTTAGGCCGGTGTTTCATAAATAGAGATGAAAAGAGAGACAGAAGAGTAAATGGAGGCCAGATTGCACAGAATGCTACAGAGGAAGGTGATCAAAAGACTAGAGCTGGGAAAGGAAAGGTGAGACTGGGATAAAAAGTAGTGCTTGCTTCTTTTTTACTTTTGTTATTTACTGTTGCTTAGGTCAAGGTTTGGTGAGAAAATCTGAGCTGACCCCGGCAGCATTTTAGATAGTCCACACACACGTGAGTCAGCAGCTGTTCTAAGGAAGGGTTGTGGAAGTAGGACAAAATCAAATATTGAAACTGTATTATAAGAAAAGCAGGCGATCTGCTGCCTGAGCAGTCTTTTACCTAGAATTATTTACAATAGAATTAAATAAGAGGTAGACTGACTGCCTTCAGGATGTCTCACCACACCTTCATGTAACATGAAGGAAGATGATTAATTCCTCATGGAGGCATCATTCCTTACTGATTCCTTGGGCTATAGAAACAAGAATATTTTCTTTGTATTCCCTTGTACAGGTTTTCCATATGCCCTGATTGCAGCCATAAGCTTTGGTTTCTAAATTGCTAGCAATAATATGCTTGAGTATTTTTAACATGTAAGAGTTTGAAGTGGAAGTCAGCCAAATTAAAATACCAGTTTAAGTTTGTATCACTCAAGAACTTCTTTAATTTTCGAAGATGAAGATGAGCTAATTACTTTAAAACTTTAAAGGTGGTTTCTGCCTTTGTAGGTAGTATATTATTCTTTATTACTCACTAAAACAGAATATTTCTTATAGTAATTGTTGATCTGACTGACACACATGCTAATTCTGATGTACAGTATAAGACACCTCAGATTAGCACAGACACAAGTGTTTGGTACTGTCACACTGTTCATAGTTATTTAAACAAACATTTTCTTCAAAGGAAACTCTACATAAACCTGTTGGAAGTACCTTTTTGTTAATGTGCTGGTGTGTGATATTTAAAAATTTAGTTCGTACCACTTGGGGCAAACCCCGCTCAAATCTAAAAAATCTCTATGGAAGGATGTTACATTGGATCTAGGTCAGTCCATCTGTGGCTTTCAGAGCTCCTGGCCTTGGCAGATGTGGACTCCCTGATCCCGTAGCGGTTGTCTGCTTCATACCCTGGAGGCCATAACAGGGCTGCAGTCCATATGATGTGCTTCCCAGCACTGTGGAATCTGGAAGACCAGGTTTCTCAATGGCCCTTTAGGCAGGATGCTAAGAAGTTCACCAGAAACCTGCCTGGCTTCTGCTGGAGCCTGGGCAGAACCGAATCAGGTATGTTTTCTTTGCCAAAACTGCAAATTCCGACAATGTAAATTGTGTTCTTCTGATTAGTTCTGCTGAGGTGAGAACAGTTTGCGATTCTGAAACACAGGGAAATGTGATGATCAAACCAAAAGATATTGAAGTTTTGGAGAATTATGCTTATGAATAGGAAATACAAGCAAGAATGAATTGATTCTTTCTGTTTACTGCATGTATACAAATAATCGAAAAATACTCTAAGCAAGGTTTACTAAGATTTAGTGCCAGGCGTATGCATTCATTGTGTTTTATGCATTGAATGCAAAACCAGCAGTCTGCTTCTCACACAGACATTTTATTAAGGCAGTTATAGGGATGAAGCATAGTTTTGAGAAAAATGGATGTTTAGAGTAGTGTAAAGTCATTTACAAAAGTCATTATTTAAAAAAAAGTGAAATGACCCTTTCTGTGTCAGTCGCATAAGTCAAATTTCTGATTAATAGAAAAACTTTATCATGTGAAAACTTAAGAATTTTAAGAAAAGCTTTTCTGTAAAGATTTTCAAGCTATTTACTGATATTATTAATAATGTAATTAATTTGGTAAGTAGTAGGGCACCAGGCAGGGAAAACAGAATATACCATTAGAGTGTTATTCAGTGAGAATTGATTGTTACTGTACTGTCTGATTTCAACACACCTCAGATTTTACTTTTTTATATGTATGTATAGTTCATTTAATTTGATTATAAGTTAGGTAGGAGGTGTTTCTGACTGCATAAGAAGTATGGCCATTTACACAGATTATTGTAATTAAAACATTTATTCTAACCTTCCTGGACTTGTATATAGCACACTATGCTTAACAGCAGAAAGGGTATTCCAGCTGTTTGAAATGAATGGGAAAGTAATTGTTATAAAATACTGAAAGGTATTGAAAATGTCATCAGTTTTTCAGTTTTGGAGGAAGGATACTGACTGCTCTTAGCATGACAGAAGGTGTTTCTTGCACTCATTTGACTGCTAGGTTCCAAGAAAAATTTGTGAAGTATAGTGAGAAAGTTGCATAAAGAGCTAGCAAGGATTAGACAACAGCAGCTGTACTTCTGAATAATTTGGGTTTAGTTTTCAAAATTATGCAGGAAAGGATTATCACTTATACTTGCTTTTGAGAAAATGGAGCTACAAGTGTTGTTTATAAAAAGTGACAATGTACAAACCATCTAACGTAGCACAGGGACTGTCTTGTCACTTTGGGCTAGATCCTGCAGAGCTGTGTGCCAAGACACTTGTGGCATCATGAGTGGGAAGTAAATAGTGTAGAAAGAGCTTCCTTTGTCTAGATACGCAGCAGGGCACAACCCTTCCTGAAAGTTTAAACTAGTGCTTGAGAGTGACGTCTGTCAGGAGTACCAGATGACATATATATCAGCTGGCTCCAGAGGGGTATTCATTCTGTTACTGATATATATATATTTATAGTTATTTACAGTAACAGATCCTAGGGGACTTCCAGCCCCTTTCTCCCCCTTGAAAGCCAGCTACTGAGTATGTGGCAGTCAAGACCACTCACTGCTTCAGCATATTTGCCTTTTGATCGAAAGCAAAGTAAATTGTGCCACTTTTCCCTAAGCCATCCTGCCCTTCAGCTACAAGGTATATGTAAAACAGGAAGAATGCCTAGCATCATTCTTCTCTCCTGCCTCAATATTTACTGTGCAGTTCCATACAGTTAAGGTAACATTTTCCTCAGAATGTTTCCTGTTCATATTTTAAAGGAACTCTAATTTGTAAAATGCAAATTCTGCATTAAATACTTGACATTATGTTTCTTTAAAAATTTATGTTCGTACTATAAATCAGTAAATTGCGAAGACTGTAATTCAGTAATTTTCAAACATGAATTAATAATTTTTGACAGAGATTATGATTTTGTCTTGGCCTTGCCATCACCTGATCACAGAGGTGAGCCTCAGTCACCAGCAGGTCGGTTGTGTTTAGTGCTGTGTGTGACCACTAGATATCTTTGTTCATGTGAGATCTCTGGAAACTATGCTTACCTTGCACTCCAGGCTTGCAAGGTAGCAATCCATACGGCGTGTGAGCCTAGTCAGGAGACTTGTTCTGAGGTACATAGGTATATCCTTAAAGTCATTAAGTCCTGGCTTTTACAGATTAAAAAGAGGGAAACTTCTAATTACTCTATTAAAAGATGGTAATTGAGGTAACACAGGTAATTCAAGGCAGGAGCAAGAAAAGAATTCTTGCTTCGGTGCAAGAACTGGTGCTTCTTAACTGTCAAATCCAAAATTAGAGCTAGCAGAAATAGAAGGAGTTGCTATAAACAGGAGGATGGTCTGGAACATTCAGAGAACCCTGATGTAACCTCAGAGTGCTGTTGAAGCGTCGGGAAAAAGAAGCAAACAACGTGTAAAGTTCATTATACTCTCTAGATCTGCTATCTCAAGAAACTTGTGAAGTAGAAGAGCTGAGGAGCTGGTTTTGTAAAGTCAGCGCCCATAAGGTCAGGACTTCTGGAGATGGGCTGAAGTCAGAAAGATTCTGCCTGTACAAGCATCCAGGGCATCAATTTAGATTCCCACTAATTTGCACAGTTAGTAATAGGATTAGAGTCTCAAGTATTTGTCTACGATTACCATTGGGCAGTGAACTATAAAAATCAGCAACCTTTTATTTTTTAACAAACAACAGTATAAAGTCTCTATTTTCCTAAAAAAAAATCCCTTGTGTAATCTCTGCATTTTCCATCTACATGCTGATTGAAATAATGTAGCTTGAATTCTGCATTTGAAACCACGAATGAGGCTCATCTTTAAAGTCAGAACCACGTTTGTGTCTAAACTAATTAAAATGTCTGTTGAATTTTTGATGCAGAAATGAAGGACCTTTTAAAATGTAGTTCTGTTCCTGGTATATTTTCACAGGTTTTTACAGAGAGAAATGCTAGTGGATGTAGAAGACAGAACTCGCTCATATGATCCCATAAAAGGGTTTGATCAAATACTAGTTGTAGATTCTTCATGGTATCCTACTAGTTAGGGAACTGTTAGAAAAGTTCCTTTTATTTTGGAACCATATACATCTTTGTGACCAAGTTAGGGGTTCTTCCCATCCCAATCTGTATTGCCCTGTATACAATCCATAGACCTCACAAATTTTCTTTTTTTAAGACCAAAAAAAAAAAAAGCACCACAAAGCCACATATAGGAGGATGTTTTTATACAGGGATTTCAAGGTCATTTTAACTCTGTGAGGAAAAATTATCCTAAGAATTTGCATCATCTCGACTTTTTACATCAATTCAACTGTAATATTTTAATGTTTTTTAAAGAAGGCATATTCATTATTATTATTGCTAATTATAATGAAGTTTCAATTCTGTTAGAGAAATGGATGAAAGATTGACTATCCTAATTGAGACGTCCATGCCTGCATTGGAATTCAGATACAACAACTTCTTACACCATGGGTTTTATGCCAAGGTAGAATTGAAAATGCTTGAGATCTCAGGTGCATTTGAGGCATGGAGAAACAACTCCTGTTTAGTACTCTGGATTAATTTCTTTTGTTTTAGAGAAGCGATTCTGCCTTTCTGATGGACTTTACCAGTAGCACTGTTCTACCTCAGATGGCATTTCCTCAGCCTTTTTTTCCCTCTTCTGTGCTTCGATGCATGTTAGATGTTTTGTTTTTGGAAGTTCTTGTGCCTATTTCATTCTGTGGGGGAAAAGAAGGGTAATCCTGCCCTGGACCCTGAAGGAATTTGTCATTCTGAAATTGCTACTCACTGTTGGTGTGAAAGGGGAGGAAGGGAAGGTGAGTACAGGTACTCTCCAGCTGACAGTAGCGTGCTGCTTGATTGAAAGAGGACAGATGCAGTATGAGGCATAAATGGAGATAACATATTAATGTGTGAAGCTGAAGATTTGTATCTATCTCCTTAATTACTTGCAGGATGAAATGGAGGTCACTCTTGTGGTAAGACTAGTAGAGCACTTGGATTTTTCATTCTGAGTCTCCTGTAGTCTTCCTACTGGATCCTGGACTCCCATTTCTCCATAAAGGCAACCAGTTTCTCTAAAAGGATATCGGGAAGTTACAATGTTGTGTTTATAAAGTTTTTCAAAGTCTTGTGTGGGAAGTGTGTGGAAGAATGCCCTGCCTGTTTCATGAGAAAAGTAACCGTTATTCACAGTCTCATAAAATTTGAGTAATGTGACTAATAAAGAGCATCTTTTATTTTTTCGCTTTTCTTTAATCTCAGAATGACTCTTAATCTTAAGAGATTTATGTACTACATAAATATAGCTAATGCCAGTTTTATATTGTGTTTGACTTCATTCTTGAAAGCACAATTTTATTTTGAAGAGGAACTGCTTAATGGAGTAACTTTTTCTGCAACCTTCCCGATTTACGTAGTCAGTTAACTTTAATGGTGAAATTTAGTTTTATTGCTTTTTTTTTAGTTTTACTCACTCACGCCCCAAATCCAACACAGTTAAATGAACGTTGGGTTCTATTTCTTTCTGTTTATTACCAGAAACGTTCTGTAGTGAAGCTACATTTTTTTGTCACCTAAAAGATCTCTTTTACCTTTACAAATCTGGAGGTATTAGGGAGCAGATTAATGGTGACTAAAGATGTAACTTTAGGCCAGCGATGTTGCTCAAGCACAAGCCGAGGGCAAACCCGGGTTCTTATAACGCGTGTCTATCTAGAAACGAACGCGACACTATCTTCAGCGGCCACCTGCGTGGCGGGACAGCCCGTCGGACACGGGTGGCAGGCGGCAGGACGTCACCTCTGCGGCCACGCCCGGGGTCAGCGGACGAAGACCTTGGCTCCTGGGGAAGGCGCGGGGGGGGGAAGGATCTTGAGGAGGTAAAGCAAGCGGTGAGATTATTACACGAGAAGGATAACGGGGAGTTCGCCCGGCAGGGGCCGTCCTACATCAGACGCGCGGGACCGGTTATCCCGCGTGAGCTGGGGACGCGGGCGGCGCTGCCTG
>JAVJGG010000088.1:31291367-31313233 GCA_035590195.1 Aviceda cuculoides | reverse complement strand
ACTCGGGGACGGCGAGGTCCCGGCCTGCCTCGCTGTCACCCGTGACTCCCGTTTCACCTTACCCTGCAGGGCAGCTTGTCCTCGCTGCTCCTTGGCAGTTAAATTCGGCAACTCCAGCAGCAGCGTGTGTGCAGTTGTATAAAATATTCTCTGTACCCTGACTACCCTGAGAGCTTAAATTGCTGTGCCTGGACATTAGACAGAAAATTAAATCTTGAGAGCTGAAACTACTCATTTGAAATTGCCCGATAATATTTACATTTTTCATAATTTACAAATATGCTGGCCAAAAGAAAAGAAAAAAACAAACCCTCACAAACCCCACAACCCCAAACCAAAGAGAAGCACCAGGCAAAACTCATACGTTTGTTTGAGCAGCAAGGCGCTAAACAGAATTCCAAAATCTCGGGGCTTAACTTCATAAGAATGGTTTTTGGCACATGGTCCTTGACGAACAAATTCCTCTAGTGATCCCACTGGTCACTCAGCCCTGGGCTATATTCTTCAGTTAACCTTGCCTGAAGAAGTGATGGTTATGCTCACGTTTTCTGTAGCATTTCAGATTTTATCCCATTTAATTTATTGGGACACAATCTATTTGTTCTTCACAAAAGCATAATACTATTTTAAGTTTTTACCCAGTGAACAGAAGGTAAAATTTCTCTAGACTGTCATACACATTAATATTTTATCTTAGAGCTAGCATTTAATTTGAGAAGGAGATGTTATTATTCCATTAATGCTTGGGGGAAGTGCATGAAAGATCCCGTCTCTCTAATCCTCTGTCGTCTCAAGCTCCTCTGACCTTGCTTCATCCATGGGCATTAGCTTTGCAATCCCGTTGTTCATTTTTTCTTATCAGAGGATTTACTAAGGGTGATGTTTGACATGTCTTCCAAATAGGTAACAGCGGTCACTTACATTTAAGTATATTTGTCCTATTTAAATCGACATATAGAGTGGAGATACCAATTTTAGTGGTATGTATATTTTAAACCTTGAAGATTTTAATGCTTGGAAGCTAAGGATCATCTGTTTTAATTTTATCTGAGGCCTTAGTCCCTTACTAGCTGTATTGATTCTGTGGGGATCATCCCTAAGAATTAAGTAGCTTCTGGGTGATGTTTTGTCTTTTACAATTCTTATTACATCTTTTATGAATTACAGCCATGTTAACAGTTACACATCAACCTGGACTTAAGACGAAATCATCATCTATTATCCAGCAGATGTGCTTTGTTAAACTGCTGTGGGTTTCATGCTATTAAGTCAAAAGAAAATGTACATTCTGTGTGCATTTGGGACAACTATAGGTGTTTAGAGGTTTGGAATGTTACTTATTTGTGGTAGAAAGGAATGTCTGGGGAACCTTTAGAGCACTGCATTGATGTTTATTCAGTCTGAATGTTTCAATACTATATGCTGTATACTCCAAGCAGTCACATTAAAAATATCTTTGTTAGACTACAAGGACTTGAACACCAAAGCTGTTTAGATCTTCTGGCTGTTTATCGTCTCAAACATTCAGTTTCTGCAAAAGAAATAAGGTGGCGGTTTTGTGGGTTTTTGTTTGTTTGTCTGTTTGTTTGTTTTTTAATTCTAACTAAATTTCAGCACAAATCTATTAATCTGATGGAAGTAGTAAATTGTAGAACATGTGGATAGGATCTTCCTCAGAGCTGTTTTTTTACATCTCCAATTGGACATTGATTCTCTGGCTGGCATGGCAGCTATGTTACACTTTATTTGATTATGAAATAGTTTTATTTCAGTTTTTCCTAACCTCTCTTTTTTCAGTTAGTTTGAGAAGTGTGGTGTCCAAATTTGTAGATAGAATATCTTTTAGCCTTCTTGGTATGTCTGAGTTTAGGTTTCAGAATAAGAGAGACTGAGACTTAGCCCACAGTAAGTTTTCCTTAGACTTCAAAGTGTTCTGGTATAAATAGGGGACAAATCCAGTGTTTTGAAGACAGTTTCCTTTTGATTCACTTGATAATATACAGTATTTAATAATATACAATGTTTCAGACATAAACTGTGCTTTTTCTTTTCCTTTTTTATGATAAAAGAGGTCATAATTTCTAAGTAGGAAATTTGATTGCCTTGGATGATTAATCTTATACATATAAAAATTTTTTACTTCTTTAAATGAGAATTGCATATAAAAGTCAGTGTTAAGGAAGTGCCAGCTTTGGTATAAGGACAGTTGGGGGTGACAGAGCAGAAGAGGGTTGAAATAGGTGAGGGAGGCTTTGTCTGTATGACAGCTTACTCCTCAGCACAGTTTGAAATGGAGACTGACATTTGTCAGTCTTTCTTCCCTGCTGCAAAAAAATGTTTGTGAAGTCTCACAGCCTGGTGTGCTTTCTCCCTGTAATAACAGTGCACTCGGCAGATACCACTTCAGTGCTTTTTCCTAGCCTAATGACAAGAGTTCTGTGCGGTACCAATAGGCTTCAGTTTACTGATGATGCATATACATGTTGATAAGTGATGTGTCATGGTCAGGTTTCTCTTTTTCATTTTATTTTTCTGGAATATTAAAATTAATAATGACCTCCTATCTTTCGTGCGTTCAGGTTTGCAGTCCAGATAATGGTAGTTCAAAAGACCTGTGCGTAATGATACAAAGTAATACAGCAGGCTGTGTTGGTGAGGCTGCTGGTGGTGGTGGCATTTTTTTTTCCTTGCATATGAGGGGCTACAGAGAAACAAAACAGATTTTCCCCAAGAAATTTTAAGGACAGTTTCAAGAGAACTTCCCATCTTACAATGGTACAGTACCTGCTACCTCTTTAGCTCTCTCCATATGATAATGCTTTTTGACAACCAATAATCATGTTTTGTTATTTAAGGATGTCTGTTGTGATTATTAATTTGTAGTCCTTATTTCACATCTGGGCATGTTTGGTTTTTCTGTCTGCCTTTCAGCAGAGGGATACCACAATGGGAAGTCCCTGATAATATGGTTATCACTTTACTCTCTTTTAGTTGGTAATTTATAGTAAGAACCACTCTGCCACGATCATTTAGCTCCTGTGATGTTTTCTTTACTTTTGTACTTTTGTTTTCTGCTTTGCTTTAACTTCTATTTTAAAAGCCGTATGAGGGTAAGGAGCAGCGACATGACAGACTGTCATTCTATCTGCAAAAAAAGGTAAGGCATATTAGGAGGGAATGTGGGCTGTCCACAGCTTGAGCCCATCAAAGTTATCTCTTCAGAAAGTTTATGTTTTACGGATGAGGAAACTACTGTACTTAAAAGTAGCCCATCATGTGCTTAATGAATTTTCAGAGATGACAGTAAAGAAATATTCGTGCATAATTGTCCTATTTTTTGAAGGATATACAGTAGGACTGGCTACAATAACCAGTAGCTTTTATCTCATGTTATGGTATGAAACTGGGAACAGGGATTTCTCTTGATTGCAGCTAGAGGCTTAGGACATTAAGATTTTTTTTTTTTTTTTCTGGAAATGTATGTTCCCAAACTTTAAGTCAGCTGATATTTTACATGAAGACATGTAGAGCGAAGTGTTAAAAGAGTTCAGTATGATATTTGCAAAACCTCCTCAAAACAACAATGTCCTCTCAGCCAAACCTAAAATATTTTACTTGCAATAACCCAAACCAATAACAACACCCTGAGTTTTCAAAAAACATTTGTCTATTTAAGGTTAAAGTCTTAGGAGTTGGAGCAACTTATAAAACAAAAAGAAAAATACTAACTTGAATGCTCAATTTGCTGATAGATGTAGACCAGAATGTAATAGCAATATTGACCTAACGGCTTGCAAGACTTCTAACACTCTCATAATCTCCTTTTAAAAATAAATTGAAATGACCTAAAAATGCCAGGAGCAACTTAGCTTCTTGCCCATTATTGTTTAATCATAATAATATAATACCTCTTCCCTAAGTACATTCAAGGAATGTATAATATTTGTCCACAGTTGTAGAGACGTGTTCAGTCACGTATATATTCTATATTGTCAGATTTTTAAAATCAGAACATCTGGCATTGTCAGGTTTATCAATTACACTGATGCGGAGAAGCCTACATTTTTGACGAATACAAGGATTTTATTTTCAAGACTCATCTTATAAAAGTATCCATTGGATTTTTGAGAGAAAAGCTAGTCATATAATCCTAATGAAATCAGAAGTCTGAGACTATGTCGGATTTCACAGACTGACAGCATCTTTTATAATTTGGCATGGTGAAAAGAGATGGGTTTAGAGGCAACGCCAACCTACAGTATGTGAAATTGCAATCAAACTATTTCAGCATGCATGATTTTCAAGGCTTGGTTTAACCAGTGTAACATTCATGAGTTGTCGTTAACTGAACGATTAAGTATTAAAGTCCTGCCAGCCTTGGTGTAACAATATAGGTAGGTGGGGGAATATTTTTTTTCCAGTTCCTGTATGAAATGACAGGATTTATTAGTTTGCAGTATCTGTGTGCCATCCAATGAATCTTTATAACCCAACTTTGATACCAGGTTGGAGGAGCTAGTTCACGTTACTTTGTTGAAACCCTTTCCTAGAAAATTTATGGTGATCACCACAAGAGAGTTTTTTTCAGATAAACCTGGATTTGGTAGAGCCATAAAGAACTAGTGAAGAACCTAAAGAAGAAATGAACCATTATTTGATCAAGATATTTGGTTGCTTCTTGTAATTTTCAGTACATTCTTCAATTTTGACAAGTCTTTAACTTGGACTCCCCTAGAGGTTCATGATTTTGAGAGGGCTTCCTGTTCCTTCTAAATACTAAGTCCCTCTGTATGTCTTCAGTTTGATGTGAAAAATTACTAATTATTTTACAAGCTTGTGACAACTTTTTAATTTATTGGATTTTTTCCTAAGCTTTTTGGATAAAGTATGTAACCCAGTCTTCATAGTATATGAGTATTAAGGGTTTTTTCCTGTTGTATGATTTGTTTTGTTTTTTTTTTTTAATTTGTTTTTTTTTTTTAATTTGGTTTTTTTTTTGAGGGGTGGGTGGGTGTGTTGTGGGTTGTTTGTTTGTTTGTTTTGTTGTTGTTTTAATAAGTACAGTTTATTTTATTATATAAATTGATTTGTCTCTCACCAAAGGATCAAATTCTTTGAATGGTTAATTTAAAATGTTCTGTTTTCTCCTATATATTTAACTCTGCCTTTATTAAAACTTCTCAATCTTAACAACTGTGCTTAAGGAGGCACTGTCTGCCTTTCGATCGTGGAGATTTGGAAAAAGGATTCTAGTGAGGAAGCTGACAGCAGACACTGTCCTTGATCTGCACTGTTGTTTTTTGAAAGGCAGTTGAATAACAGATTTTCATGCTTTTTCTTGGAGAAGTGACTTCCTTTCAAAAAAGTGAATTCTGTCTTAAACTAGGAAGATTTTAGATATTGCACAAATCCTATCTATATTATGGCTTGGACCTTGTGGACTTGAAGGAATGTTACTGGATGTACAGTAATTCTGAATTTACTAAATCAGTTTTCTCAGATAGCTGAGGTGGCCTATGTGTTTTGCATCTATTGAAAGGTTAAACAGGTGTAGTGCTAAAATTAGTCCGACTTAAAATGATGGAAGTCTGACACCTAGAGACATTATGTAGGTAAACTGTGACATTCTTTGAAATGCTTCTGCTGTAGAAACCAACGGTTGGATTATGTCGATGTGTAATTCTTATGCAGAGTATGTTGGTAGAGAACTGATTTCATTAGCTGTATGAATCTAGAAGATTGGCTACAGGCAGACCTAAAGAAAGATATTTTAGAGACTCTTTTTTTTTAAAGTTAGTTAGTGCTGCTTTTAAAGAGCATTCTTGCTGTGGTTAAACTTTCCAGCAAGTCACTTAAGTATTTTGGCGATGTATTTTTTTTCGAAGGATGAAAGTTGTGAGTCATGACATGTCATATATTTCCTGTGAGCAGAAACTTGGGCCAGCTAGTGTGTTATGTTACCTAATGTAGTTGGAATTCAGAGTAAGGCAGTATAATAAATCCTTCTGTTTATCAGTTTTCAACCACAGATAGGCATGAAAAATAAACAATTATAGATAGATACCTGTGATGAGGTTTCAGCAGTGGATTATGAAGATTGATTTTGGTGATAGGGAATGAATTTCAGTGCTGCAGCTTTTGTCACTAATACTAAGTTAAAAGGAAGTAATTCGAACTGGAGGGAATATCAGAGAAAAAGCAGACTCCGGGATGAGCTGCCCTAAGAAGGATTTTTGATGATACACGAATTGACTCTAATAGGGAATTAAGCAGCTAAAGTAGGAAAAAACTCTGGACTAGAGTTTATAATTTTAAATTTTTTATATAAATTGAAGAGAGAGCTGTAGAGGGGGCTTAGTTTTGCTATTGCAAAGGGCAAGTAAATGGTGTTTGCAAATATGTGGGAAAAACATTCTGCTCAGAACCTGTTTTCATTAGTTTTTGTAGTGAAAAATAAGAGGAAAAAATACTTTCTGATCAAATAAAAGGTGATTTTACCCTTTTGAATATAAAGTATTATTTTCGATATAACTTTTAAATATACTAATTTTTAATATAAGATGTTCCAGTGTTATATTACCATCATGTTTATGTGCAGCAAGAGCCATTTTGAGTTTTATCTCTTGTTGCTCAATATCTGTGAGAAAGCAATTTAAATTTTTCTGTTGTCTGAAGCTAGGGAAGAAAATCTGTCAAATGCAAAATCTGCATGTGTGCCAACACTGTAATTAGCAGAACTATTTTTTTAGTAGGACTTTTTTGAATAGGTGACATTATGTAAGATATCTGTGGTGTGCTTGGCTTGAAAGTCAAGTAGCTAGTGTTTAATACTGAGGAAATTCTTGTTGGTAGTGTGTTACAAAAGAGTTTGAAAATTCTTTTAAGGATAATTAAGCCTGTGTCAGATTCCTGACTTAGGATCTCAGTAGTGGGTTGACTTGCACTGCTGAATATAGTTGCAGGTATCTCCACTTGTTGTCGGGGCCTGGTATTCAGAACAGATAATTTAAGTAGAACCTGTCTGTGTGTTTGTAGGACTTAACCCAAATCCACAGAGGATTACCAGTTTTAAGCTGTTTCTGCTAAGATTTGGGTGGAATTGTAACATATTATTTCTCCCATAATGTAGCAATATTACTGCACATGTACTACTTATATACTACTAATAGGCTACTATTAATCACAATATACAAATGCAGGGACATAATAATGTACTACTACTATTAATATACTGATGTACATGTGTAATTAATATATCTGCAAGATATGTATGGGGAGGGTGTTTTGATGGGAAGAAACATTGAGATAGCAGAACTATTGAGAGATGTATGTTTCTAAAATTTCCTTCCTTCCGCTGTCTTGAAGCAGAAATGATTTTTGTAAACAGGGGAGAAAATTAATTTTATATACCTTATTAAAAATTACTTAAAGTTCTGGTTTAAGCTCCATTCTGTAGGAAAACACAACTATTCTGTAGGCAAGCAGCCATGTCAGTTACAAAATATAAGAGACCACATTTTGTAATGTATATGTCATGATAATTACAACAAATGAAAAAATTTAAATATTTGCTGCACTTGTTAGAATAAGGAGTTATGCTTTAAAAAGTCATGTTCACAAACATATACTTTGAAATTCTTAATGTGTTGTCCTGCTAGACATACACATATTACACACTATTGTCCATGTCAGTTTCTTCATCACACTCCTTGTCCTCTGGCAAGTCCTTGTCCGATCATGCTTCATTGGACACCCTGATGTTGTTTCTACAAGTTGTCAGGTCACGTTTGTAGGTCTCGGTGCAGAGAAGTGCAGTCCTGTTTGGTGTTTCTGTTACAGTTTTTGCTTTGATATATGGTGTGCGGTCAAGGGAGAATGAACTTACAGTCATTTTCCTCCAGATTGCCTTTATCCGAAAGGGATACTGTGATGATTTATTTAGTATTTCTGCTTATAAATCACATTGTCTGTGGTTGATGGAAGAAGATAACATACCAATAAGATCTGTAAGGTCATATGCAGTGGAAATGTATACTGGTCAAGAGAGGCACTTACGCCTGTCTCTTCAGTTATGTGTATTGCAGTTCCTGCTGACTATCCTAACACAATTCTTAAGAGTATTCACATGTTTCAGAGGTAACCAATGTCTTGCTGTAAGCTTTCATCTTGCCAAGATGTCAAATGACGTTAAGGTCTCTTAACTATTACAACACAAGTACCTGGAGGGGCATGCCCAAGTCCTTTTAGTTTTTGATTAACAAAGTTTGCAAGAGCATGTGAGCATTAATCTCAGTCCTGATGTAGTTTTCCACAGTTTCCTTACAAGAGGTATTTCTCAGTTATAATTATGTGCTAAGTGCCAGCATAATAATGTTCAGCGATCTGACGATCAGTAAGTGACAAGACTGGAATTTGTATCCAGGTTTAATACAACTTGTTCAATAAAAATCAGTTATTCTTTGATTGTGGCTCATTTTTTGTTAGAGGAATACATACATGTTAAGAACTTTAGCAGAAGTTGAAACAGAATGAGTTCACGGGTTGATTAGGATATTGATTTCCAGCCTCCAGAGAGACATAGGTCAGTAAGCTTTATACTCCTGACGGGGTTACCAAGGTGGCATTCAAATCCTCAACAGATCTTGCTATTATAGAGGCAGATTCTCAAAGGTTCTTAACTCAGCTTCTAATTTAGTACTTGCTATTTTAAGCCTGCAGTATATCCAGGCAAACTAAGCTAATAGCAGGTATTTACCAACTTGTGACAGCTTCCGTAAGACCTGTTCTTTTGAGAAGAGACAGGCAATTTTTACCCTAGCTTCGCCTTTTATTCTGTTTGGACAACCTTTTAATTAAAATCTTTGGAGCGTTCAAGCAGAAACTGATACTTGGCACTTCTCATTTAGAACTTACCCTGTTGTATATTTCAACCTCAGACTCAGATCAACATCTAACAAGTTCCCTCCTCTCCAGTTTCTTCAGGTATTTAGAAGTCCCAATTGCCCTGAGACTTTTGGAACACACGTTCTGATGTGAAACATATCTGACTTTGAAACACATCTTGTTCTATTTCGTATGGTAGTGGGAAATAATATCCATGCTGCTGCTTTTTACATCATGATTTTGGGATTTTTTTTTTTCTTTCTTTTGATGCTCCTTCTGGCTTCTTTTGTGCTGTACAGAGAAGAAAGCATGCGGCTGCTTTCGCAGAGTCTGTCTAAATGTTGCAGGGAATTATACCTGGCTGAATACGAGGACAGTGCAATAGCAGCGTGGGCTACAGTACTCTCACCTCAGTGTCAGTCTTTTTTTTGTAATGGGCAATTCGAGTTTATCTTTGCAAACTTTGGCTTCACATGCAATGTGCTAATGAACATTGGGCTAGAGAAGCTGAGTTGAGCATCCTTACACCAGGCCTCCCAATGCTTTCTGACTGCAGAAGTGCAATACATAACACACACAAGTCATCTCACTTAGGGTCGAGAAGACACTGATGTACTTGGTAATTGAGAATTTTTCCACAAAAATGTAAAAATGCGTGTTGCATTTATCCATGTTCTGTGGTGGTGCAAGGCATATTTAAGGTTCATTTTCAGGAAACTGGTCGCTTCTGTGATTTACTGCTTGAGAAATTAGAAGTTTGGTTTTGCTGTAGCCACCATTTTTTCATATGTGCTATCTTAAGGTAATATTATATTCCCTGGAACATTAGATTCTGAGTACAGGACATAATTACGAAGAAATTGATTTGGATTTAACAAGTTACTGTCAATACACTTTCTGTTGGTCTTAGAGAAAGAAAAAACAGTGATATACTCGCAGTTACAGTTCTAAAATTCAGGTTAATTAATACAGTTTTACAAGTTTAACTAAGAAGAACTTCTGTGATTATCTTGGGTGAATGCTGATTTTTCTATTAAGAGAATTTTCTGGATAAGAACAGAAGGTACTCAAAGGTCATGATGGATTAAGTCTCAGGAATCTAAACTAAGAAACTTATATTTGACTTTGTTAATCACAGCACCAAGGAGTTTTCTTCACTACAGTCCTGTTACTGGTTGTTTATAGACTGCAGATTATGATATGGTGTACAAAATATGCCACTTGCCATCAGACAGAGATTCCTAAATATGAAAAGCTGAAGCTTGCAAGAGGCTGATGTGAAAGATATATTAGTACTTCTGTGGGAGTGAAGATATAACATCAGTAAATGCATACATTAGACAAAAGTAATGTATTTTAGTTGGAACATGGATGTTTTTTGGAGAGGGACGTAATACTGCAATTGAGGAAGTGGAGACGGAGAGAGAGTACAGCTGTTCAGTTTAAGTGGCACACCTTCCTGGGAGAATATTCCTCCTTAGCAAGATAACACTGTTTACGAGAGTAGACATTTTGGCAACACTTTATATTTAGAGTCTTTAAATACTAAGTTCTTTGTATTATTAGATTTAAATTAAAACTGATAATTTTAGATGGTCTTCTTTGTATGTTGTTTCAGTTCCCATAAAGCTATTTTGAAAATAAATGCATGGGTGTAGATATTTCATGTATGTAAAAATAATAAATACACACTGAAATTAAGTATTAACACCATCAACTTTAAAAATTCTGACTTTACATCCATTATTAAACTTGTGGAAAAATTGTGTTGTAAATGTAGACAGCTGTTTCTACCTGAACCACATTCCTTTTCACTTCCCCAGGCTTGTTAGCTGGGGCATAAGGCCGTGTCAGTGCAGTTGTACTGCTTTCAGAGTCAAACAGGCTGTGTGCATACACCACTTTTCTGGAGCCAGAGGCATTAAATATGGACTGCAGGAACACTCAAGTTGGCTTCTGTAGCAAAACATTTTACAAGTTCAGTGCCAGTCCACTTGGAGCCAAGGTGGCCAAAAGGCCTAAGTTATATTTATACTGTGCTCCCTGATGTTACTGATAAATATTAACAGTTACAAAACCAGTACCTTTTCACAGTCTTGTGTTACCCCAGCTGAGTTGCTTCAAAATCTGAGCTAGCTGCGTGTGATTGAAGGAAGAGGTTTTTTTCTGTTGGAAGTATATATAAATTTATTAAGGAGAAAATGGCTTTCTGTCTTCTGTATCACTTTGCTTTCTTTGAAATGTGAGGATTTTAATCCTATCCTCTGGTCTTATGTTCAGAAACTTTCTTCATCCAAGATATTTTCCCACTCCCTCCTCCTTTAATAGGAATGCTTAACTCCATTCCTGGAGATTTCCGAGCAGTTTCTTCAGCCTGACATTTTTCCTTTCTGCCACCTTTTCAGCCATACCTGCCTGACATTTATTACTTGTTCAGGAGCTCTACTGTCTTCACTGGTTTATTTAATAATGGCAGAGGTATAACAAATACTTTTTCCTCAATTTTTAAGGATCTTCTGTTGTCAATTTTTGGAGAATTGAATAGTTCCATTCTGTGGTGGTTTGTTTTGGGCGTGTTGTTTCTTTATTTTTTTTAACAGCATTTAATCTTTAATAGAAGTGAAAACCATATTAGGATTTCAGTGAACTTTCTAACCAGGAAAATCACTAGTTAGGGTAGATTGGTTAGAATTTTTTGTCAACAAATATTTAATTTTCAAAATTCAGAGTTGCTGTAATCGTTACATAAACAAAATATTTCTTGATACTTTTTTTCTTTAGCAAAAACCCCCACAAATTTTCAGAAAACTTATACTTAAATTTTGAAAATCTAAGAATGTGTGGTCTTTCCTAAAAAGAGATGTTAGTAGAGTGTAATGTGGGTGGCCCCAACTTTGCAGCTGAGGTAGTTTTTTTCCCCCCGCATTGTTTCTGGATGCTGTTGATTGCAGAAGAGCTTTAAACCCCAAGTTTTTCTGGATTACGTGCCAACAATATTGCAGACAATACACAGTCAGGAATTGATACGTGTTTCTGTTACTCTGAGTGCCATTAAGTAGCTGTCTAAGTATTTCTTCATTTTTTCTGTGGCCATTAGGAAAGGATTGGTACTTGGTGCGGTTGACCCTTACCGTGACAGACGTCAATGACAACGTACCTGAGTGGGCCATGGAGCCCTTCCCGTTCTTGGCTGTGGTTTCCCCTGAAGCTGCGGGAGGTACTGAAGTATACAAGCTGCGTGCTGTGGATGCAGATGAAGGGATCCGTGGAGCTGTAGAATATTTTCTCTTGGAAGGTGAATTTTAACCCTGTCATTCCCTTTCCATTCATTGTGACTTTTTGGTCTTCTATCCTGTTTCATTAGTGAAAGATCTCCCCTTCCTCCTGCAGAAGGTTCATAAGCCTTCAGCTCTGTGTGTGAGAAAAATCAGCTTTTATTGAGAGTACGGACAGATTTGCCAGATTTGAATGGTGTTCTGCCTGCAAAGTTGGGTTCCTGCCCAGACTGTCCCCCAGGGGCTGTTGGGACTGGAGCAGTCAGAACTCCTCAGGGCTTTGGCAAGGGGGTGGCAATGGCAGCAGTAGTCAGCACCTCTGCGGGACTGCCTGTTCACGGGATGGGGCGGTATGTGGAGCACAGCTGGTTGCACGGAGAGGGTTAATGTTCCTTCTCCCTTGTGGGAGTTGTGTTTCTGGTTCATTTCTAACAAATTTTTAAGGCTCTGGGTTGTGCCTTAGCTTTGCAAAGCTAGTACAGACTCATTAATAATTTTCTTTGTGGGGCTCTTAAAAGAAACTTCACTAATAGTTCAACACTGTTTAACCAGCAGGGGAGTAGCAATACTGCTTCACAGGTGAATTTGTTCCTCTTGGCCAGGACTCTAGCGGGGTATTTTCTGGTAAGAAATATTTAGGGTCAAACAACAGCAAAGTATTGGAGGATAAAGAAGAGTGGTAATTGTCCAGAGAAGTAAAATGCAACTTAGAAACGTAATCATTAATGTAATTACTGATTTCTGGTTTCCAAGTTCTAAACAGACTTTTGGATTCTTGTGTGCATACTGATTCTAAGCCAAAAGCAACTTGGGAATTGATACTGTATCCTCCTCTTAATTTTAGCCGAATAAAAATGTTCTTGCTGACAGCAGTTTGTGGATCTGTTCTTTTTAGGTGGTGAAGACAGATTTGAAGTTGAGAAGGACACTGGCTGGATTAAAACGACAGGTTTGCCATTGGTGAGGGACAAGGAGTATTTACTGACTGTACTAGCAGCAGATAAACTTGGAAGCAGAGGGTCTCCAGCCTCTGTTTCTGTAATTGCTGGATTTCGACCGCCACAGTTCACCAACATGTCATACTTTGTTTATGTTCCTGAAAGTATGCCGCAAGGAAAATCGTAAGTAACAGTTAAAAACAATTCAGTGAGGTTGTGTTCCTAGTTTAACTTCTGTTTGATCTCCCCAAAGCCTCAGTATTGTTTGTGAATCATAAACAGATACTGAGTAGCAATTTAGATATCTTAATAGAAGTGATAAAAATACAGTTTGATTGACGTATTTTTAAGTGACCCTTTTATACAGAAAAGCATCATTGAATCATCACAGTTTCTTGCTTTTTTAAATTATATGGAAAGTATTAGTAGATGTTGATTGTGTCTTAATTTTCAAACAAAATGCAGAATACAAATTAGAGCTATTACATCATGAAGAAAGATATCCTGGTGTGAAAGAATATATTAATTTTATGTGTCAAATTTGGAGAATCGCCTTCTCCATCAAGTGAAAATCAGAAAAAACAAGAGACTGTCTTTGATCTCTTCATCACGGTGGCAAACTGAGCAAAAATGAAGATGCCACGAAACTTGCCATTTTATTTTTCCATCCTTTGTCTAACAATGTGGATCTGAATATCACAGAAAGTGTTAGTAACTTAGGTCCACCTGAATACTCAGTTCCATCTTTCCCAAACTGTTTTGTTCTTATGGTAAACACTTCCTCTTCCAGTTGAATCGAAAATACTTTTGTCTAGTAAATGTCTTCCTTGTGTGGCTGTTCAACTGTTATTCATATTATGTTATCTATGGTGTTGTATTTTACTGTTCAGTCTACAACATGCAGTTTTACAGTGCCTAAATAACCAAGGTGTGTTAAGATTAAAAAAATAAGCAACTGTTAATAGTAGATAACAAGGTTTTTCTTTAAAACTGCAGTAAACTTAAATAGCACAGGCTTAAAAGAAAGGCTACCATACCTAACAGGTGTACCTGCTATCTTGGGTTCAATAATGTTTAGGATTAAAAATAATGAAATTCTTTATAACTTTTTTGTCATTATTTAAAAATAGGTTTACACACCTAAGATGGTAGTGTATTAGTCAGTTTGTCAAATTACTTGGTATTATCCAAGAGGAATGAAGTATTTAATGCAGTTATTATTATGTCAGAAGGGGTTTGAATGTACACAATGCACCCAGTGAAAGTGGTTTCCTGTTTTGTGTTGAGCAGAAAGAGTCATGAAAAGCTGTGTAGAATCCTAAAATTATGATATTTAAATTGTACCAATTACACAAGTACTCAGGAAAACAGAGTTGCTGTCATGCACTGGATTTCTGGGTTTAGGATTTCACAATTGTAGGCTGATTTAAGACTGCTGCTGAGCAGAGGAGCGTTACCAAATCTTTCTCTTCCTTTGGTCTGCCACTAATGCTAATATGCTAGTTGCATGGGCAGGCTGATCTGATGAAAGGCAAAGCCAAAAAAAAGAAAAAAAAGTTTTCAGTTGGGTTGTTAAACGTGCTTACAGCATGACCTTGTGATTTTTGGTGCTGACAGGAGAGAAGTGGCATGAACAGGTAGCCAGGGTAGGGAGTTAGAAGGAGGGCAAAATAATTCCTCTTGGCAGCAACACGGTCCTGTGCTGGCTGAAACTGACTGTGAGACCATGTCATAGGAAAACACAGTGAAAGACTAAAGAGAGATAATGACCTACAGTAGCCTTTTCCCTTGTTTCAGTAGTGTGCCTGAGGGGAAGTGAGAAGGCAGCAGCGTGGAAATACAACAGGGGGAAAAGGTGTTTGAGCAAACTGAGTTTTGTCTTTTTGATTGTACTTGTCACTGGATCATAAATGTTAGTGGGTTCTCCTGGGAGACAGAATTCTTTTTCCTAAGAAACCTGCGTGATAAAGCAACAAACACTTGAGGAATTAGTGTTCTGTTTTAAACCCTTTAAAAATATTTATTTTTTAATTTCTTCTTTTACTTTGTACTGCAAGCGTTTTTCCTACTTGAGGATTTTAAACACATTGGACTTCAGTAGAAAAAAGATAGTGCCAGACAAGAGCTAAAAAAATATGTCCCGTATAACCTGTAACATGCACACTGTTAGTGCACACTGGCTTTTATCCTTCTGTGGTTATCTGTTGAAACTTTAGGATGTATGACTGCAGCAGCAAGCTTACCATGCTGTTATTAAAATGAATCTTCTGCATCTTGCCTTATCTTTTAGTTTTCTGCCTGAAAAATATCAATACCATAAAAGAAAACTGGAGTAGGCAAATTCAGTTGCAGCAAAAATTAAATCCGCTGTTCATATGTTTTTAGTCCTTACTGTGTTCTGCTTCCAAGAATCCTATCTTTGTTTAACCTCAAGATATTAGAACTACTGTATAACAAAATGTTTGAATTTGGTGGTTAGGTACAGCTATCACTGACTTCACTGAGTGTTACTCTGATCAGACCTACAGGATTGCACCACCATTTCTGATATGTACCATTTTTGTCATATTCTTCAGTATGTTGTATTACGTGCTTAAGAGTCCTCTTTTTTTTCAAATGCAGCTTTCTTACGGTCACTGCCATATCATATCAAAAGAAATCCCTGAGCTACAGTTTACTAACTAATCCTAGTGGTCTGTTCAGTATTGATTGGGCAACAGGAGATATTAGTTTAACTCGGAGTGTGGATTATGAGAATGACCAACACCAGTATCTTCTTTTGGTCAGAGCAGAGGAAAATGACGAACACTTCAGTAGTGCAGCTGAGGTAGGTGTTCACTTCTGCAGTCTGTATGTATTTCCATTTTATTTCAGCCTTTCCAGATTTCTGTACAGATTCACTAGGGGCTCCCATTTCCCCAGCTCATGCTGTCTATTCTACTGTCCATTTTAAAAGTCTTTCTGTCTATGGGTAGCTGTTGAGGGCTGGTTTAGGTACTCTTGGGGTTCAGTCTTGCAGATGCTGAAAAGGCTGGTTTTGAGGGATCAGTATGACATCCCATCATAGGTCCTAGGCCTTGTCTGGGAAGATACGGAAAAGGATGTGGCCAAGGCAGACATGAGGTTGTCGTCTTACTCTAAACGTTCATGAACTATGATCGATATTTGAGATTATTCCAATTTAAAACAAAGGCAGAACAGAAAATGATTTGTTTTGTATCAAGAATACGAAGTGAAGCTGTAAAGAGAGAAAGTAATAAAAATTCACAGATACTAAAATGTGATGGTTCATGGTATTTTAGAAATCTGATTGACGGCAAAAATATTTCTAAATATAGTTATTACAGTTGTTGGAATTCAAGGATTCACTGAGCTAGGAAATGCATGCAATATAACAGTTGTTCCTGCTGCAGGAAATAAGATGTTACACTATAGAGAGAACAGGAGGCAGAATTAAGAGGAACAAGTGCGAGGACACAGAGAGACAGCGAAACAGTATGTCAATGTAACAAACAGTGGTTGTAGCACAGCAGAGACTGATAATTTCTGTTGACCCTTTTGTGTACTACAAGATGAAGAGTGGTAGAATATGACTTGAAAGAGGATTATAAGATGATTTTACAAATACATTTAGCCTAAACATAGTTTAGCTTGTACCTGCTTTACACTGATACAACCTCAGTAGTTAAGAGAGAGCAACTCCCAGTTTCTGTGAACCTATGTGAGGGTAGATCGAGTATTCATCTACCTGTTGCACTGTAATGCAGAACACCTCAACCAACTTCAGACGCTCTGAAGTGTAGCAGTATGAACTGCCATAAAGGCTAATTCAACACACTCCTTACTGTTTGGATTGTAAACAATGCAACTGTGGGCTCCTATTTGACATAAGAATAAGAAAACATTCTAAAAGATGTTAGAAGCAGAATTGTATTTCTTACTTGTTTTACCATAATCAGTTCCATTTATGTCTGATTTACACTGCTGTAATTGAATTCAGAACTTGGTCTTGGAGATTTATACTGCTAAAATATATTATACTTGGCAGTAGAATTTTTAGTGTTACAAATCACAGAAGTGTTGGAAGATAAGATAATGGAAAGAGGATGCTTGGAAAGCAGACGGACCATTTTCCTTTAAAATAGTAATTGGGAATAATCAATGGAGGGGAAGGGTGAGTGGAAAATGTTGCTGCAAGGGACTGGGACTTGGCAATTCCTAGTATTTTGGGATCTAATATTTCAGCGGTTCTCAGCAGGAAAAAGCAATCTAAGAAAAATGGCTTGTCCTGTGTGCTACAGCTTCTGAAGACCTCAAGGATGTTTTTAGGAAATTCTTCCATCTGATCCTTCTAGAGCAATGAAGTCATTGCCTTGGTTCACTTTGCTGTTTAACATTCCCCTCTTCTCCGTTAAGGTTTTGGTTGTAATCACAGATGTGAATGATTGTGCCCCTGAATTTCATCAGTTGATTTACAGCAAAGTTGGTGTTCCTGAAACAGTTACTATGACAACTGCGCTTCTACAAGGTTAGTACTTCTACAACGATTTGTTACATTCAGTATGACTATTTTATTTTCCTCCCACTAATTAGAATTCAGTTCAGAAGGTAAAATTACCTGCCCCAGAATATGGGTAGTTGCAACTCTCTGAAGGCAAATGGCACCTTGTAGAACTGGATCGTAATTATTTACTACTGCTACAGCCCAAACAATTTTGGGGGACAGGAGACAAAGAATATATCTCTTTGTAGGATTTTGAAGTAACAGCACCTCAGTTGTGGTTGGTATCATAGCAGCAAGCTTATAGTAGCAATCTTGCAACATTTGTTTTTTTTGAAGGAAGAAAGTGATGTTGGATCAGAAATTATGGACACATCAGTTCACCGTCTCTGCCTCTCTTTGAGTCCTATGTGGGCTTGCTTTAGGGAATACTGCTTTTTTGACTGGTTTTGTTTGGATGCTTGGGAAAAAGATTTTGCTTCTACCCAATGTAACCAATAGCTTAAGCTTTAAATTATGATGCTCTGTAAATGATGTAAAATTTGATTTTGTAAACCGCAAGAACCTTGCATTGAAAATGTTTATAAAGAAATGAGCAGGTCCTAGCAATGAAACAAATCTGTGTCAACTAAGCAGTTGTAGAAGGGCCTTATACATAAACTTCCTGTAAATCTTGAGGGGGGGAAAAAGGAAATTAAACTACAAGAAAATTGCTGTTCCCTAGTAAATAGGATTTTATAACTACCTACTGTTCTACTTAGTGATTTATCCTGTACCAATGGTAGTCTGTCAGTTACTATTCTGGTAACTGCACGCTTAGCATAGGTTTTTGTAGGTTATGGGTAGGATCTGGCAAACACCTAACTTGCATCAGTTGAATAATATATGTAAATATTTCATCATTTCATTTCACAGGGTGTGATTTGACTGGGTGATCTTAGATCAGCAGTATAGATCAGGTGGATGTGAGAATATACGTCTCTGTGTGGGAATATGTTCTTGGTAATACAGGGCTCTTTAAACCCAGCAGACAAAGGCAAGATCTAGTGGCTGAATTCAACCAGGGAGTTAACTTTTTTTTTTTTTTTTTAAAAACTTATTTTCAAGTAAGGGTTAGTTCGATAAAAAGCACAGGGGATAGCAGAGTTTTATAAATTATTTCAAGCACTACATGCCAAGGTAAATGCTATTACAGTTTTATACTACACACTAGTTCTCTTGTTAAAGTACTTAACATTTCAATTCACAAACTTTGATCTACACAGTGTCTTTCTCTTCTCTTTTAATAGTGACAGCCACTGACTGCGATTCAAAAGAGAATGCTGAATTACTGTATTACACTTTGAGTCAAGACTTCAGTATTACTTCTCACGGTACTATTTTTCCAGCAACACGGTTGGACTATGAGCGACCTAACCATCTTTATGAGTTCATAATTTTGGCTGTAGATAAAGGGGAAGAGCCAAAAACTGGGACAGCAACTGTTAGGATCTATGTTTCAAATGTGAACGATGAAGCACCTGAGTTTTCCCAGACAATGTAAATATATATTCTTAAAACTCTTGTTATTTTTGTCTTTTACTGTTGCTTTTTATATTTTGGTCAAAAGGCCGATCATTACAGGATGGTAACTGGCTTCAGCTCAATCAAATCTGAGAGTTGGACTGACAAATGCGGGATGGTCTTTTGACTTTGAGACTCTCTTACTATCACTAAAAAAAAAAAAACACCAAACAAATTTAAGTTTGGTTTTAAATTTTAACGTTTAGACATACTTTCAATGTGTAGTAAGACTTGTGTATCTAGCTATATAGAGATAGTATATAGACAGTCTCTTTTGACAGATCTTGCACTTAATTTTTTTCCAATATGTACTGAAAGAGGTGTTGCAGTAATTTCAGATTATACATTTCAATAGGACCCTTCCACCACCAAAGGAAATCAAACAGAAAAAGCAGGCAACTCAGTGTTGTCCTCAGCTCTCATCCAGAGTACGTGGTGGAATTTTGCCTTCTAATCAGGCAATTTAAGCTTAGACAGAGTCAACAGTTGGCATCCCTGGTTTACAGTTATTACAGAAAAATGCTTAGATGATAGAATCCTAAATGACCACTGAATTACAAAAACCACAAAGTAAATGTCAGTAAGTGGTATTCACATAGTTTCACTTAGTCCCATGCCCTACAAACTGTACTACTTTTTTTTTTTTTTTTTTTCCTTCTAAAGCATCAGTAAGCATTTTTCTTCCACAGTTGGGGCTCAGAAGTGCCTGAAACGATGTGAAAAGTACTATAAACTTGCATTCACATTAGAGGCTTAGTAATGGAATTCTCAGTCAGCTTCTGCATCAACCTTCTACTCTTAAAAGTAGAAGTTACTCAGTATTGAGTAACTAGCCTTTAGTTTAAATAGATTTACAGTCTAGTATAGACTTATGGTTTCTTGCCATGAGCTTTCTTTCATCATGGTTATTCTTTATCTCAGTTACAAAATGCTTAAGGCTGCTACTCTGTCTCATTTTGTCAGTTTTTACTTTCTCCTTTTTAAGAGACCTCTTCTGATGACTTGGACTCTTCTGTCCCTATTTCATGTTCAAAATTGTAAGAATTACTGTTTGTTTGCTTTCCAGATGCAGAGTTAAGACAGTGTCCTGAGGGTTGTGACTGAGCTAAACCAGAATAATTTACTTCTCTTACTTCATTGCATATTAAATTGGGGGAAGAAAAAAAGCTGTTTCTATGAAGATTTTGATGAAAACACACATATCTAGACAACAGAAGCTAAGGGAGAGGTTTTCTGTGCATCCATTTTCTTTTCCTTTGAAATTTTTCCTATTCTCAGCATATGGAGAGTGGGTCCATAAGCACTCTGAACCCAGTGGTACATATGTACCTATATGTATCTATATTGTCGGATACAGCCAGCTGTAGTTCATTCTTACAGCTTTGAGATACTTACTGTGGACAGGTCTGTAGTATGCTTAGTCTGGGCTATGCTCAATTCAGTCGGATAAAATAATAAATATTTGGGACTTGGCTAAAGCAGGGGGCTTTTCTACTCCAGAGAGCGTTAAGCTTAGGCTGATAATGGCTCTTAAGAGCTTACAATGTCAGCGATGTGTCTGGACTTTAGAAGAGATTTTTGTAAAACTGACATTATGCGCATATCCTCCAGATCTGATTCTCATCTTAGTCATGCTGGTGCAAAGACTGCACTGAAAGCACTTTGAGAGCTTGTGTCAGAAAGTGTGCTATAATGAGCAGTGCTTTAACTTAGCAAACGTTTGCTTTGATTCTGTGAATCATGCAACTAATTTTTTCAAATTTAAAAAAAAAAAAAAGCGAATTCTGCATTTAGTGCAAGTCTTGTTGCAAAGCTAAGCTTCCATACTGCTGAAAGTTTGCAATGGAAATCTATGGGAATTAACAACAGAAAGACATAGATGGTTGGATAGATCATCAATACTATCATTTCACTGGTTAATGAAGAAGCATCTTATCTGTGTAATTGTATTAATTATAAATCTCTGCAATACCTGTTGTACAGGTAGTCAGTAGTTCTGCATAGTTCTGTATATGTTTTTTCCTGTCTAAATTCATAAATGTGTCATCATAATTTTTTTAACAGCTACAGGAGTTTTGTTTCTGAAGATGCAGGCCCAAACACAGTGATTGCCACGGTTAATGCTGTTGACCCTGATGGAGATGGTGTGACATATGATATTCTCTCTGGGAATCAGAAAGGAAACTTTGTTATTGACCCTAAGAAAGGTAATATGATATTAGGTCTTGGCTGCTGCAGTCATAATGTTGATTCTGACGTGATGCAGCTTGAATTTAGTCTGCGTTAGGTACCAATTATAAAAACTAAATAGGATATGCTCTTTTTGAAACTAACACTAAGCTAATTTAAAAAAGCGCAGGAAAAAGGTGCAATTGTTCTAGACTCTCTTATAATGTTAAAAAAATTGTATCATTTTCCTAAAAGCTTTGTATGATTGACCTATCTTGTTCATTGTTTGCTTTCAGTCAGTAACTTAACAGAGGGCTTTATTATAGGTAACAGGTACCTTAATAGACAGTAACTTAGTAGAGAACGTATTTACTGATAATAGTGTGACACTGCAAAACGTCAAACAAGGATCTGAATAACACTTACTCTGGGAAACCAGTTTCAAAGTTGCAGCGAGGACAAGCTGCCCTGCAGGGTAAGGTGAAACGGGAGTCACGGGTGACAGCCAGGCAGGCCGGGACCTCGCCGTCCCCGAGC
>JAVJGG010000088.1:31208975-31282258 GCA_035590195.1 Aviceda cuculoides | reverse complement strand
GTTTTGTTTTTTTTTTTCACGGTTTGTCTCTGCAGTAGTTGTGTCAAAGATATTTTATATGATGATTAGGTAAGTTTTTTGTTCTGAAATGAAAAGAAAACTAAGGCTTTGTAGTTAGTCTAGAGAGTATTTCCTAGCTAGCAAAGATGCACCCATTATCCGTAGGATGCAGATCTTTGGGTAGTGGAGGTGTTTCTCAAAGCACTGCATGTGGTACCGTATACAGTCAAAAGTAATTATGAAGTATGAAGCAGGAAAGTTCAAGATAGAAAATCCCATTCTTGGTTGATGGCTGTGCTTAAATAAAGACTTAAAATTTGGCTTTTGTGGCTTCAGGACAAAAAGTTATGACTAAAAACTGTACAAATGCCATATTAGGCATCAGTTATTCACATATTATCTGTTTAAACAAATTGGATGTGACATTCATTTGATATCCAAGTGCTTTTGAGTAATGCTGGTATATATATTGTCCACAACCCTAAGGGTTTGTTTCTGTATTGTCTGCATATTCATCTTCATTTAATGTGCAGCTAGACAGTTTAAGGAATTGTAGCTGACAGAAGTGGCACAACTGAGTATTTTAATCTCTTGTTTCTTGTCTCTCTAGACACGGCCTACGTGCGCATTTTTATCAGTGATGTGAATGATAACAAGCCTGTCTTTGCTCAGAGTGTCTATGAAGTAAATGTGGATGAAGACCAGGATGTGGGTTCAACTATCATTACAGTCAGTGCTAATGATGAAGATGAAGGTAAAGTATTGGAATTCCCCATAGCTGTCTCTGAAATATTAATGAGTTAATTTCAGCACACCAAGACATATTTAGTGGCGTTAGAAAGGAAAATGTCTTTTTGTCTCTAGATTTTAAAAATTCTTTGAGTGTTAACCGACTGGCCATGAACATTAGTTCATAATGGAGCTGTGAGGCATAAGTCAAATAACTCTTATTTCAGGAGGCAATGTATTAATGTGGGATGATGTGGAGTAATTTCTGTGCCAGCAAATACAAATTTCTTATAGATCATACCATTTTCTTACAAATGGGCACCAATAAAAATGTCCTGGTTAACTAGAATGAATCAGACTTGGTTTCAGTGAGATTCATTTGCTTTCTCTATGGACAGTATAGTTGTATTGTTCTTTTTTTTTTTTTTTTTTGGTACACATTCTCATATTTGAAACTGGACTTCCTAGATGCATATGATGAGTCTTAGCTGTATTGCTTTATCAGCACATCAGTCAGGAGTTCAGCCATAAGTCACGTAAAAATAAGTATATAACCAGCACTCATAAATCAGAGAGAGAACAATTCAGACTTCCATCTTCTGGCCATAGTGCACTACTAATTTGACTTTGCTGTATGGTGAAACCATACTTTTTTTGTTGCTCGAGTCCCAAAGGACTGTTTTGTGAGCATGTCTGTGAAGTGCAAATACATCCTGGCTGCATTTGATTCCTCACCCACTCAAGGAGGTTAAGGCAAATGTGGCTAAGTTGTACCGAAGAAGGATTTACCTACTTAACTTCTAGTTTTTTACTTAGGCTGCCTGTAAACCCACTCTGTAGTGTTGCAGGGGACCTGATGTGATGGATATATCATACTTCATTTCTGTCCTCTTAATAAAGTAAATGATTAAAGATGTAGCTATGAAAGAAGGGAAGAACAGAAGAATGGTAATGTGAAGGTAGAGCTTGCAGAAAGGCTAAAAGTCTTTACTTGATCTAAAACCATTGGCAAATTGGTACTGCATCTGAAATTTTGAGAAGTTCTGTTAGGACTCTCTCCTCTGGCTTGATACGTAATTATCCAGTTTGTTGGTAAAGTCTATGCATAAATGACTATGAGTGCAGAATGGTTCTACAGTACGAAGCATTTTATGATAACTCATTCTTACATGCTGGGTGTTAACAAAAAAGAATTTGTCCCATAGCCTTGGCCAGTCATATTGATCCTTCAGTGAATTTGAGGGATCGTAAGTAAAAGCAGAATTAATACTTCATTGCAAAGACACATTTTATAATTAGACACAAATTACAATTGGACATACCGGAATTGAAAACACTGATAAGTAATCTGGCGTAGCTGCATGTTTTGAAAGACCACAAAACTATAATATCAAAATCAGTTGTCATATGATTTGTACTTCATCTTAACATCCCATGTTTTAATATACTTCAAGAAATGTGTGTTTTCTGACACTGTTGGTAATTGACAGGAACAAATGCTAAATTACGGTATCAGATCACAGCTGGAAACACAGGAGGAGTACTTGATGTAGAACCAGAAACAGGAGCCATTTTTATTGCCCAACCACTGGATTATGAAGAAACAAAAATGTATGAGATTCACTTGTTGGCCTCTGACGGGAAATGGGAAGATTATGCAGTTGTCATCATCAATGTCATGAATAAAAATGATGAGACTCCAGTTTTCTCTATCAATGAATACTATGGAAGTATAATTGAGGAACTGGATGGGTTACCAGTCTTTGTACTTCAGGTAGTGTATGGAGTTTCAGAGATTATAATATATCAATGAAAGAGCACAGATTACTCTGGTACAATTATGTTGTTAATAATCCAGCACAGATATATTAATGAAATTGAGTTTTACTGAGTTGTTTTGTCAGTGGATGAAGAAAAATGGACTTTTATGGAAAAATAATTACAAAGATAGTAAGTAGGATAAGCAGGATGGGTCATTTGTGATCCTAAAAAGTAAATCATTAACATTTTAAAGTAGCTATCAGAATAGCATAGTTAAATTACCTCTACAAAGTCAAAAAAAAAATTACTATTTTAGTATTAGAGTATCTACATTGTTATTGTAGTGTAAAGCATATTTATCTACTCTGAATTGTCCGTCAGCCACCTCTCGTCTGCCATTCATCTGGCATGCACATATTGATAGCATGTCATACGCTTTTGCTTGGGCTCCTTTAGACTGTAGTACCATATAGGATATAAAGCAATCACTGCATATTTTATAATTTCTGTGTCTTTGTTTTCAAAACTTCTGTAGGTTAAGGCAAATGATCCTGATAGTAATGTGGATGAAGGAGATTTGAGATACTCATTGCATGGGCACGGTGCATCTGATATTTTCACAATAGATGAGAAAACGGGCAGCGTTTACTCACACAAGATGCTGGACCGGGAAGAGCGTGCTTTGTGGAGATTTGTTGTATTGGCTACTGATGAAGGTGGAGAAGGACTTACGGGATTTGCTGATGTAATTATTAATGTGTGGGATATAAATGACAATGCACCCATGTTCACATGCATGCCTGATGATTGCAATGGGAGAGTCTTTGAAAATTCTCCTGCAGACACGTTCGTCATGGAAATGGGTGCAGTCGATCATGATGATACAAATGTAGGTCTTAATGCTGTCCTGACTTACAGGATAACAGAGAACGTAAAAAATGAGTTTGGTGCTGACATGTTTAATATCAATCCCAGTACTGGTACAATCCATGTAGCAGGGGGAATGCTAGACAGAGAAAGGACTGACAATTATTTTCTCATTGTTGAAGCAAGAGATGGGGGAGGGCTAACAGGAACTGGCACTGCCACTATCTGGATTGCAGACGTCAATGATCACGTACCTAAATTCACAAAAAAGATGTGGCATGCAACAATTCCTGAAAACAGTATCATCGACTCAGAAGTTCTGCAGGTGTGTGCTACAGATGCAGATGTTGGGGAAAATGCTGACTTAATATTCAGTATCATCGAGGGAGACCCAGATCAGAAGTTTTATATTGAGAATGACAAAGAATGGCAATGTGCCACTATTCGACTAAAAAAAAACCTGGATTTTGAGAATGCACGTGAAAGGCAGTTTAATCTTACTATTACAGTGGAAGATCTTGATTTTTCTAGTATTGCAGCGTGCCTGATTGAAGTTGAAGACTCTAATGACCACAGCCCAGTTTTCCTTTCTCAGTTTATTCAGACGAGCCCTTTCTTTGAAAACATGTCTGTAGGTACTACAGTAACCACAGTGAGAGCTACAGACAAGGATTCTGGTTTGAATGGGAACATTATATATACTATGAAGTTAGATTCGGATCCTATGAGAAAGTTTGAGGTTGACCAACATGGTCACGTGATTGTGGCAAATACTCTAGATCGTGAAGTCATTCAAAAATACAGTTTAATTGTTCAAGCTTCAGATCAAGGGACACCTGCCCGCACGGGAAGTGTTACGGTTCTGATAAACTTGCTTGATGTTAATGACAATGGACCAAGGTTTGAGGCACCATACATGCCTGTGGTTTGGGAAAATACATTGAAGCCTGAAATAGTGTATATGAACCATACGTCAAAGCTGCTTCATGCATTTGATCCGGACAGTGAGGAAAATGGGCCACCCTTTACATTTTCATTGCCACCAGAGTATCAGAATTCTTTGGATTTTTCTCTTACTGACAACAGAAATAACACAGCAACTGTAACTGCTTTGAGGTCCTTTGACAGAGAAAAGCAGAAGGTGTTTTATCTGCCAATAGTTATAACAGATAGTGGGATTCCAGCTATGAGCTCTACAAACACCCTAACTATAACAATTGGTGATGAAAATGACAACTGCCATGAATCTGGCCATAAGGAAGTCTATATGTACAGTTACAAAGGTAAGTGCTATCTCGATATTATATCAGATTCATGAATATAGCAATTTTACATATAACTTCTCTCTTGCAGCTCGCTCTTTATTTTTTTTAAATGGTTTACATCTTTCAAAACTGAAACTCCAGTTCTGTAGACTACTAAATAAAGTGGAATGAGTAAAGTATATTTGCAAAGCTGAGACCCTAGTGTGTAAAAGATCACCTAACAAAAAACTGTTAGCTGCAAACAAGTCTATACTGCACTTGCAGAAAACCCAGTATTTTTATAAACCAATAAAATCTATTTTCCATTCACTAGCTTTCACCTGCACACAGGAAAAGCTTTTTTGTGTGCGCACACATGATTTGGAAAGTATTTGATGCCGAGAGATCTGGAGATGAGAATGGCAGAACTAAAGCAACTTAGGGAAAAAGAGGTTCATAGATGAGCCCTACCCAGAAATTGCAGACCAGTCCCACCTCCACTGTGACAGCCACTCTGTGGCTGAGCAGGATAGAAATCCCGTGGAGGGAGGTTTTCTACTGGCAAGAAAGGATCTAAGAGAAAGCTGGGTCAGTGCTTTTTTAGGAGAAGAATCATCTCTGGGGTGCAGTAATTGACTGCTTCCTAGAATGTGTAGTCTTTGAACTGAGGAGGGGTGGTGGTGGGGAAGATGCTGTTCTGGATGTGTTCTTGAGTGGTGCTCTGTGTAGCAGCCGTGGTACTGTGAGGTTTAACGTTGTAGTGGGAGAGAGCAGAGCACATGCATCCATTACGTGAATGCTTTGCGTTTCCTCATCGGAGTGGTTTAGCAGAGGATGAACAGTTTAATAATTTTTTCTAAAATTTGTCTTGAATTTCTGTTAATGTGTTTTTTCCTGAAATTACGTGTAAAACTTGACCTTAAACTAGTCCTGGTGGCCCTTATTAAGCATGGTTTATTATGCCTTTCCCCAAATATTCCATTCCAGATAGACTTGGCTATATCTCACTTATCATTGCAATCAATAGTACAATTTCTGATAAATATTAGAGAAGATTAATCTGTAGAAGGTATTTTTGCAATGAGTTGTTTGCTGAATTCAGTATGCCTAAATTAGAAAAAGATGTGACCAGATGCTACCATAGAAGTGAGAGAATGAAGATTTTAGGGTGGATTGGCTCCAGATTTGAACCTTAAAAATTTCCCATTTTGCTAGATCTTGGCCGTGGAATTCAAAGGCCTCCTTTTCTGGAGTTGCTTCTTTTGCTGTTTTAGAACAGCTGCTTGAATGTTTCACTTCTGTGACAGCCCACAGGGTCCTGGAAAAAGGGCCAAGAACTGGCATAGCTTGGTGGCTTCTTGTGCATTTCCTTTTCTTAGTCATGTCCTCTCCCAGCTGCACCCCACAAGATGCTCTACCTCTTGTGCTGGATTCCCCTGGTGTGCTGTTTGAAATAGTAGAGTAGTAATGAAACATTTGGGGATTAACTCCTGATGTGGTAGGGTTGGTTTGTTTGTTTGTTTTGTTTTTGTTTTTGTTTTTTTTCCTGAGAATTTTATAGAGTTGTATTTATGTATCATTCTGTTGCTGTTTTGTGTTGTTTTCAGCTTTTCTTCTTTCATGTGACATCCATAATGTACTCACCTTTCCCAAACTGGCAGAAATCATATGAGAGGCTATGCATTATTTTAAGTCTTGCATCATAACCATCACCAAATTGAGCAGGAATCTGAAAATAATAAATGCAGTAATAAATGTGGCAGAATATGAAGTGCACTGAAAAGCAAAAATTAAATGCAGATTTATTATAATTTATCTCAACAGGAAAATGGTCAACAACAGTGCTTGGGGAAGTGTTTGCACCAGATCAAGATGACTGGGACAATAAAACATTTCTCTCTGAAGGCAAACTGCTCAAGTGAGGATTGTATTTGTGTCAAAATGAGTAATATTTATGCTTCTGTAATTATTTTACTCACCATGTATCTCTCTTGTTCAGGATGTGCATAAAGCCAGGGTTATTGAGTGTATTGAGGGATGTACCTTCTGAATGCTTTTTTTCTGTTTTACTTGTGTAACTAAGTATTAAGAAATTAATGCATGAAATATTTCTTGCAAGAGAATGCAGGATCACACCATGATGTTGATTTTTAGTCAGATGTCCTCATTAATTTATTTCAAAATGTGCATTCTGTAAGATCCAATTTAAAAATAGGCAGAGTTTTCAATACTTGCCCTCAAATATTAGAGTTGATGGAGTACAAATCCCAGATTTAAAAGGGCAGAATGGTATAATTTCATCAAAAATGAAAGGGAATTTGGCAATCTCCATTAACGGCTAAATTTACAATTGCATGTGAAAACCATGACTCTTAGATTAGTGGAGTTTTTTTGGTTAACTGAAATGTTGACATGGATCCTTAATTCCTACTTATACATTATTTTTCATATCGTAAAGTAAGATGGCATATAGCGTAATTGTATGTTGTTTGAATACAGAAAATGGATGTGAAAATGAATGAGAATGTTTGTCTTCACTGTCAATAAGGTTTAAAAGCTTTATGTAGCCCAAAATTAAAGACTGACTTTCTGTGCATCAGCAGCCCCTGGATCTGTTCCCGTATTAAGAGGTTACTGTTCCATAATAGTGGTCATGGAATATTTCCATAATTACTGATTACTGTCCCTTTGCAGAGGCAAATGAAGATGATATCAGAGATTTCATACAGACCTTATTCTGTTCCAGATGGATAAATGAGCATTTGGAATGACTTTATGTGTTTTTGTCACTTTCTATTACTTATCTCTTAGACCTGCCCATGATGACTATGTTGAACCCTGTGGTTCAGCTACAACACTGCTTTTATTCAGGATTGGGAAAGTCTGGGGATTTGGGAGTGGCAGAAGCATGTTTTTATAAACTCTGCAGATTGTAATTTCTGAATTAAGGTGTTTCTGGTGCTTTTCTGAGGTTGTTTGCTAATTCCCATACATTTTGATCCTATAACCTTCATAGTAATGTTTAAGGCCTTCTGAATTATGTTAATTAATAAAGTTCTCAATTTTGGTTTATGTCTAGGTCTTTTAGATTAAATCAGAGGACTGGTTCTTTGATGATGGTGCATAACACTTCCCAAGGAATATACAACTTAAAAGTTAGAGTTTCTGATGGAGTTTGTCCTGATGTTATATCTACGGTACAAATCCATGTCAAAGAGCTGGAAAATGAAGTCATACAAAACTCAGCCACTGTGCGTCTGTCAGGTTAGTTTTATTTGCTGATGTGAGTTTATATCAGCTGCTTCTATAACTAAGTGATTATATGATGTAGGTATTATTATATGAATACTTGATTTTCTTATCACTGTAGGGCACTTTCTGTTATGTTTCCATATTGTTAAATAAGAAATAAATTGCGAACTTAACCTGCGGACTCCCACTATTTCATGTTTGTTTATTTTTGAATCCCAAACTCAGATGTCACAGCAGAGGAGTTCATAAGGAGAGATGAACACGGGAAAACAAGACATGACAAGTTCAAGGAGTTACTAGCAAAAATGTTACCTGCTAAGCTTAGTGATATCATTGTCTTCAGTGTGATGAACATTGATGGAAAACAGACAGATATAAGATTTGCAGTCCACAATGGCTTAGCGTATTACAGACCTGAGAAACTGCATGCTGAGATGGCAGCATTTAAAAATGAGGTATATTCTCTAGAGTTATCATGCATCTGTGTAGTTCACCTAAATACTGAGTTTGCAAGGTATCTATCCCAAACCCTTGTGGAATAATATGCTAGATCTACAGGTAAGTTTTTTTTTGTGCTTTACTCAGGACAGAAACACTTGTCAAGCGACTCCTTAATTCAAGCTTTCTCCCTTCTCCTTAGTCTCATACATACAGTTAGTATATGGTTGTGCTAACTTCTGGTTCAATAAACATAACCACTTTTTAGTCACAGAAAGATGGACCTCCATTCCCATCATGGTACAGTTGCCTGTGTTTTCTCCAGTCAGTGTTTCATTGTGTAATCTATCAGACTTCTGAATATGAAATCTGAAGAATCCCTAGAAGCCGAAGTGGTACTGTAGTATACAGAATGTCTTGAAAATGACAGCTTTTTGGACGTTCCAGATGCTGATGGAAATACCCAAATCATCAGTCTGTGGTTAGACACCTACAGTACAGGCTTGATGCCACCCAGATGGAGATGCTACTGTACAAAGAGATGACAGTCCATAGAAAAAGTCTTGCTGGCAGGAATATGCAGGTTAGAAGAAGAGTTACAACAGATAAGTGAGATGGAGATGACTGATTTTGTGAGAGAACAACTTCAAATACAAAGTGGCACCCTCCCCCAACTTTTTTTACTGTCATAAGGGGAAAATAGTTTTTGAATGCAAGATATTTTCTTCCCCTTCCTGATGTTCCCTAACTGTCCTGCTCTCTTACCAGATGCTGCATGCTCTGTAACTCAGTTACCCAGACATGGTCTGTCTTGGGCCCACTTTTATCTTCTGTAGTCCTCCAGATTTTGGTTTACTGAAGTCCTGCAGATGCTGCTGAATAGACATTAAAGCTGCTATCTTGCCCAAAGGCAAGATGCCACTTCTTGGCTTGTAACTTGCCTTGGACAAGGCAGCACTTCCTGACATGTCATTTGTGGCTATGGGGGCATATTTGAGTTTAATATGTGGTACATCTTGTGGAAGGCTTTTGCTGAAGAGAAAACAGCACTTTCCATTTGTGTGAATATTGTAGGGTCTACCCGATTCTGGGAACCAGACAGGAATATCTTAATTTACCACCTGCCTACATCTTACTGTATCTTAAATAGTTGTGTGGATTATAAGACTCTTCAGAGTGACCAAGTGGGAAATAACAGAGACAGATAGTATTCATGAAACATAATGACTGCTTCTTTTGCATATTTATTGAATTACTGCAACAATAATATAGAAAATTGCATAGATTTCAAATATTCTGTGCCATAATATATGGCAGGTGAATTCATCAAAGTGGTAACAAGGGGATTGCTTCACATATTTTAATGAAAAAATATGTTTGTATTAATTATATATCACCTTTCAATATTTAATGAATAGCTCTAGTGAGTAACCACCAATAGTTTACAGAAACCCAATCATAGCTGGAGAATTTCTCCAGTAGTTTTTATACATATGTTTAACTAAAAATGTAGAAAATAAGTAATTAGCACTGGAATTATTCATTGAATTGCTAAATAAATAATATGTTTGCATTACCTCCTTGGGATATAGCTTTACAACAACTGTTTTTATTTAGCAGAAAAATAATCCATCCTAATACTGTAAAGGAGCAAAGGTTGTTTATATATGCTGTGTTTTTCTATAACAGCATTACATAGCTATCAAAATCTGCATTATATGCTCTCCACTAATGGTGATAGACATGGGCAGGAGACATGAAACTGCATTGACAGGATGTATCATGTCATTATAAAGTATATTTTATGCCTTTTGGGACATGTTTTTCAATACATGTTATGATATCTGAGGATACACTGACGATTATAAAGGTCAAAGTTTTTACAGTGGTGAATTGAGATGACTGCACAAGTCAAAAAAAAAATACAAGGACTTTAGTATTCATGTATTTGTTTTGGTCTTTTCAAACCTTATTTTTAAAATATTTGTCATACATTTTATCATTTGAAAAAATACCTATTAAATGTATAAATAAGAGAGTCTAAGCCTGATCTCGTGTTGTTAGTTTTACATTTGTATACCACTGTGAGAGTAGTGAGGTCTCTTGTATTCACGTTTGGATACTAAATACATGCCACTTTAATGTATCCGAATCACTAAATACAAATCAAATTTTGAAGCTTTATAGGCACCTGTGCGAAATCCCCGAACGACTAGAAGGAAGAAATCTGTTCTGGCAAGGAACAAACTTAGTGATAACTTAGTCCAGTGCGTGGGCTACTGGCTGAAGTACAAAAGGTCTGAAACGGTGGCAGCCCTGTTACTGTCCTCAGGCTTACGGTGAACAGCTTGCTTCTCTTCTTCGTGCTTTCTGCTGGTGCTTTGGTCTCTCCCGATTAGAAGTTGCAAACTGCCGAGACACTGTTACTATGTCACCAGACCTGTATATGCAGTGAGGCTCTTCTCTTTATTTGGGTATTTGGGCTTTCAGGTGCAACCCCAATTAATGATAAAAACAGTGAACTAGCAAAGGTTAATGTAGAATAGAATATAGCGTCCAGTATGCTGACTTGACTGCACTTTGTTTCAGACAGTTTGATATCAAATGTAAGCTTATGGGGCACGAATCAGTAGGCTGAATCCTAATTGCTATGAAGTGGTCTTGTCAGGCCATTCTCTGTGGATATTATTATTTAATGCAGCTCAGCCCTGCGTTTTCCTCTGTCTGTATCCTTATGTGCAAGAGAATGTAAGAAATAATCTCTGGGTATAACTCACAAGGAAGAATTTTTATCCTGGCTTGAGCTAAAAAGTACCTGTTGCTATCAGGGTGCAGAGAAGTGTGATGCAGACAACACAGCTCGGAAGGTGGAGTATCACTGCTCTCAGTTTTGATCCTTGGAAATAATGTTAGGATGACAGTACAGATTTAACACGTTCACAGGCAATCATGTCAATTATTAAGTTTTTAGGAAATACTGCTACTCTAAATTTTTTCATTTTTTTCCTGTATTTGTCAAATCATTTTGCTTGCCTGTATAGTCAGGGATGTTACTAATTAATACTCAGGAAACTAAAGCATTCCATTAAGTCTATGGTGGCTTAGATTTTTCAGAAATTAAGGAGTAAGTAAAAGCATTCATTAGGACAAGACTGGTGATGCGTTAAACTCTATTTTCTCTTAGATCCAGTCAGCTTTACAACTGAACATTTCACAGATCGATGTAGATGAATGCAGGAGTGCAAATTGTAGTGAGGGCAGTGGTTGTACAAACTCCCTCGCTGTGAGCGACATCCCAGCAGTGATGGATACTGGAAGCGTGTCGTTTGTCTCGCTAACGACCACCGTCGATGCGGTCTGCACCTGTTCAGCTAGGGACCGAGTTCATCAGCCTTGTTCCTCCTACCCTCGAAGCCCTTGTCTCAATGGTGGCATCTGTATTGACACTTTGAATGGTTACAGGTGAGGAAACTTGTATTCCAGATTCTCCTACTTTTTTTTTTTTTAATTTCTATTTTTGAAGTGTTGAGTGGAGCTTACAAGATATAGGTCTAAAAAAAAAAAAATCATAAATGTACTTCTGACTGAAGGAGAAACAAAAAACCCCACAAGTGCACTGGAGTGTAAACCTAATGACAACAGGGTCTTTACTAATGGCCCAATAATGGTGCTGTAGTCCTGAAAGCTGTCAAAATAGTGTGTGAGTAAGAAAGAAAACCCTGTGGAAAAAACAGTGGTATTAACACATGTCATTTTTTTAAGAGCACCTAATTCAGTATGAAGAAATGGGAAGTGTGCTCTGGGTTTTTTTTTCACTTTTCCAGAAGTGTAATAATAAAGGTGAATATCAGTGAATAGCAGCAGGGATGTAGGGGGGGAGTGAAATGTAGTTTAAACATGGGTAATAAGGAGCTTAAAAGACATTAGACAGGAAACTTGCTTTATTACAGCATCACCTAGCACACACCAGTATTCCGTTAGGGAAGTTAATACTGGTTTATTCTATTAATTAACCTCCCTGAGTTTTCTCTGTAATAAATTGACCAACTGATGTTAGGGGAGGAATTCATTGTTCTCAAAATCACTTTTTTTTAAAATGGAGATAGTATAGTGGATAAATATGCTTTTTACTCGTAAAGTATTTTGATAATTGCCAAGCACCCTGAGACTCTGCTAAAATCTTTATTGTTTCACTGCTATTGTGAATCACTTTACTGTGATTTAAGTGCTACATCTGTTGTATGTAAAACCAAAAAAAAGTTGAACACTGGGGAGTCTTGACTATTTTTTGTGTTTGTGCTCTTTCAGATGTCTTTGTCCTGCTTCATTTCATGGCCCAGACTGCCAGCAGACTAAGCACAGTTTCCATGGAAATGGTTATGCATGGTTTCGTCCCATCAGGCCTTGCTTTGAAAGCTCACTCTCTCTGGAGTTTATTACTGTGGTTCCAGATGGACTTTTACTATATAGCGGTCCTTTATCAAATCCAGAACCTGGTAGTACAGAAAACTTCATTGCAATAGGTACTTATGCAAAAGTGTGTGAAAAAATTAACTCTCTTTTGGGAGTGAGTTGCCTGCGAACAGTGTAGTAGTTACAGTATGGATTCTGTCTCTCAGTATTATGAGATAATTTATTTTCTGGTTTGAAAATATTTTGAAACATTTCCTAATAGGTCTTTCTTCTTTGATGTTTATTTTTGTAGCCTGCACCTATGGCTTTAGGTCCATTGCAGAGTTGTAGAAGTCAAGGGGAAAGGAAAACTGCAGTACTATAAAGGAGTTTAGGTACTTTGAAGATAGGTATTACATGATTAAAGCAGTCTTAGTTGCATGTCATTCTTATCTAGTTTGGTGAGAAGAGAAATCCACTTAAACTGCTTTCAGTCTTGGGGTATTTTTGCACTTGTTTTTTAAACAGTCGATGATTTGATGGATGAATTCAGCCCCAGCGTGCCACTGCAGGAAAATCTATACACAAGTAGAACTCATTGCTTTATGTTGACACATATTTAAAAGGTTACTACTGCTTATTTTTTGTGAATTAATATACAAAATACACAGTATGGTTGGCATTTTATATTTTCCTAATTAATTGAAAGGTAATGTTGCTGGATATTGTTAATAATTTACCTCTTTTTTGCTTGGTTTTGCAGTTACTTGTAAACTTGAGTAGAAGATGGGAGGGAGTAAAACCTGAATGTGTTAGTTGTTTTAGAGCGTTATAAAATTGCTCATTGCTTATCAGGAATTAGTTTCAGTGTTTTGGCAGAGAAGTGGCACAATCTAAAGCATAAAAATAAGTACTATATTGAATGTTTCTGCATAATAGAAGTCATAGAATATAATTCTAGTTATTTCTGTAGTGAACCCCACTTTATGTGACTAGCAATAACCATTAAACCAGTACATTCACTAACTGCTAACATATCCAAAATGGAAAGGTCCTTGTAGCTGAATTTAATTTCTTGTTCATGTTGTATTAGAACTCTCCAATGGTATTCCTGTGCTGAAGATAAGCCATGGCTCAGGTTTTGTGATGCTGCAGTTTCCAAGCCACCTGAATGTAGCAGACAAAAAATGGCATCGACTAGAAGTCAGAACCAATGGTCAGGTGAGTTATTTGATTCCCCTCCCCGCCCCCCCCGGATATTTATATTTCCAATAGCATTCCCCTGTGCAGAAACAGGAGGGTAGAAAAAACAGACCGGGTAATTATATGTATTATATTATTATTATTTGGGAAGACAGCATTGTCAGTTCTAAATCTTACCTATGTTGCAATCCATATTCTGGGATCAGAGGAATCTTTTTTCCTGTTTTTTAAGCTCTGCAGCACATGTGGAATGTGCATAAAGGCTTAGTTGTAATTTGCAAATTCAACGTGCACATTTGGACACTGAAATCAATTACCCATGCAGAAAAAGCAGGTAATTATTTATTTGCAAATGCAGTTACAGTTTTTGTGAAAGTGGTTAAGCTACTCAGAAGCATAAATTAAATGCAGAGTGAAATGCCTTCTTTTGTTAAATGGTTCCATTTTGGCTTTATTGGTTATTGCAATATGGAAAACGGAACAGGAAAAAAACCCAACCCTTTTTGCTTGATGGTATGCAAAAAGAAAAAGATGAAAATTTGATATAACTTTTTTAATTGAATTTTATAGAAATTCTTAATTCAATAATCCTATGTTTTGGTGTAGGATGTTCGATTCACTTTGGATCACTGCAGTGCAGCTGTTGTTTCAGAGCTAGAAGGAGTAGGCAAATGGTTGTCCACTGAAGATCGTACAAATTGTGAAGTCTTTGGGTCTGTTCCACGAAGAGCAAGGTGCGTTTCTGGAGATTCAGTGAAAGACAGTTTATTCTAAGGCCTTTGAACGTTTTACATATCAAATTGAAGCCAAGTTATTAATGACTAGGAACATGAAAGCGTTTGCTTTTCCTAGGACTTCTGGGCCAAGTCTGGACCTTAAAGCACTGAACAAATTTTAAGGAACCAGTCTTCCTTCGAGTAGTATTGCAATACTAAATGACAACCCCAGAACACTACGTGGCTAATACTGGAGATTTTGTGGGTACTGTGTACCATTCCTTATCCACAGGATTTCTCACTTTATTTATCAAGTCACTCTAAGTCTGTTCTTGAAAACCTCATGAAATTAGGCCAGTTGACATCTTAATGGCAGTAACTCTGGATCCTCAACCAATCTTACTATCTGTTTGGTGTAAGCCTGAGGGCTCCTGCTGACAACCTCTGGCAAACATATTAAGGCAGACTAACGCGTCAGGGTCTCCAGCTGCTCCAAGGTTACTGCCTTTATGGCAGAGCCAGAGGAAGTGCACGAGTATCCATACCTCAGCTGTTCACTTCACAGCCTGGTCTACTCCTACAAACTGCTGATTCAAGTAGGCTGGTGCTGGTGTGCCTGGTTGTGGGCTGCAGTGTCTCGTGATGAGACATACAATCCACCTGTGTTCATTTTCCAGCAAAGTAATACAGCCAAGGTGCGGTAATGGCTCTGGTGGTTTAAATTGCTTGTACTGTTGGGTCAGCCCTCAGCCTCGGTTAAAACTGAAAAAGTTGGAAAATCTTATTCAAAAAGCAGTTATTACATTCAAAGCAGAAGGGTATGTTGAGCTGCATTCTGCAAGGGTTTGGATTCAGTATAATTCAGTCCTTTGGACTGATGCTTATTGCCCTTGCTGATGACACCAAGCTGGAAGAAATGACCAGTGCGTTAGAGGGCATGGCTTGGAATTAAAAATGATCTCAGTAAACTGGAAATCGGACCTGGGAAAACACTGTATTCTTCCACTACGACAAAGGGCCAAGTACTGCATGCAGGCAGACATAACCAGCCTCACAAATAGAGAGAAGGGAACAACTGTGAATTATCAGTAAAAGATATAGATGGTACTCAGAAAGTGAATGAGCCAGCAATGCCACATTAATGTGAAAAAGGCAAGCACTACACAGTAATACTTCAAGATGTGTACATCTCAAAGACCTGGAAAGTAATCCTTCCACTCTGGTAGGCAGTGTTGGGCCTCAGCTGGAGTACTGGGTCCAGTTTGTGCACCATAGTGCAGGATAGATGTGTACCAACTGGGTATAGTCCAGAGAAGAGCAGTGACTGTAATCAGCTTGCCTTGAGAATAAAACCTATCAAGGATGAAGGAATTGAAGTCACTTAACTGAAAGAAGGGAAAACTGAGGAGAGAGATGATAAGTCTCAGTGTACATAAAAGAACACTATGAAGAGGATTTAGACAATCTCTTCTGTACAGGGCCTTAAGTTACAGTGAGGAATATTCAGGTTATATTTTAGGGAAACCTTTGTGCTAATACAGATACTTGAAGTGTGGAATAGATAGTCCCAGCAAGTGTGCTGATTAGCATTGGGATTAAGCCTTGCCAGCAGATGGATGGAGCCCTCCTGGTCATGAAAGGAGCACACAAAAACAAAGGAAAAATAAAAGAACAATTGAAAACAAAAAATGGACTTGATAACTCAGGGGAAAAAGAAACTCCGTGAGGGCTGAAATATGTGGAATTCTTCAGCTCAGAAAGATGACTGGGAGACATTGCAGAGCCTGGATGTGTGCACTATACCTTTTAGATCACATGGACCCAACTTTTAGGTTTCTGGTCTTTATCATACACAAAACAGTCTTTGTTGTAGTATTCCTACAGCATAGGATGAATGTGCACACAGAGGAGCACTTGAAGGAGAATATGGTGTCTAGAATATCACAGCTATTCCTGAATGAACACAAATATACCCGAATTGTAATAGTGTCCCACAGTTGAATTCCCAATAGACTTCACTGTCATGTTTAAAAAATAAATTACCCTTTATTTTAAAGGGCTGGCTTCTGCTCATTGATTGACTGTATTTCAGAGAAAGAAAAAGATAAAAATAGTCACTTTCTTTTGTTATTTTATAAAGCCTCTATTATTTGGAAATGCAGTGTAGATGTTTATTTATCTGTTATGATACAATGCCTATGTCTGAAGGTAAATTCACATCTATTTATTATTCATATAATTTTTAAAGGTATTTGAATGTGAACCATGTTCTACAGCTGGGTGGTGTAAAAGAATCATTACCATATTCCTACCCGCAATTGCTACACAAACACTTTTCTGGTTGTTTGCGCAATTTCATCTTGGATACTCAGGTAAGAAAAGTGTAACATTTTGCTTTAGCAAAGGAGTAAACTTCTTTATTAAATTTTTGGGAGGTTTGTGTTATACCTGAAACTTTTGCTGCCATTAATCTATGCAATGCCTGTATGTGTCAGTGTAGGATACTAGAAAATTCTGGATTTTTCTGTCATAATTAGAATAACTACCTTGAAAAGTTATTTCTCAATTACAAACAGATGTATTCGTGAGCCAGAAACTGTGCCTTTGTTTATCCCCTACTTCATGCAGCTGTCTTCCAAGCTTCTTTGCACATTCAGGGAACTTCTGAATGGCAATTGTATAATGGTATATTTATGCCAGATGTCTGCTTTGTTAAGAAATATTAGGGGGTTTTTGCTTTCATAGTCAGTTGAGTTTATTCAAAGGCAAAATAAGGTCTTGATAAAATAAGTTGAAATCTGAATGTCAAAAAGCAAACTTAGCATCTTAAGCAATGCAGATGGAGAACAGACTGTTACGTGGTATAGCTATTTCTGTTTAAAAATGAAGTGCAAGTGTTTCTTAAATAATATTTCAGTGTCATACAATTTTCTCTTGAAGGTGTATGACCTTCAGTCTCCTGCGGAGTCCCTGAATAGCTTCCCTGGCTGCACGCTTACAGATGGGAGCTGTGAGACCATGGGGTCTTCTTCTTGTGGTTTTCACGGGAAGTGTCTTGGAGAGTGGAGCTCATTTGCTTGTCATTGTTTGCCGGGTTACTATGGCTATCGATGTGATAAAGGTGAAGTCTGTTTTTTTGTTACGTTATTGATAGGCTGGCAAATTTTACAATACAGAAAACTTAAAATGTTTGTAGGTAATGATTGCTGAGGTGGTTTCTGATGTTTACATTGTGTAAAGCCATGTTTCAGTGTAGTTGCTTGCGCTTTTTAACAATTTATTTTCTAATTCCCTCTGAGAAATTCTGAACTTTCTCAGTATCAGATCATTTCTTTAGTCCTGAGGGTGTTTGTGCAATGACTGTATAATGGAGACTGCATGACAAAAGAACTGTGAACAAAATTACTTGTTCTTGTCACAATTTTTTTTAATTTGCATCTGTTGACACTTTCAAAAATATCTAATAACCTAAAACTTAAATGTGAGTGTGCCAGTACCACTTACTGTGCAGAATTAGAACTACACAACAGGAATTGGAAATTACCGCTCTGCTGATGCCTGAAAGAGACTCTATTGGCTTAAGGATCTGTGCTTTTGGTATAGTAGGGTCTTTTCTTTAGCCCTCATGGAGCCAAATTTTGCAGCAAAAAGACTACTATAAAATAGCAGGTTGTGAAAATTGGTTGTGGTACTTAATACTTTGTCTGCAGACTCTTCTTTTGTCTTGGTCAGAGCTTCTGCTTTCCTGCTGCCATACTGTGTGAGCATTGTAAGGAGAAGCATTAGCAGGATCCAGTTAGGAGGGAGATCACCTCTTTACAGAAGAAGAAGAAGAAGTGGAAGAGTGATTGGGGAAGTTGTGGAAATAGATAAAGGGACATGTCGCAAAAGACAAGCTATGTCTCATGGATCCATGCTGTGCATTACAATTTTTTTCTTTAACTTTCAACTCTTATTATGAAAATAATGGAGAAAATAATATTTCCCTCTCCCTACAAAATAGTTCATAGGTCTTTATCCTGTCTTTTTAGTTGCCAAAGAATACACATTTGGGCCAGGAAGTCACATTCGCTATCAGCTTCCCGTCAGCGTGCCTGCCCGCAGGACGCTGTTTGAAGCCATGATTAGGACACGGCAGCCGGACAGTGTCATCATGAGCATGTTGTCTCGAAATAAGGATGAACACATCACCCTGCAGGTGAGCAAGGCATCCCAGACAGTAATAGCATAAAGTTAAATCAATGCCAGCAAATAGTTAGCCCAGAGAAACGTTAGTTTAAGAGTTGGAAATAGAACGAAAAACCTTGTGCTAAGGACAAAAACTTTGGAATTTATTTTATGAACACTTACAGATGTGATCCTTCACTTAAGATACACAACCATGGTATCCCATTGGATTTCAGAGGCATTTATTGCCAGTTACAGTGAAGTATAGTTTGTTATACAGAATAGAATGAATGGTGTGTCTGCCCTGGTGTCCTATTTAGCCATGGTCATGAGTGGCCAATTCTGCATAGTTCAGACTCTGCCAAGAAAGGTGCCCGTAGCAGTTCTAACCATGCCAGGCTCTCAAAATGATAACCTGTTCTCTTTATACATACCACTGAATGAGTCGCCTCTTCAGCTAAGTTGGTTTGAGCTGTCAGTGTAGAGGTGATACACCAGATTCTCAACCATTTGAAGAACCCCAGAAATTTGTCCAAGAGAGATGCAGGGTAAAATTACTCTGAGTGAATTACATACTACTGTGAGTACACCGTTACCAGCATTTAGGTTGTCTAGTTCAGTAGCACCTGAAGTATCTTTATATTACACTGTATGTGCAGCATAAACATACCCTAAATTTAAACAAATGCTTTACGATTGAAGTTGCAGGTTAATACAAAATGTCAGGTGATGACTTTTCTTCTCTTTTCTTTCTTACTACTTTGTTAATTATCCACAAGGTTGTTCAGGGATTCTTAGTGGTCTCATATAATCTGGGTGATGGAGACTATTCTGTAAGCCTTCCCTCCTACCACATTGATAATGGTGAATGGCATCATATCACACTGGAGAGAAATGAAAATGAATTTACTCTTCGTCTTTATGAGGGAGGTGGGAGGAGAGAAATTCTGAAAGCAGCAGGAATATACAAAGAGATTGTGATTGACCCCAGCAGCTTGGTCCTTGGAAACACCTACCCATTCAATCGAAACAAGAGTTTTCAAGGTGAGGAATTCTTGATCTAACCATTCAGAATATGGACCTGTATAAATGAAGGTTTATTGGTACTACACAGGCATATTGTGAGAAGCTTTCTTGTTTATGTAGAGCCCAAAGTAAACAGATTTCGTGCATGACACTTTGCAAAAGGGACAAATAAACTGTTCTGACTAGGAGAAAGGCACACCAGGGGATTATGTGCAAATACTGTTAGGTACTGGTCTTGGAACAAAGATGGTAACCTTTTCACACGACTGTATATAGAGTATTTGTAACTGGAGATCCACAAGCTTCTCCCAGGTGGACTGTGGATGGTTCATTGCATTAGATACACAGAACAGGTTCATCACATAGTCCTATCCAGTCCATTCGACAGCTGTCCTTCCCTACCAAACACAACTGTCCCTACGCTGAAAGGAATATTTCCATTTTATACATGCACTGCATAGCCCACGACAAACTCTGGTTTATTACCTTTATGCACTACCTTTGTGTTACTGGATTTTACAGTCACTCAGTTGAAACATTAACTAAAATTAGAAATGGTTTATTGAATTAGAACTAACAATTCAAATTTTTAGCAACTGAGTGGATGAAGTCATGATGTCTGTTAAAAAACAAATCAGTTTTCAGCCTTGAAATTGAATAGTTACAGAAAAGAGAAATACAGAGAGACACAAGGTTAAGATATCCATAGCAGCTTTTTACTCTGTCCTCAGTTGGCAGCTCACTCATCGCCTAAAATCACAGTATAAGTAACGCACAGTTACGCAGCACATCTTTTATATTGACAAGGAAGACACACCATTACTTGGTTAAATGCGCCTGGTATCTATCACCTCTCTCTCCCATGCCTTTCACCTCTTTAACCAGATTCTACTAAATCCATCTGAAACAAGGTGGTAATGTTTTCACCAGATTAAAGTATTTCAGTAAATAACACAAAAGTGCGAGGAGAAAACGTATAAAATGTGTATGCATTAAATAGAATAACAACTTACAATATAACCGTATAACAAATTATTTAGAAGAAGATTGTTTTCTGTTTTTTCATTAGAAGTATTCCAGTAACTAAAGTTTATACTGAGAACTAGGGACCATACTTTGAATTTTTATTTATGGGAGTAATAGTTTTTTTTTTTTTTTTAAGTAAATAGGTTAAAGAAGTCAAATAGTTACATGAAGATCATTTTAATTAGGACAATTAATGTTGCTGTTAAGCAGCTGAAACTTTAAGGGCTTTGAAGTTATAAAATGTACTTAATTCATCAAGGTAAATGCTTTTATGCTGAGGCATCTCATGCATACGAAATTAATGCCACACATCTTCAGTACAAAATTTCTATTAGTGACCCAAGGCTGTTTCACCATTATTTGTGGTTTGCTCTTCTCTAAAGTCAAGCTGTAAGCTACAACTAAAAATCAAACCCACACAATTTATACTGGTACACATTGAAGAATATGACAGATTTTCCCCAATATTTGGACTTTTCTGTTGACAACATAGTGAAGGGGTGCATGTTCTGCTGTCTTGAACACAAGCAGATAGGGGCCTGCAGCAGCACTTAGTTCTTGTGTAAAACACTGGGAATCTTGATCAGAACTTTAACAAATTCAGTCAAAAAATGGAGAACAATGTTACGAAAGTTTAGGTAAATTCAGTCCTAGATTTAAACTTTGGTAGCCTGGGTGGGTCCTTTGTTATAAGCTGCCAAAACTTACAGCTGCTTCAAATCATTCTTGCTGAATGGCTTTTAAAACAGTCTCTTTGTGCCTTGCCTCAGGATGTATGAAGGATGTCAGACTGAATAACTACAGAATCCCTCTGGACACTCACGTGAAGGAGCTGGTGTCAGTATTAAGCGCCCAAGGCGTCAAAGAAGGCTGTTCTTCAGAGGCGTGTAGGAATAACCCTTGTAACCAGGAATTTATTTGTATTGATTTGTGGATGATGCATGAATGCAGGTAATTGGTGGAAATAAAAGCACAAAACCCTTCGGATTCAGGTGGGAAAGGGTGGATGCTGAAGAAGTGTGCAACTTGAAGGCTGCCACTGGCAATCTCGTCAAATCAGTCGAACCAGAGTGGAACGCTAAGCTAGATACCTGCATAGGCGTCAGATTACTCAGAAAACACTGTCCTTTTAGGTACTACCCTTAGCTGATGTAAATCAGCATATCGCCATTGATTCTGTAACAATTTCAGCTGCCTGTCTTAATTGAAAATGTTTAAAGAATAGCAGCAAATCCAGAATGTTTGTAAACCCTGAAAACCAGGAAAAGAGGGTATGTTAGCTGGAGTAGAGTGGAACACTAGCATGGCTAGCTGTCTTGTGAAGCTCGTGCTGTGCAACGTAGATGTGCTTTCTTTTGTTAGTGTCTGACGTCTTACGCTGTCTTAAGCTGTGACCTCTGTTCCCTTACAGGCCATTCGAGTTGCATTAGAAGCACCGCGTCATTAAGCTCTGAGTTCTTGTGTGTGGCTGGGGCTGAGGTTAGGACAACACTAACTCAAGTTAGTTGTGCTGTGAAAATGTACACTTTCAGCATTACTGACTACCACTGTCCACACAAATGGAGTTTTTTTCTGGAAATTCACTGTGATGGAAACACAAAGAACATAGCATAGCTTGTCCTGCCTAGATGGAACTGCAGACCCTAATCCAGCTATTTTTCATGTGGCTAATCTTGGAGAAGCCAGTGGAACTACCTGAGTGCTGAAAGCCCCAGATGGAAGGGTTTAAAGTTGTGGAGCTCATTGTTGTATGACTGCTTTAGAAAAGAATACAATCCTGTATATTCTAAGTAACTTACTTCTAGTAGCTATTTCAGAAACTGTATATAGAGTGTCATCAAAGACTGTTTTAAAATCTTAAACGCTGTCTTCCGTACCTACTTTTCTCAAAGTTTAATGGTTTCATTTTGCCTTCATCTTTTCAGTTGCCCTCCAGGACACATGATCATGGAGAATGCCACTGGTAGACAGTGCGTCTACACTGCATGTGCTAAAAGGCCCTGTAACTATGGTACCTGCATCTCGCAGTCACCAACCAAGTTCCAGTGTCACTGCCCTGATGGTTATACCGGACGTAACTGTGAAATCACACTGGCGATCTTTCACAAGGATACAGGCCTGAGCTTTAGTTCCGTGTTTGCCATCTGCATTTGCTTTTTGGCGCTGTTAGGTAGTTATGGCAACTACATCTTGTATTACCTTTGGTGAACTCATTTATCCATCTTGTCCTGAATAGTCATCATCTCATCCTCCTGCTGAAAAAAACCTGTTTCCTTAGGAGACTTGACTCGGCCTTCATTTCTTTGCCATGGTCTCAGCTCCATCACTAACTTATTTTTCATCACCGTGTGCGTATATTGTTAAGTGAATCAACATTTGTGAGCTATGGAGTTGTTATTTTCTGCACATTTTCACTTCAGTGCTAAGGAACTGTTCACATGCATAACTGGAAACAAATGCAATTGAACAGCAAGAGTGGATATTCCTACCAGATAAGCATTGTTTAAAATACTACTCAGCATGAAGCAGATTTTTCAGTCTAGGAGAAATATGCTGTCCGATAGGAATACACTTGGTCAGACAGGAGCAGTCTCCTGCATCTTACCAGTTGTGTCGCAGCTCCTAACAGCTGCGTTTGGCTTCCTCAACCATTTTGAGGCTTAGGCATTGGATCTCAAAAAGAAGAGGAAAGACAAAGAGGGAGCTCACGAGTGAGGAAGGATCACATCTTTGAGTCCTTCTCGTGTATTCAAATTTCACAAAAGTTTGCCTGAGTAGGGACATAGGATTTTTCTCATGGCTTTTATAGTGTTAATTAAGTTTCATTCAGGAGTCATAGTATTGTGGACTACTTTGAATCCATCTGGGTAGCTACCTGAAATACCATCATTTTCCCCAACTCTGCTAGATACTGCGTTTGCCATGCAAATACGAAACAGCAAATAAGGTGGGAAGCTAACTGGTTTCACAGCTTTTGGAATCCCAGTTATTTGAGGTTGATAATAGAACATCATATTAAAGGAGAGGGTTTTTTTCTGTGTCAGAGCAGTTTTATTGTGAGCTGACTTTGTGTTGCTGCCTGTGCTTGACTGAACTTGACTGAAAAAACAGTATCTTTTACCTAATAATCCTGCTAATCTTTCAGGTCTAACTTATGAATAAGAAACAGTTGTTTTTAACCAAGTGGTGTGTGTTGTTGTGAAAACTTTAGTAGATGTGGTTAACTGTGGTATTATCACACAACTGTAACTTTGTTAGGAGAATTTTTTAAAAAATTCCTTGTTCTCAAGATTTCAGATGCCCTTTCTCTTACACAGCTTCTAGAAAGCAGTAATGTGCTTAAAAGTTATTAATTCATGCAACTTTAATTGTAAGTTTCCAATAGATTAGAAAAGCTGCTTTTCTGACATCTGATTACATCTTTTAAATTCAAAAGCAGAACCATTCTGCAAGTAAATCAACACCACGGTGGCTTCTACCTTGGTTCGATATCACACGAACCTTCCCCATCCCTCCCTGCCAGGAGGGGAGCTGGGCTCGTTTTGTTCAGTTAAAGACACAGCGATACTGGGAGCTGGCAGCCGCCCTAACACTACCACTATGGCTCAAAGAAACAATAAACTTCATAGAATGCTTTTAATGACAGCGCTGTTTAATAACAGCTCAGGAATGCAAGATCCTGAGCAGAAAATCGGGCAGGAGCTTACACTGTTGGTATCGGTTTGGAAGAGAGAGACTGTCTTCGTTGGGGGTGCTCCTGGTCTACACTTACGCTCTGGGAACACGGGATATGTTCATTTTTAGTACTGGCTTTCTACTAGCAGTCACAGTAAAAGAATAGGAGATGTAGAACATTAAAAGAGTTCTTGAGTATCTCGTAATCAGCTCAGCTAAAAAAGGACGTCCGAAAAGTCATCACGTGTGTGTGAAAATGTGTGACGTTCTGTTAATTGGGGGGGGGGACACGTGGGGGCAGGGAGGAAGCGGTAAATATACCTCTCCAACGCATCGATTTCTCTTGAAGGGTGTAGCTGCACAGCACAGCGCTGGGCCCAGACCGGGGTGTACGCCACTTTTAGTCCCAGGGTCATCTACATGCTGCTCCGCAGAACTGCACTCTGCTGTGTAGATATTCTGTAGGAGATTCTAGTCTTTTTAAGTCACTGCATTGTTCGTTTGTGGTATTCAGTGGTCTGAGGTCTTACTATGAGCTCTTATCAACTTTTGTAGAGTTGGTAACACAGTGGTTCACAGGTTTCTATTTACATAACGTTCGGTATTTGATGTAGCTTTACAACTGTCAGTGTGTAAAATGTACCTAAGCATTTAAGAAAAATGTTTAAATGTATGGATGCTAAGGCAAAATGTGCCTGATTTCCCCCCCCCCCCAGTAAAATGTATAACAGTTATTTCCTCTTTTGTCTCATGTCTTTTTGTGCTTCATTTCTGTGTAATTGTATCTGTTACTGTCAACACATTGTTACTTAAGTGCTATTCCTTTGTATACATTTTCGCTTACAAAGTTTAACTCAATACACTAAATAGATAGGTCTGCAAATGCCACTTGGGTCGTTCAGTTCTTTAACAACTTCAAAGCTGTACTTCAAACGGTATTTTTAAATGCTCTTTAAAGGCCTTTTCTTCTGTCTTTGCTGTTCACTTGTAACTACACTGAAGCGTGCAAAACCCAAACATTTGCTGAGAAACACAAAATGACAGCCTTGCTGGCTCTGACTGCAAACCAGTGCTGCAGTACTGGTGTAGAACGGCTGCTGAGCCACCCCGCAGCACTTCTGTATATAAATGTTTGATTCGTTTCTGAATGATGTTCTGTTTTGCTCCCGTGTGTTTATGCAGCTCTGTTCAGTGCTGTATTCTCGTGGGCTTGCTGGAAGACTCGCAAAGGTCTGAGCGGAAGAGTTTACCAGGTATCTGTGCATCATGAGGATCTGGAGGACATCAGAGAAAATATCCTCAACTACAATGAAGAAGGGGGTGGAGAACAAGATGAAGTAAGGATTACTGCGTTATGTTACAATTAAGAGAGGACTAGTGGCTCACCATGCTAATGAAAATATATTTTATGCTTTTCCTTTATAACTGAGGACTTTAGCCTTTGTTCTGCTGATTCATTACTGCGATTGGTAGATTTATTTAATAGAATTATTTGCAAGGTTATGTACACAAAGGTGTATGTTTCTTAAGTGGAGATAAGTGCCTGTCAATTTTTAGTTTGTCTTAAAGCAGGTGATCCTCTGTGCATATTTAAAAATGGCTGCAGAGTGAGTTTAGCAGTAAAGACTTTTTTGGTTTCGTGGCTCAGGAGACGCTGAGTTCTCAGTGGCAATTACTGCTGTAGCACTGAGGGCTTGAAAGAGCCTGATGTGAACTGTTCTTTACGGAGAGTGTCTCCCTGAGCAGCAGGTAACAACAGCCGTTATCCAGACTTGACTGGTTAAGAAAGTGAGGTACTACACTTGTTCTTCTTAAGCCCTAAAGCACATGGTGGTTGTGGAACCTTTCTGCATTTTTCTGTTTTGGAGAGAAATACACCAGCGAACACAAGCTTTGTTTATACTTACAGTAGACCAGACTATACCCAAAAGTATTGACATTTCTGCTAGCTGTTTTAAGGATTTCTACATGTCAGTTTAAGCCAGAACTTTGAAAGAAAACTGGAGATATTATAGATGAGTAATTTAAATAAATTATTTGCTGACCGACAGATATGTGCTATATTTAAAAAAGGTAAGGAACTTCATTGCTGCCTTTGAAACTGTTCATTTCATGGATTCCAAAGGTGGTGTGACTCTGCAGGGGTAGTAATAGTCAGGTCACGAAGGCAATGGGTCAAAAAAATCCAGTGATTTAAAAAAACTAAAACCTAAATGTAACCTGTCCCAAAATTCCAAATATCTTCCAAGAATTTTTAGCTATAAAATAGAGAGTGTTTTACAAGGCCACCTGAGAAAATATTCTTACTTGTAGAATATCCTTAATTTCTTGATGAATTAGTGTGAACATAATAAATACAGGGACATTTTCCATGTGATAACATGGACAGCTATATGCATAAATATTTTTTTCCTTAATCAGATTAACTTCCTCTGCAATACTTTGCAATTTTAGACCCAGAAGGTCTATAGATTGAGGAAATCCACAGTTACTGTATGATAATTACTTTTGGAGAGTTCTTAAAATACACTCCTTATTTTAAGCTGTGGAATCAAATTAGTGACTTGATGATCTTCATCTGAGGCTATTACTCTGTCTTGAAGAAATGCTGCTTGCAGTGAAGCCTCTACAGGTTCTGTATACTGTTCCCAAATTATTCAAATTTTACAGTTGCTGGCATTGCAGCTAAAACTTTCCAGCATCCTTTTCAATACCTAATTGTTTGTCTAGACTTAAAAACCCCCAAATACTCAGAATTACAATACTTTTAATTGTATTCTAACGTTACCTTAACAAAAGGATCACAAGGGTGCTTGGACAAGAGTTTTGTTTTTGTAATGTTAGCGGAGGGTAGGACTACGGGGACAGGAGCCCGTCTCACTAAGGAGTTTCTGCACCTGAAATAAAACTATCCCTCAGAGAAATAAGGAGTTCATAAAAATTGTAGATTAGTGCACTGTTGAGTATATATTTAACACAACTAAACACCAAATGTTGTTAAAAGCCAGCTTTGAAGCTAGAGGCAAGGATCGACTTGAGTTTGTGGGCTGCCAGCTAAGAATGGTATAGTCAGAAGAAATGTGTCATTTTAATGAACAACTAATAGCAGCGAAGGATGATTTTAATAGCACCCAGTTCACTGAAGGGATGATCCTTAAATCTGTATTTGGACAAACTCCCATTTAAATTTTGTATGACAAAAAGTTGCCATGTTTTATTGATTATACTGGTAGCCATGCTGTTATAAAATACTCATAGCGGGATCATACTGTAGCTTGCACTTACTTAGAACACGGCTTAGAACATCTGCGCTGTAGGTCTCACGTTGTTCATCACTAACAGTATTTAGTCTCTGGATGAATGGAAATAAGCAGCTATTCTATGTCACGGTCTTGTCCCAAACCCCAGTCCTGCCACTTAGAGGGCTGGATTGCAGGTGGGGTTTTTCTTGAAGCAGTTCTGTCTCCAATTGAAATTCAGCAAAGCTCACCAAGATTACCTAGGTTAATCTCTTACAGAATGGTTATGTGCAATTCAACATGCGAGAGAATAAATGTAATCTTTTGGAAGGTACTGATTTGACAGCTCTGTCATTGATGTCTACTATTCAGATGAAGAGCATGAACAATACAAATAATTACTTGTTTGCTCTAACGAATTCTGCCTCACGCGGCCTGTCAACATTCGTCTTTGGCCTGTAAATAAGTGCAGAGACACAACCTTTGGATTGTAGAAAGGTGAAGGATGCTGTAGGACAACAATTCTTTTTTTTCTTTTAGGTGGCATAAAGATTCTGATCAGCTAATGCAATTAACCACGTACGGTATTGGTAGCTTTAGTGACAGAAATTGCACTTCAGGAACTGTGGCACAATTACCAGGCAGCATTAACTGCTTCTGCACTAGAAGGGCTTTTTTTTTTTTTTGTGTAATAGGAAGTTACTTGGCTTTTACAATCATGCCACTTCGTATAACATAACTTGCCATTATTCCACAGATAAATAAAATTTTAACAGAAATCACAGTAGATGTTTTAACTACTAGTGCAGAAAGATTTAACATGCTATTTGTCAATATCCTTTCTCACTTTTGTTGCCAGATTTGGTATCCGTGTTTAATCATGATGAAATACTCAGATCTGAATTTCAGAACAAAAATTGGGGCATTTCTGTCATTTTTATTTAGCTTCTAATATGAAATTAGGCTTGGTTTTGAACCTAACTGTAGTAGTGCAGGCTGCCCAGGCGTTCCTCACGCATGCTCATCCGCTTGGTGCGTTTTGGCTTTCTTAGGCGCGTTGTAGGTGGCAGAGTTGGTCGAACGAGCCAGTCCTTCATGTGTTCCCACCAAACGGCCTGCCTCAGGATTGTTCCTTATTTCCGCTGTAACGTCAAATTTGGGGGCCTACAGAGAATATTAATTTCATGTGAACGGTTTTTCACTCCAGGATGCATACAATATGGCAGAGCTGCAGGTGTCTATTCAAACCAGCCCAGCCTATTCCCTCTACAAGAAGAAAGGAAAACCAACAACGCTGAGCAGTTTCTGTAGTGACCCATCCCCAAGCGCGCAGGAGCAGACCAGAACATCAGCGCCTGCAGAAGCCTCTTTCGCCAACGCAGACTTCGGTCAGTACTTGTCAGATGTTGTCAGAGATGCCGAGGGTCATCCCCAGGCTGTACCCCAAGACTCACTGCGGGTGTTTTGCACCGAAGGAGAAGGCTCGGTTGCCAGCAGTCTGAGTAGCCTGAGCTCCTCCGGACGGGATGAGGGTGTAGTGTATGATGACATTAAAGAGTGGGGACCAAAGTTTGAGAAACTAAGTGAACTGTACTCACATATAGATGCAGAAGACCTGTAGGTTACCAAGTCTACTATTTTCAAAGTTTTGGAAGCAAGGGTGAAGGACAGTTTTGCATGCTGCTGCTACGTACTACCCCTGCCTCCCTGCCTTTCTTTTCATGTTATGCTAGGTGGTTAAATTCCCACTAATGAGCCACACTTTGCATCTAATTGAAAAATTTAGTAGCAGGAGCTAAGCTTGGGACATTCTGGACATTTGCATTTGGGGATATAAACTTAATGGAAAGAATAAAGGGAGAACTTGGGGTACTTAGTCATTCACATACAGTGTTTAAGAAACACTTTTTTTGTCACTAAGGTAATAAAGGACTCTTAGAGAGATCCTATGTACATAAGCTAAGATGGTGCTCAGAGCATGCTGTGTGTACTGTTTTCAGTAGGAGCTTTAGCAGTTATTGGAATAAAAAAAGCACATAGTCTTTTTCTTGTGGAAATGAAGTGCATATTGTATTATTGTATCCATCTTGTTTCCCTGACTGAGCCTCAGTTACAGCACCTGCTCACTGAAGACAGGGCAGATGAGTCCACAGATCCAGGTAAAGGAATGAAGCAGCATGGACGGTGAGCTTTAACTTCAGTTATAACTTAATGAAATCCCTTTATGCTGTCATATAAATGCAGAAACTGAATTTAGGCACAACACCGCAAGTCAGCTGCTTGCAGCTAAAAGACCAGGTTTTCTAAGATACTAGCCTCAAAGTTCACTAGTTTAGAATTTCAGTAGCAAACACCACAGTTCACCATATACTCTCATTCCTAACGGGCTACGAAACTGAGCCTAAATTAAGGACCAGCCTGAACTATGTCACTTGCATCTACAATCCTGTCTCTCATGTTTTGCTAAACCTCCTTTCACAGAAGCATTGCAAGTGTTAGGTTTGAAAGGCTGGAGACTGACTGCTTTAATGGAAGGAAGCACTGACCAGCTACACCTGCAGCCAAGCAATGCCTTGCCAGGCAGAGCTGGCTGGGGATATAGATGCATTTTCAGTGAAGAAAAAAACCAACATCCCTTGGATGTTGTCAGAGTACCTAGTGTCCTGAGGGTGAGACTGAAGCTCTTTCCTGTATCCAAAAAAAGAACTGCACCCAGCACTGGGACTTCTAAAACTAAAATCCTGTGATAAACAAAACCCTGCCAAAAGTCTAACAATTCAAAGATGGTAATTTTCCAAAACCCATAAATGACAACACATAATAATACAGGCCTGCCTCAGATACATTTTAGTGGAAAATCATAATCAATTGGGGACAGAGAAACACAGGGAAAACTAACAGCGGTTGCAGGGGGTGGAACATTATGCTTTAAATTATCAGTCCCTTTTTCAGACTGTTTAATGTCTAGCTAGTATTGTGCTTTTTTTTTTTTTTTGGAAACTTGACAATATTTGGAAGACAGAAGGCTTCATAAAATTAATTTTGACTATTTTTTTTTGAAACCACCTGTATATTTAAGTGGAGTGCACCAAGAACACAATCTTATTCTGTGCTGTTTCTTTGTATGATGTGTAAATTATATATTAACAGCTAATAATACGAATATATCATATAGATTCTAAGATAATTTGTTTCATTAAAACAAAGCATAAAACTATGTATTGTAAAAGACATTAAAATGGCTTTGCTTACAGTTGTACCAGTAGCTTGTTTCGGGAAGTCTGGCTTTTATTTTTATACATATATTAAACAAATAGGTCAATGCAGTCTGCAGGCTAGATTAATTTGCACATTTCCCAAATGAGAAATGTTCACACAGAATCTTGTTCTTGCACGCATTTGTGACACACTTTGGAAAATCTTGAGCACACAATTAACCAATGGTTACACACTGCAGAAGATGTGGCATTTTCATCTGGAAAAGCTAAATGCCATTTTTACCCATGCCTAATAGTTTTGATTCACAGATGTTACATAGTCTATGATTTTGTAATTTTACTGATACATTTACCTGTGAGGAAACATAAGCTAAAATATCTTGCAATGTTCACAAGTCAGATATGTCAGCTTCTGTATTTCATGATCGTAGCAGTCACAAACAGGATATGGAAAATGGAGTAAATATATATTATGCATAAAAATTATTCCTTACCTGAACAGCAGTAATTTTGTTTGCATACCTTGTGTTCTTTCCATAACTATGAATATGCTGTCATTTTGGCTGGCTTTTATTTAATTGAGCTTGTAAGCTCCTTGGGGCAAAGACTGTCTTTATTTGCCTGTGAGGTGTCATGCATATCTGAGGCACTGTATAAATAATAAATAAGCCTTCTGGATATGATGTCTCTTCCTTGAATTTATTTAAGGCTGACTAAAGCTTACAGTCTATTGAATTACTTCTCTCTCAGCACTGATCAGATACTTCCACAGACCTCAGTCACGCATCCTGTCCTGTCTGAAAAGCCGAGGGAAGCAGCAGTTGCTTCTAATCGATGTGTGGACTCAAGCTGTAGTCACACACTCAAAATACATTACTATTTCTGAATTTCCCTGAGGGCTGCAGCTGGCTGAGGCCACAGACCTGTACTCCCAGAGATCCAAAACCTTAACTTTATGTTCAGTAGCGTTACTCAAGTTGTGTTACCCATAGGCTTGTTCCCTATTCTGGGATTTTAAGCGCTGAGAAGCAGCTGACATGTAGGATAGATGCTGTGATCCTTAGCATTCACAATGTGCAGCAGGACACACGTACTGGTTCAGAAGATAGATGGTCAAAAGAGCTCCGGGCTTGACGGGCAGGACAAACTGCAAGACACTAATACATCTCAAAACACTCCAGTTATTTTCCTTTTCCTCCTCAGCCTGCGATCTTAATGCGTTCCCACATGAATACCAAGTTGAGATTTGCAACAAAATGCGATCAGCAGAAGAGTCAGTAGGGCTTTGCTCTAAATGTGTCACAGTTAAACCAATCACTGAGCACCCGGGAAAAAAATTTAACTCTCTCACTTTACCCAGGCTGTGCTCAAATATCCTGACTGGAGAGTAGTCTGTGATACAGAGGTCTTGGTCCCATCTGTTGAAGCTCTTAGTCCATCCATGAAGTACTTAACTGGCCACTGGGTCAGAGTAAAAGCAAACCCAAACACAATTCTGTAACTTCGTGACTGGGAGCCATGCGGGCAGCTGGGTTGCTCAGGCAGAGCTGCTGAGGTTGAGGTCTCCCATTAATTACCATTCCTGAACAGGCGATTTGGAAGCCGACCTGAAGCTACTGCTCTACAACTGCTTCTTCCCCCTATTACAGCTATGGTGCCAATTTGTAAACAAACATAAATAATAACAGCAACCACAACCTCAGAGCTGCTTGTGTAATTGCAGTTAGCCATGCATTTTACAGAATATACAGTATAAAACAAAAGGTCAGAAAACATTTTAAAATTGCTATAGGAACTTGGGTAGATACACTCTCAGTAATAGGACATACTCATTTGCAGCTGTCATGCCCTATTAAAATCTACTTTTCTTCCTTCTAGGGATTACTAATTAGTTCACTTAATTTATCTGTTTTAATTTGTATGCTGCTCTTTTAATTACTGTGCAATTTCTGAAATCATATCGTCACTCGTTCTGCATTTACAGATACATACAAATATTTCAGTACCTCTACAAAAAAGCTTATCACAGTATAGCACTGGCATGGCTCAAGACCAGGAACAGCTGGCTTGACAACAGAAAGCTTTTCAGTGGGTTAGGAGGGAAGAAAAAAACACTGAATTAAAAAAAATCATTGGGTCCCTAGGTAGTGGGATTTTCAGTAATCTGGTACTTTTACTAATCTTCTTCCATGTTCTTTACAGACTTTAAACATGTAGTGAGAACATTTTATTTAGTATAAAATATTTGTAAAGGTCTGAAATTTAAATAATCATGTGGATATTAGTATTTAATCTGTCTGCCTGTCAACTACATTAATCTTTGTGGTTTCCCCCTTTTAACATAACATTCCAAGTATATAACATGTAGCCAAGCCATACGAAAGCCGATTGTCCTTAGGTCTGACCTACTGGCTAGTACCAGCAGGTTTAGAAAGGAAACCATGGCTGTGAAAAGAGCAGGATTAGGCAAGCAGAAGAAAGTTGAACATTTTCTTAATTATGGAAACGCTAAAAACCATGGCCATCTCCTGGGGATTTAAAGAAATAGCTTGCACCACGCTACTGGTAACTGTTGATGAACACGGAGGTTTTGAGAAACCTGGTTCTCTGGAACCCAGAATCGAATCCCCTCTATGCAGGCATACCAGGTGTTATGATCACAGTCCATTAATTAAATTAATCGTACTGAAGTCCTGTCCGTACCTAATTAACATGGTGACAAAACTCCCCAAAACCTCACTTTAAACATGCAAAGATGTGACTGCAGTCAGGCACCACAAATGAGAAAAAGACATGCTGGACAGTTGTACGTATAGCTCTGCACATTCTGCTTCTCCCTGCCACAGAATGCCTAGGCTTTTGAAAGCTTACCTATATCACGACATCCTAATTCAAATAAAGCTCCTGATACATGTAATTTTTCTCTCCCAAAGAATGCACGCTTCTTTTCATTGGGTAAGAAAGAATACTAAAGCTTGAGCTACAGTGTGGAAACAAGCAGATCCCTATTGGTCAAAGTAAATTATATTTACTTACATGGAGTAACTGCCTCAGCCTTGCTAAAGTTGAAGTGTATTGGGTGATGACTGGTGAAAATCATGGCTGATACACCTTTAACTTGTAACAGAGAAAAGAAGTCAGCAAGGTGTTAAAGATAATTCAAGAAGTCAGTGATACATGCAATGTGACAAACTTGAGAAAAGGCAAAACTTCCTGCTGAAAAATACTTTGCTTTCCTCCATAGGGACTGAAAAAAAGCTGATTCCCTAACTGCACTTTTCTCAATCCATCCCAAAGCAAAACTAGGCAAAAGACTGATTTTCAAATTACACAATTTATTTAGTATACAATAGTCATTACATCTCTTTACAACAACGTATTATAAAATAACTGTTAGATCTAACCGGCAGAACGTTGAAACAAGAAATGAAAATACACTTATGGATCTCAAAGGCTTTTCTCCCCTAAAAACATTCTGGCTACTTGATAACATTTTGTCTCTGCGACCTAAAAAAAGTAATTCACACCACAATTCCACTGGTAACACGCCGCTTAAAAGTCCTTGCGGACAGCAGTAACGTACACAAGAAGTCACGATGGTGCCATTCCCATTGCTAGTTTGGTGCTATTCCCATTGCTACTTATTTGTAAGACTTCAGTAAATGCATTGCCACAAGGGTTGTTCCTGGGCGTGGAACGAAACAGTGAGGCCACAGCAACCATTTGGAAATAAGGTGCGTCAGGATGATGTAGTTTAGGAACAGGTAAAGTTATTTTAAAAAGAACTGCACATTTTAAATGCGGTCAATACAGCTCACAGCAAGACACGGGAAGTAGAGAAAATAATTATCAGACAACTAAACCACCACCTACCTCCTAGAAGTCCCAGACTCTTACGCTCCACCTCCAGGAAGAGCAAACGTAGCCCTTTTCACCACCAGACCGCCCCACAGCCCCACTCTCCCGCTGCTCCAGCGCTCCCCAGCATGCTTTGCTCTGGCAGGCAAGCCTTTAAACGAGGGAGAGCGACGCAGCTGCTCGCTCTCCGCAAGTGCTGTCTCCCTCTGAGCTGGTAAGTGGTTTTGTTCCTTGGCATTTTCTGTTTTAAGTAGACGGGTCCTCTGAACGCGGTACTACATAGCCACCGAAATGCGCCCTCCCCTTAAGTATTACATCTTTCTGATACAGGAACTGCTGGAATGGTTTGAAAGTGCCAGGAGCTACCTGGGCTTTACAGACTGTGAACTGCAAGAGTTAAGCAATCTCCAAAATACTTTTTATCTAATACTTCAACTTTCTGGTGTGCTGCTTTAGGAGAGGTGGTGTTGCAAGAAGAAACTATGTTACTGTGGTGGTTCTGGATTGTAACAGCCATTGGTTTTTACACTTCCCAAGACCAAGGGTAGCTTGGGGGTCTAGTCTGTTCTAAAAAAAACCCAGATGACAACAAAAAATTTGCACTTGGTAGTTTCTATGAAAAGGTTAAATTTCTCCTTTGGCAACATTAAAGACTGTATTTTTGAAGAAAGGCTATTTAAAAATAATTACTGTTACAGTCAGGACTTTTTAGTTTCAGCTGTTACCTACAAGTAAATCCTGAAAATGATAGGGTACCACTGGATTTTGGAATCCCTCATTTCAATCAGAGGAAAGTTCCTCCACCTTTAAAGAAAGATACAACCACATTTTAAAGTAAGACAATACAGCCTAGACATACTTTACCTTACGTGTGCTTGTTTTCAATTACTGTAAGGCACTCATTGAGCAATTCACTGACCCATGCTTTCAGCAAGAACAGGTGTGCATCATTACAGGCCTAATTAAAGTTTTAATACTGATTAAAATGTTTTATTATTGTTTTATGTTAAACTGCAGTGGTCTCCAACCTCATTACGGGATACAGGCTAGAAATTACTCGGGAGTTTCAGTTGCTCAGTTTAACAACCCAGCTACTGTCAATGTTTGATTTAAATACAGTCTGATTAAAGCACACTTTCCTTTTGTGTTAGCGTGAAAGTGCAGAAAGATGTTGAACATTGTTTAATGAGTATTTACTGAACATAAAATTGTTTGAGCATGTGACATAACCATCTCCATCTCTTCAGTAATTTACCTTAGTACAACTGAAAAGGGAAAACATTTAAATCGTTTGGAATTGGAACACAGCTCAGTTGTGAAAGCTAATCTCATTACACATCTTGATTAAATTAAATGTGGAGTTTGCTATCAGTAGCACTTTAAGTTTCCCATCATTAGAAATTAATTGCAGTGGTAATTATTATAACTGAGTTATTTGCACAGGCCACAAACACTCTTATAGGTGTTCAAATGTTAATTCAACATTGGCCTAGAGGCACTTGATTATTACAATTCTGTTTTTCATAAGAAACAAATGATCCTAGTGGATGTCTAATTAAAGTTGGAGAGTACTGTTAAGACTTTCAATCAGATTTAATCTCTAATTTCAATATAAAACTAAAGCAGCACTAAAACACAGCAAAGGTCATGTGTTATCTACATAGCATTTAGAAAGTCAGTACAATTCACAAAGTTCTAGCCGGTAAAAAGACAAAGGGTACAAACAAATCACAAAATTCTCAGGATTGAGGCCTGTCTTCACCTAATCTTCCAACTCAATTTGAAATAACTGTAGTCTGTTTTTTAGGATAAAGAGCAAGGACACAGTGATTTTGTGCTAAAATATATAGCTCTGTGTCTGAAATAACGTAAAGCAAAGCTCTAATACCTGAACATATTTTAAATACCTAAGTTTCCTGCTGATTTTAGAGATGAATTCTTTTTTTTGTAAGGTTGGCAGTGTTCAATTTTGGTATCCTACTGGAATTCACATGGGGAGAAAAAAAGGATCCCCTGTAGTTCAGAAAGTGAATACAGAAAATAGTGTTGTGAGAATCCAAGCTGAGAAATTTAGTTTTTGTTTGTTCTGAGCATTTTATGAGGATACAAACATGCAACGTGTATCAAAGCATGCTCCAACTTCTATTCTCATTAGAAATACATAACACTCCATTATTAAATGCTTAGCGTTATAAAACAGTATGCTTCTGTTTCACTAAAAATGCTGGACAATGATTGAAGTTTTAGTCTTCAAACTCGTTTGCTAATTCTGCGCTCACTGATTCTGCAACCACACTCACAAGCTTGGAAACTCCTATCTGCCTACATTCCCAAAGAATTAAAAAAAGAGGCACTGAAAGAGCACAAGGATCTGTCAGAGAGGATCAGATTGTAAGACAAAACTTAATTTTTTGTGACTATTTTCAGGATTCACAAAGATAATGCATACTCAGTATAGGAGTAGTGTGGCCCGCTTTCACTGAATTTCTATCATTCTATAGTAAAATCCAAACTGCTCAGCAGAACTTCATAGGCTAGCTATTCTGCAGCGGTCATGCAGGCGGCTCATTTTGTGTGTCTTCCAATCAGTTAAAACTGAAAAACAACTATATCCTAGGTATTCAGAATGTCAGACTTTATAATCAAAATGGTCCCTGCTAGCATTTATTTATGAATCTATGAAAATTCTGGCAACATCAAGAATGTTATCAAAAGTAAACTGTCTAAAAAAATAAGAATCACAGTAATTAAACAAGAAAACATCCATGTAAAATGCCTTATAAATGTAACATTTGTAAACAACTTCTGGATTTTCTAATGTGGGTCCTAGCATTGAAATACTGAACTTGAAGCCATGGTTGGAAATGCTATTTATGCTTAGCAAGTTTGTAAACATGGAATGTTTTGTTCTGAAACACTCTAGTGAAGTGTATGGTATAAGAAGGCAGGTTTTTTTTTATTTCCTCACAGAAGCGAGGATACAATGAAGGTTTCAAATCAGGTTCATTCTCTCCCAAACCATCCATGATCTGTAATGAAATTGAACAGATTTGTGAAATATCTTTAGCCAATTCACAGTTACAGGCAATAACAAGAAGCTAAGAACAACCTTGACAATACATTCAGAGGGTCAGCCTGGCAAGATCTGTTAACAGTGACTGTATGAAAAAAGTGGGAGGAAGAAAATAACATTAAAACAGTAAGATTTATAGTATCGTCTCTATTATGGATAAAGCTGATTTGTCAGAGGTACATAGTCTGCTTTGTCTTATGTGGTCTGCTGTGGTTCCATGTTAGCCCCAGAAATGCTTGAAAATTCCCCTGACACAATGGAGTAACACACTGGTCCTGAGGAAATTGAAGCTATGAAGTGATTTGCACTCTGAAAGGAAACACTATTTGTGTACTACTAACCTGAAGCTCATCAGAAAGTGATTACTTATTTTGCCCAGGCTGAATTCCTCCTCTTTTAATTATCAAATACTGTTAAAAGCAACCGGTGTTCAATTTGGGGATTTTGAGAATGTCTAAAGGCTCCACTAGATTTTACTTTCCACACTCACGATGAAGCGGAAATAACCCAAGCTACTTCAAATCGTAATTGTATTTCAAAAAGAAGTTAAGCAAAATGTATTTTCTTTATAAATCTTGTATATAATACTTACATGGCCATTAGCTATATCAAGTAAGTCACGTAACCGACAGCCTCTACTGTGTCTTCTTTCGTAACAAATACTATCTTCTAGGATCACATAGTCTGTGCCAAAGGATCGCAGTATTCTGTAAACATCTTCAGGAGATCTCTTGGCATAGATCTGATAAATCTACGGAAGAAGGAAACTAAGCTGTAAGACACATAACATTACCACTATTTCTTTGTTTGCTCTTTCATGATTCCTCTACCTTGAACCAGAGAGGGAACTGACATCATTGATAATCCATGTGACTTGAATTAAATATTTAAAAAAAAAAAAAAAAGAAATCTTTATTCAGTAGTCACTTCTTAGACTTTCTATGTTTCAGCTACTATGATACACAATAGTACTGCTACTGACCACAAAAACACTGGATGGTGCTGCTGTCTGCAGGAAGGCCCTGGTAGATGCCTGTAAGACTTTCAGAATCTCCGAATTATAGGAAAGGATAGTTTAAAACCATCTCCCCAGCTTTGTGTGGAGTTTCTTAAGGTGGTTTCTATATAAAACGTTATGTGCAAGTCTGGGAACTGAAGGGAGTATCGGGCAAATCAGGAAATGCTCCATGTGGGTTTAACAGCCCAACTGGGCAGTAGGGTTTATTAATGCCAACAGTACCCAAATCAATTCACTCTGGACTAGCTTGAGTACCTAGGTACAGCTATTCAGACAGATACCAGCTGCCAGAAGCGAATTAGCAGATGCCCAAAGTATTAGGAGTTTCACAGAAGAAGTTACATTCTGGAACTGTATCTGAAAATAAATTAGTTCAATGAAAAAAGCACACGATGTCATTTGGAATATGCCATTAGAGGCTGCATGTGCCTTCTGGAATGGAGGCAGATATGGATAAGAATTAGCTTGAACAATCAGAATACTCTTACCTGTTTTGTTCTCTCTCTCAGATTCTTATCCTCATAATGGGGATGATTAGTTAAGGTCCGTCCAGTGCACAGTTTGACTCCTGCTAATAGCTGCATGCTTCCAGCAAACACTGCTGTGTTTGGAGTGTTTGACCTAAACAAATGTTGATAAGTCTGAGGGAAGTCTTGTAGGGGCATTTTTGCATTGCTTGTTACAGATCAGAAGGAAAAAAAAGACTGCAAAAATTATTTTTCTGCCTCTCCTCTATTCAGGGAGCAAACTGTTCAAGCAACTGTGTTTTCTTCAAACATGAAGCAGATAAATCATGGTAATACTCTCTAACTGCAAATAAAAAATTTACTATGCACTATGAGGAAATTTAGGGAAAACATGATCCTGAAAATTTCAAACTACTTCCATATTTCATATACTTCTTGGGTTCATATAGCCTCTGAATATTTGTAAATGTCTATATCCTAATTCTTTTAACATCTCAAGAAACTTATTGTGACTTAGATATGTGTCTGATATATAAGGTATTCCATATAAAACGGATTATTTAATCTGAATGCTAAAACTTCTACTGTCCTGGCATTCACCATTCACTTGGAATGAAAATTTTGTTATGTGAGACATTAACCCTCCCATTATGACAACTGTGGGAAAGAAATTACAAAAAAGTCACCCCAGTTGCAAGGGGTGAGGTGGGTTGGATGCAGAAGATGCCAAATAGAAATGCTGTCAATAACTGGTACTGTGATCTCATCTGAAATTCAAAGCCTATATCTAGAATTGTTACCTAAATAACAGTCTTGGTTTCTCAGGATTGTTTAAATGCCCATAATAAAAAAAATCATTTCTGCTCTCCTTCCCCCCAACAAGTTTACAATCTAAAATATATGTAAAGACACAACAGAAGGGCACAGAAAAAAGATAAAGTAAAAATGCCAGGCAACAGAGACTACTATAATTAGGCTAATTAAAAATGGTCACAGTATGTTTAAGTGTTTTCTAGTGCTTAGTAGGCACATAACCATGAAAAGTTCTGTGAAGACTAAAACAACAGAAAGAAGCATACATGAAATTAGAAAGGAATATGAATAGTTGCCTAACATCCACATATGTGCACATATGGCACCTATAGTAGTCACGTAACTGTGACACTTTGGGGTGCGCTTTAGGGAGCCTTTTGAAACTGCAGCTATATATTCAGTCTTCTCTAAGCTCTGTGATTGGCTTGAAAATGTTAAGAGACAAGGATTAAATTTTACTATTGCCTTTCAAGAGATTAAGCTTAGCAAACGAATTAATAATTACAAATCCTTCCTATAAATTCTTGCACGACTGCATTGATCTATCTCATCTAGGAAGGACAGAGATAGTATTTTTAATAGGCCAGTTTATCTCTACTGATAGACTAGTTTTTCAGCAGTTTGTAAAACCAGTTTCATTCTAAAGTCTGAAAATATTTAATCATCTCCTTTAAAAATTTCTTTTTTTACTTAAAATATTCAAACCCACAAGTGTCATGAAGTAAAAGTTTCATTAAAAGAAATGAATTCATCTTAGTATTTAATTTTAATCTTGGTATTAATGCAGATGTAATGGCCCTGACAGGCTGTCAGCTAGGACTCATCCCTGAATCTGCAAGGAAGTACAATTCTTCAGACTAAGCTGAAAAGAATGTGGACTAGATTCACGGAGGGACTTGGTAGAACTTAAGACACCTAAATGAAAATGATGATTCTCAAAGCACCTTCAACATGTTTCTGTGTTTATGCCTGGGATGGGAAACTTCTAGTGTGAGAAGTCTTGTGTCCGTGTTTGTTCAAGATTAGTTCAAATTTTGTAACGCTCTGCAGTACTTATCTCCTGACTTGGCCTTATCAAGGCAATCCTGCACCTCCAATTCCTAAACAGCCCAATATAATGCAAACTTGCAGAATCAAGCTTTCTTAAAAAAAACCACCACAGGTACCAAAGGCAAAACCACAAGAAAACAACAACAACAAAAGAGACCATTCCCAAGAAACAGCCTGCAGCCTCTTCTCTTAGAAAAAGAAGCCAGAGGAAATGGTGATAGTGCCCTTTTCCCACAACTTACTGGCAAAAATGCTTGCCAAGAATGTAGAAGATGAAGGGTTCGATTCCTCCCCTTTCTAAAAGCATTCACTCTTGCCCAGAAGGGGCGAAATATAGCTGAGTGCATTCTTTATTTAGCAAGTATTACGAGTTTTGCCAGCACCTCCTCCTCTTCCTATACCTTAAAAAACAATCTAGTGACTCTCACTTGCTTTTGCAAAAACTGGCTTATGAGCCTTGGACTTGGATGGAGTTCAAAATCGGTATTCCAGGTGAAGGTCGATGTCTCCCCGAGACTCCGATTACGTTTGAAGTCCTAGGAAATTATACGCCTTCAGACACGTCACCGTCTGTATTTTACTGGGGCCAGCTCGGATGGTTCCCAACGCGTGCCCCTACCAGTGCTACTGGAGGCACTCTCTTCCCGTGCTTTACCGGCCATGTCAAGAGCACAAACCTGGCACTGGTCCACTGCGGTGGACAGACACTTGGAAGCTGGGAGGTGACACTGAGCTTCATGCAATGTCTGCCCTCCTCAATTACATCTTAAAGAACTTCAGGTGGTGGCCGCTACTGAGCGTTTATCTTCTGAAACAGCCACTAGAGGGAGATAGGACAATTCACTAATATTTTTCAGGTACAGGCTGATTTCTACATTTCATGCAAGCGTCTTTCTCTAATACTCCTACCCGAGTCAGACACTAGCTGCTGTGGTCTGTGTCCAAGGCAGCTAATGTGCTTCAAACCACTGAATGACACTTCTCTATTATAGAAAAACGGAGCAATTTTTACAAATGTCTGAACAAATGATGTATAAAATGAAAGGATAATTTGTTTTTATAGCTTTCTGCCAAGCTCCATACCACACTGCCCAACCTGCAAACAATTTATTCTGTACAAAATGTCACTAAATAATGACAAGGACTTACAGGTCAAACTGATTTACATTATATAATTTAAATGTCATTCCAAGCAGACCTGATGGCATTTTGAACAAATAATCTCATTTATTTTTGAAGCTCTAAGCTTTCTACAAGTTAATTACAGCTGAACTAATGGGTAAACTAAGCATTCTAATATATCGTACGAAGCTTTTCTCTACCTACACTTAAGAATTTAGAGAATTATATAAATACTAAAGAGTAACTTATTAAAAATAAAAGGGTTTTACAGGAAGTACTTGCACAGACTCTAAAAGTGGTAGTAATTCTTTCTCTGAAGCTGCTAAAGAATTACTGTGAGTTGGTTTTAAGGAAGCCCTACAGAAATGGCTAATGTTGCCATTATAGCTTACACCATTAGAAATAAAATGGCTATTTCTATTAAAAGTCCTTCAGAGCTGAACTCTGTAGTTGGCTTTCAAAGCCATAAAATCTGAAAAATCTCAGATTATTCCTTTACTTAATCCTTTACTAGTGCCTGGGTGTGATAAGAATCTTCAAAGCAAAGGGGTTTGAGAAAAGGAGATTCTGAAAAGGAGTTCTCAAATATGCCATGTTAATTTTTTTTTCTTTAAAAGAAAGTCTTTTTATTTGCAGACTGCTATATGAAAATATTACAGGTTTAGCTGCAATTGACAGGCAGTAAAGTATATTCAAACTGTCATGGTTCTTTTTTTTCCCTCTGGTTTGGAAAGACTGAAAATTGCAAAAATAGAAAACGACAGCCACAAAGAAAGAGCAACAAGATGCGTTTTTGTTAGTCCCAGCCTCAATTCTATGCATGCATATTTTGTTCACATAAAGGAGTGCACCTACACAGTTGGTATAAACCTAGTTCTCAGGCACTATTGAGTTCATGCCTGAATTTTACTGACCAATCAGTCAATAACAAAGGATAAGCCCAAGAATTTAAGAACAATAATTACAAAAAAAAAAAAAAAAAAAAAAAAAGTGTGATAGTGCCTTTAAAGTCTGGAAGGTGTGTTGATTTCAGTGCGATTACCCTTGAAAATCAGGCATGTAAGAGTGAAGAGTTAAAATTTATAGCTGGCTTGAAATTAAAATATAGCCATTAATATAAATTATTAAATGAACCACCATTGAAACATGGGTATTCCATTTTTGTAACCTTAGGAGCTTTTCGAAAATTTGTGAGGTTTCCACTAACATAAAAATTTGCCTGCTTGTCCCCCACACCTGATTCAAATACAGTTGACATACAACTATGCTCTGCCAAATCTCAGTCTCAATTAACTTTTCCACTGTTTTGGCTGTTGTCCGAGATTGCTAAGAAGTTTTTTAATGATTTTTGGTAACTGCTTATGAAATATGCCACAATTCTAGACAGGTTTCCCCTTTAAAGGCAGAAGACACTGCTTCTTAAACACTTACCAGAAGTAAACAGAGTAGGGAAGTTCACGCTATTGATTTGCTCATTCTACTGATATTCTTCCCCATCTCACAAATGAGCATGTTGTTCCTGTTGTCTTAGGGAGAAAGACCAAAACTAAGAATTTTAACATACCTCCCACCTGGGAACACAGCTGTGAGCTATCCCTGGGTCACTGGCAGGACCATCTTGACTTTTTTTGTTTTTTTTTTAAAGAAGCTAAGAAAATGAGGTGGTAGGCAGGAAAAAGCAAGAGACTGGGATATGCAAGACCATTATGTAAAAAATTGCGCTCTGCAATAGACACTGTCCAATACTATGCAGTAACTTTATTGTAAAGATATAAACCAGTGTATCTTCCTGAAAACACTATGGTAGTTTTAGTAAGGGGAAGAGTAAAAAATACATCTGCAGACACTTCACAGTGGACAGACTAATAGTTGGCTATTATTCGGATTGCATATTTGGACAAGTTAATATGCATTTAGATCTAAGCAGATTGAAGGGTTTTCTTGCTGTGGAGAGACTGCAAGACAGATGAGTTATTCCTAATTCACTGCTATACATGACAAATTAGAGCTTCTCATACTGAGTTTTAATAATGAATGATTAGTTCCTGACACCAACCTTGACAGATCATTAACTACAGCAGAACTATCAAGTGTTAGTGTAGTAAAATGTTTTTCTTACACATCAAAACTTAAGAAAATCTGTCCCACTTTGAGAAACTTACCATAAATTTTGTTGACTTGTATTTAAAGCATAGATAATTAACTCTTCTTTACAGGAATAATATTTCTAAACACAATAAATTTTAAGTAGAAAATCTCCCTCTGTAATTGTCTGTCATGACTTAAAATGCAAAGAGGACAAGCACCAGTTTAACATTCTCAGCCCTAAGAACATATGAAAAATTATGCTCATCGGATCCAGTCAAATCCAGTTCATGGTTGGGAGTAAATCCACATGCATATTTTATGTATAAATCTATATATAACTCTATATATTGTACACAGGAGACCTGAACTATCAGACATTTACCATCTTTTAATAAAATAGTAGTGCTAAATGGAACTAGCTGGTGAACATTAGTCACAAAAATGTGTCAATATGGCTGCAAAGATTCTAAATGATGGAAAAAAACATGGCCTGCTTTCAAAATAAGTCATTGAAGGCTTATAATATATCTTACTTATAAATTACTCCTTCTAGTTTATGGATTAAAGAAATACAACATTATGGAGTGTAAATATGTTGCTATGGGTAGAATAGGCTGGGTGAGTGGTTTCACTGAAGTTCATTGCACATGAAAACACAATACAGGGCTCCGAGGAAATACTTCAAATAGTTCAATGTTAAATGTAGTAAATTCAGATTTACTTTCAGAATGTTTTCCTCCAGAACATGAAACTGATTTAAAAAAAAAAAAAACCAAACCAAAACCCACTTTGTCAGAATTCCAGATAAATACAAGTCCCAGGAATATCTCTGTTCAGAACTTAACTGAAAGTTTTTAGTGGTTACTGTATGTTAGTAGAGAACATATCCCTTAAATTCTCAGTCCTCCAGAGAACATCCTACCTGTCCCTTTCTCTCAGGATCTCCTACATGCAGTATTCCCAACTGTTTCCACCTACAAAATACCTTCCTATGCTCTGTGAGAAAGCAGATGTGATGAGGTGGGGTTCAAATGATTAACTCACACTCCTGAAAGAGACTTTGCATCTATGTTTAGCCGTGGCAACTTCAAGTTCAATTCCAAATATTTTGTTTACAGTTTAGAACACACGTTGGGATTAATTCTAATAAGTATAAACAATTTCGATTATTTTAAAGTTCAAGAAACAGACTGTGGAGTACAGATTTTCCAGCCCTACAACTGTACATCCAAGCTTTTTAAAATTATAAAGTTGAAAAAAGAAGGACACCAGGTTGGGGGGGGAGTGGGGTGGAATAAAAATAAAATAATTTCACTGCCAAGGCCTATTAATATAAAGAGGTAGCTATAATATGATGGAAGCAACTTGGCACCTCCAAATTTACCTCTCTTGGCTGGAAAAACTATGTGTACTTAGGAGAGCAAATGGAGTCAACTGGTTCCCTGACGCCGCACAGGCAATACAGCAGCATGATACTGAACAAGAGCAGAGCAGTCTGGGGGACTCTGCATATAGCTGTTCTCCACAGCCGCTAATATGCTAACCTCTTGATAGCCCATTCATCCTTAACTATCTCCATGGGTCACCAGAGTTCGCTGATGAGCTGTGACAAATAAGGAGAACACTATAACTAAGAACATTAGATCTACACAAATAGCATTTAACTTAAATAGAGAAAAAATCCTCTTACTTAATCCAGTTCATCAGCTCCACAGTGTCTGGGTCATAGAATTCTCTCAGCTCTGACAGTTCATCCATTATTCCTGGCCAGAACTATAATGAAAACAAAATAAAACAAACTGAAGACAGAATGAACAAAAGAAGTCCTGCACGTTGAAACATACTATTTCCTCTTAGCTGGCAAGTGATCTTGTCCAGCTCATGGATAAGTTGCGAGACATAAGCATATCTACCCTTCTTATGAGGGACAGGTGGCTGTCACTGCAGTATGAATGAACACAGTTTCAGAGTTCAACATTTTTAGCTCCTGACAGATGACCAGAAGGAACAGAATTACCTGTTGTAGTGAGCCTGAGAAGAACAGCTTTTCTCAGATGCACATCTCACTGGAGGTTTCCAGAACTTTATTAATTAAGATCAGTTTGTATCTTAAAATCAACGTGAAACTAAAAGTTGCCACCAAATATGACTGTTGTGCATTTTATCGACCTTACAAACGAACCATTTCAGTTCCCCAAACTATAGGATCAATGTTAATGTTTTAAATTATTTCTTGAGAAACCAAGCTTTAAGAAAAGGAACAAGATAAAGAAGCATCATGTAACAGCTCAATATGTAACAGCCAAGCCATTAAATAACACCTATGATTACAGGAGAAGGAAAGGCCCTGGGAATTTAAATTAAGTTTGGAAAGGCAACTTACAACTAAATTAAAAAAAGGGTAGGAAATCTATATCAGAAATTAAAATCATTAGATGTGCAGTGGATGCCACTAATGGCATTTCAGAAGTTTGAATTAAAGGAGAACCACTGAAGGAAAAAGTGAATGTCAACATCCAACAGACTATGGGGGGAAAACATTTCAAACTTTACTGAAGACAAAGAACACATAAATCAAATCTGGATGAGAGAAATAAGGATTGAAATTGATTCTGAAAAGCTTAACAGTCCCCCCAAAAAGCTAACAAAGATTTATTTAAGGGTTTCTTGTTGTTTAAGTCAGTGAATATTCAAGGACAAAAGGGAGCAGTTAAGAGAGATAATGACAATGCTAATGACTAACTGATTACTTTTCCTCAGTATTTACTATGGAGGATGTTATGGTGAAACCTATTCCAAACCTGCTTTCTTTAGATAAGGACTGCTGGCTTGCAAAGTGAAATGTCACAGGAAGAAGACTAAGGCAACCCACCCGGTAATCTAAAAAGCCATAAATCATCCCATTTATATAATATTCATCCAAGAGTTCAGAAGGAATTTGAATGTGGTGCTTAGCTACTTTGCAAAAAATATGCATTCTTTCACTAAAAGTGTAATTATGTAGGAGGACTGGGGAGCAGGAGGTATAATTGGGCCAGTTAAGACACTTATTAGTTTAACTGTTTACTCGATACATTTGTTAAAGTAATACTGGCTGGTAGATTGAGAAACATCTAAAAGATAGTTATGGCAGTATCACAACCTTACAGTTTTGGGAAGTACAGTAGTATTATAATAGACATATTTCTGCTCTTCAGAAGACCTCTTGAGAGATTAGTAAATAAATCAAGCAGTTGTGAAATGAGACTGTAGAGTCTCATAATGACTCAAAATTGCCTCTCTTCATTATTAAACTACCCTGGATAGCTAAACATTTTGAGAGCTTGGAGTCCTTCAGGGTAGAGACAGAAGGAAATGGGCTCTGCTTCGCCTCTAGATCATGCTGCAAACCTGGCTGCAACCTACTGAGACTCTAATGACACCGTGCTATCTACTGAATGCTGGGACTATTATACGGCATTAACTAATCTACATAGATTTTTTTTTTTAAGTCACAATCTCATGCTACTGCAACTGTTGAGTGAGTACAAGTAGTTCTCACTGGAGGAAAATTTTGGTAGTGGGGCTTGCTATTACTGAATTTAAAAAGAGAATTCTGAGCAAAATTTTCAGGTAATGCTACGTTTAATTAGTCAAGCCAAGAGAAAACTGCGGAACTTCAGGAGTTCCAAATACAACAGAATAGCAATGACAAAGTAAACAAAAAGTAAATTGTACAAAAATATGGATAAATAACACTGATATAACAACTTAGTCTTGTAAATCAAGTATATGTCAGATTGAGAAGTGTACTGTGACACAAGGAGTGGATAAAAAGAATAGATGGAGTATATCAGGGATGTAACAAACTGCTCAGAATAATGAGTTGTATGTAGGAGAGGTTTCCAACTTGTAACATGCTCATCTGTGGGGTCAAAGTCTTCAGGAAAAGAAGCCTGTTGTCAAGTGGCTTACATTAGCATCACAGGGATTTCGTTCTGGACTTGAAAAATCTCAAGGACTTTTAATTTCCAAAAGGCTTAAAAAACACTTGCATAGGAAAAAGTAATATAACATGTTATTGCTGACTCACATCAAAACCAAAAAGAAACCCAAGAAAATAGAAAGGTGGCATACTCTAAACTGGTAACAGGGAATATTTTTCCTAAGGTATGTAATTACTCATTGAAAAATATCACTAAGACCTAGAATCTACAAAAATAAATGAAATAATAAACTCTGAACTTGATGACATGGCCACAGAAAGAAACTGAATTATTAGGAAATACAGGTACTAAAGTTGTTTGTTTCCTCACCATAGCTCCTTGGTGGATGTAAGACAATTTTTAACTTTCAGGAGTAAAATTAAATCTTTTGTGAGTGAAAACATTACCCCAACTCTTCGTATTGTAAGAGAAAGATTTCAGCTTTCTCCTTCACATTGGTTATCCCTCTGGCTCATGATCATGGATTTCATCAAGTATAACAACGCTTAAGTTTCTTACTGAATGTCTGGTGTGCTTCAGGTTTTCAGTGTACTTTGATTTATTATTAGTTACTATGCACAAATATATATATTGAGGATATACACTTGACAATTTTTAAATCAACGGCTGTGATAAGAACCCAGAGATTTTTAAAAGCTTGCAGCTTTTCGCCCACAAACAACCCATCTTTTTCATTCTAGCTAGAAAGTCCAGGGTTAGACAATTGTGCTAGCCACAAATTTGGCAGGTGCTGAACAGTCCACTGATGATTACGGGAGTTCAGGGCTTCTCAGATACAAGGGACACTTCTTTTGAATTAAAAACGTATAAGCACTAATTCTTTGGCCTCCGAGTATAAGTGAAAAGGAAGTACTACTACATTATTTATATTTACTGTTGGCCTAATAATGAAAATTAAGAATCTTCTTAGAAAAACAGGATTAGAAATTACAAATAAAAATAAACAAGACATTTTCTTTTGTCATTTCTTCTACAGATTGTCAGGCTTACAAACTTTAGGTTTAAAGGATAAATACATACAGTACACACAGGGAGCTCTTCAGTATAGCCGAAGACTGCTCAGATCATTGGTATATGTTGCGCTATGTGCTGCAATAAATGTGTATGTTTGGAACAAAAGGAGTTGGCCATGATGAAGATAAAAATGCAGTTTGAGAAATTATATGAATGGATAGTTTACTAGTAAAGAAAAATCAAGATTATTTGGCAAAACTAGGAACTACAGATTTGCTGAAGCTCAGGAACTAATTTTAAGTACCAACAATTTATTTAGGAATGACTGACATACAAACACAAATCAATGGGTATTATTCTGTCGAGAATTTAAATGCAGCGGACACAGATACAGCTGAAATCTACCTATAAAGAGTATGAAGTGAAACATAAATAATATTTAGTACTGCGTTCTATACGTGTTGTGTTATCTGCAGCACAGCTAAAGTATGCACGGAAATACTTCAGCAATTTCACTTTATCTAAAAGATGTTTGTGCTATACTGATGAAGAAAACATGTAAATAGAAATACAGATGTCTTATACGTCTTAAAACATGCTGTACCTGAAAATTGAAAGATAGCTAGCATTTTAGCTGCATCTGTATCTCAATAAACTATTGTTCAAGTGATGTATTTGGGACTGTAGTAACCACATGCCTCAAAAGAGGCTTTCATTAGCTTATTCGGGATTAGGTTAATAATCTCATATAACTCCTATTTTGAGGAACTGCACTAAAGAATAGCACTTCTGACAAACATAACCATAACAGGTAATGAAATACAAAATTGTCCTACTACTAGTTCAAGAAAACTAGCCATGATGACCAGTTAACTTTGTGGTGAAAATGCAAGGTGCTCATGCAATCTGAGCAGTCACAGCGCATGAACAGATAAATTCTTATCTGGAAAGGAGAAAGGTAATTAAGTCTTTGTTATCAAAATCTACTTGCGCTGTCAGTTTGTTTCTAAAAGTTTTAGAAAGAGAATATATAAACACATTCTCACAGAAGCAATGGATACTTTCTGATTCTCTCTCTGTAAGGGTTTTTAGTCTGACCAGCGCCAAGGAATCCGGTGACAAGTTTTATCTGTCTGTCAGGTAGGCTTCTGTCCTGAATGCTCACTAACTCCTACAGCTTTGCAGAAAAGACACACACATAAAGATATCTACTCCTCTAGTAGCTGAACTGCAAGAACTGACTTAAGACCAAAAAATACTGAGAGGTGATGTATTTCTTTATTCCCACTAAGAACTTTGAAAAATGATATTTTTAACGTCAATAAAAATTATTTCCTATATTTAGAAGAAACACAAAAGTGATGCTTTTCAGGCAGACTGAGCACAGCTAATGACTGATCTAAAGCCTGTGAAAATCAGTAACTTCTGCTGACTTCAGAATTGAATCTGACAGGATTTAGGAACTTCACATCTGCTTACAAAGAGTGGGAGGAAAATTATTCCTAGTTGATCTGTTACATTAGACTATCTATTAGAATGCCGTGCTCTTGGCATCACCCATGTCAGAATAAATGGCATTATTTCTATCATTTTCAGAAATGACAAAAATGGTGAATGACTTGCCTAACCAGCATACCAATGGAAAAAAAAAAATATCCTAAAAGTCCCCTAGCAGAATAACAGGAAAATTTAAGTGGAGTACACCAGTGTAACTTTACTAAACAAACTGTTTCAGTCTTTTTTTGACTTTTCATTTCACTGTTTTAAAGGGGGGAACAGACTTCCAGAGTGAACTCTATTAGCAGCTTTCTTAACTGTTATGCTTTACTACTGCCTCTTTAACTTTAGTAATGAAATTCACCTTGAGCTCCTCTGAAGTTAATTATTTAACAGAAATACTCTCATCTCACGCTAGGTATTGCAAAAATAACTTCTTCATCAAAGTAGCATTTGAATTTTTTTGTCTTTGTAAATACAGATTAAAAGAATGGTATGCCCATTAAATTAATGTTCTAAATCTCACTGCTATGACAGATTGACAGACTAATAATCTTGTACATGTTATTATTTTAAATATGTTTTATGTTTTTACATTTAAACATTTGACCATAATAATAATTGTTTCTGGGACAGACTGAAGAAACATAAGTACTTGAGTAGTTTAACAATTCTGTATTTTCAAACATGAGATGAGGCACAGCAGTATAGAACATTATGATTATTTCTGCTCCTACAATGGATCATTACACAATTTAACAATATGCATCTTATCTGCAACTTAGTTAAAACCAAACCAGACAACTTATACTGCCATAAAATTATGCATTTAAATAACACCTGGTAACTTACCCATACAGACAAACATTTGTGTCTATGAACAACTACTTTGCATCAAATGAACCCTTCACATACAATTTCCATATGCATAAATGTACCTGCATTTCAGGTAGTCTATCCCCATTTTTAAAATTCAGCTACAAATCTTCTATGTAATTATTTATAAAACAACAACCCTTTAAGAGAAAAGGAAAATTTCATGCAACTAAAAAATGCCAAAACATTGAGAGAAAAAATTTCTTACCTTATATGAAATGTATAATAAAGTCATTATTGGTACAGAATACTTAATCACACGTGTCTAAGAGAAATTGCAAAAAAAACCCCTGGTTATTCTCATGATATATTTATTTGGATAGAATTAATTTTTAATGTAATATATCTGACATATTTATCACATGGTGGAATTTACTAAGTTTGAATAAAGACCGTATACTGATTTTGTTTTCAAGTAAAACCCTTATTACAGGCCCATCACAAATGATGGGTTTATATCTATATACTAAAATCTATTTTCTACAAAGTGGAAAACACTGTATCATTCAGTATAATAGACTGTAAAGGTCTTCTCAGACCCCTGATGATTTCTCTAATATGGTGACTAAGACTTCTTTAGTAAAACTGTGGTTATTTTTCATAGCTGCATCTATATTGCCATCTAGTGTATCCAAATGGAATTGTTTAATATATAAACCACTAGAAAATACATTTTACTTACTAAATTTATATGAATGTACTTCAGAGATATCCAGTTTAAGAGGGCTACAAACAATAGTCATTTCAGATGTCTTATAATTCTGAGTCTTGATTTCGTTTAGATATGGAGCAAAAACAAATTTCATGAATTGCTGTAAGTATAGTGCTAACCCTCTGTGATGTGTAGAGATGAATACACTTCAGGGTAAGTTTCCATACTTCCGTACTGCACAGGCCAAAAGATGCAAATACACACATGTGGGATGTCCAGAGGTACTTCATTCTGGAAGAATACAGACAAGTTTTTGCTGATCATCTAGAGCTCTGCTAAGCCATATTGATGAGACTGATTATGTTAGAGAAGTTCTGAACACAGCATTCTTGGGCTTTCAGAACTCTGAAATAACTGAGTAACAGATTAACTTTGCACTGTGTTAGGTGCTCTTGAGAACATCTCTGCTCCCGAACTTCCGAACACTCTTTTTTGGCAGGATTTTGGGAAATGCCTTGGTATACAAGCAGAAACAAACCAGGGAGAGAAAGAAGGTTCATGATCCTATCGGTTTGTGGTCAGCATATTTTACACTGTTATCAAAATATACTCAATTGTCTAAAAAAGCCTTTAGTAAAATAAAAAAAATATATACCTCATTGTGCTTAATGCCAGACATCCAAAAAGAATTGTGTGAATTAAGTTGTAAGCAGCATCAGGCTTCAGCATTACTGTGCATTCTTCCATTTTTTCCATGAACTGGACTTGATTTGAACCACTAATTAAAACAAAAGAAATAAAAAGTGTTACATTTAGTTCTGTAACACATTTCATACAGTTGCCTTTATTTTAAAAAGCATTTAATCCTTCTGAGGTTAAAGAGCAATACTACAGCTATCAGTGCACAATCTTCTATTATATTTATGATATAATTAAGACTGATAGTGCCAACTTGATGCAGCATCAGGTATTTATTTTCATGGCTGGTTTTCTGGAAATGCAGTGGGTTTAAATGAGCTGTTTTAGAATGAGATAAAATTGTTTACAGAAAGGCATGCCTGGTTCATTGCTTGAAGCAGCTACTCCCACAGGGTTCACAGGGCTTTTGATGAGAGTGAAGAACTTAACTGTGTTTTGTGGGGCTGTGCTGGTATATCTGGATGCTACTGAAGCCACAGATTGGAAGTAAGTTTACAGAAAAGAGGTGTTGAAAAGACTCGTTATTGCTTGATGTGGCTAGTTTTGTGAATGTATGTGGAGGCTGATCAAAAAACCAGAAGCTGCTTAAATGTGTGGGTTTTTCCCCTGTTTTTCCAGCTGGGGATAACTGAGATAACTGGACAGTGTTAAAAATTAGGGTAGTGTTTGGGATTACATTTAGGATTACAGAAAATAAGAGCTGCAGAGTCTTGTTTGTTTTTAAAATTGATCAATGCAGTAAGTTTTTTAAGAGGCTGGTTGAATAGTACCAAAATGCCTTACAGATGACAATGACTTCACAATTATCATTAAAGAGTTTCAGAATCAGAATGTCTTAGATCCTCTGCCTCTTCCTCCCTCTCTACCCCTTTTATCCTTTTTTTCTGTGAAATCTACAATGAGTGGCATTAGTTACATGACAACCCTTGAATTTTTGCTTAATCAAGTTTGATATCATCCCTTCTAACTTTTGCCCAGGTTGTAAATGTAAAACTGAGAGGTCTGTAATGAATCATTTACTTTTATTTCAAATAGCAGTTCAGTACTAATCTTCTAGTGTCCTGTAAATTCCTCCAAATCCTACAGATTAGCTATGGGAACTGGCAGCAGTTATGCACAGTTGCAGTCTACCACTCCTGCTTCTTCACACATATCACAGAAGTTCAGCACAGACTATGCCAGCTCATTTCTGGGCAGTTTGAGGATACCACCAGGGAAATCTTTGATTGGGAGTGCTTTGCACACTGAAAATGCGACGAACTAAAGAACGTAACACTGTTTTCTATAAAGACACCCTTTGCTTGCTTCCCCTCCCCCTGCAAAAATGCAACCAAACAACCCTACACATACTGCAAAACCTCAACAGCAAACAAAAGAGCTTGAAGGAATCTAGGGAAGAATGTTTCTTTGTTTATTCTCATTACATCCTTTACATTTTTAGCTTTAATAGGAAGTTACTTATTTTGCCTGATCTCTCTATTGTATGTCCTACTGTTTCCTTAGTACCTGTGGAAGGTAATACTGTCTGCTGCTCTATTAAACTGTCAGTTCCTTAGTCTGTTGAAGAAGAGAAAATCGATAAAAACGTGAATTATTTTTAAAACATATTTTACCTGAGGTTCCAAAAGGCAACAGTTACAGCTGCTACTGTCATAAAGAAGAGAACAAATATGTAGACGTAAAAAAGTAATGTATCCGAGAGTCTTGAAAAAGTATTTAATGGTAGCAAACCGAAAGCTTCTTCGCAAAGATACAGGTTAGCATCAAAATCTCTAAAGAAAAAAGAATAACCCTTGTCATCATGTATTTCATAACCTGATGTCAAAAAGGACCAAAGTTTTGTTGTTTTTTTTTCCCCAAGCAATTATAAAGCCACAGTTGTGCAGATTATCATGAAGGAAAATGTATGACATAAACATGAGGTAAAAAATACATGATTTATCACCAAGATTTAAATGAGAACAACCTGCAGGCTTCACTTAATAAAGTCATACAAAGAAGTAAAATTGCAGGTAAATCATACCTCGTTGCCCCAAATCCAAATTTTGCTTTCAGGAATTTAAATATATGTTCATCTGACTCAAGATTAAGAATTTTCTGTTAAGGGAGAAAAAGAAAGGGATTTATATTTTAAGTATCAAAACCCCAAGCTTTACACAGTGAACAGTGTTTTCATTATTTAAATGAAACTGTAAAGCAAGACAGGCTTACTGAGATAGGGTGCTCCACAATCAAATAAACATTTGGTTTGTAATTATGGTCCTGTGGTCCAAAGGGCAAGTTACTTCATTTTTAGAATATCTATTAGGGTTAGTTTCTTACTTACAGATAAAGATTATCCAGGACAAGTTGGTTTTAACTGTATTTTTTATTTCAATGACTTATTGTATCTTACTGTGATACTTTTAATTTCCAAGTGTACTAAATTTTAATCTGTTGATAAGATCTTTTGAAAAGATTAAAATTCAAAAGCAGAAAATGTGTTACTGTCACTAATGTCTGCAGGTATCTCCACGCACAAGAAGCAACTAAAAGTATGGTATGGTGTACAACATTTTTATAACAAGTATTCATTCTTAACTGCATTTATTGAAAAGTAAATTCAATTAAAAACTTTGTAAATGCTTAGCAATATCAGAATGCAGTATAAATCTACACTTGTTATAAAATTACAGGTGCACTTCAAGTTACAAATACATATTCGATTATTTGTGTTAATTTATGACTTTTTAAGAATATGTTTTAAAATCTATATACCAAGATTAGTAAAATGGTCTTCCAGTTCTAAAATGCAGTCTCTGAAATGCAGTGAAATCTCACTGCAATTTTTATTTAATGATATTACTGTAGATGATTAACAAATAGCTATTAACGTAACACATTTGTAAATTTCTATATTAAACATTATTTGCTTACCTTGATAAATTTATTTATTAGAAGAGTCAAGGACAAGACTAATAGTACATGGAGGATAAGTTTCCCAAGTCTATTAAGCAAGCCGCCCTTTTTTAGGTTTTTCTAGAAAGAAGAAATTATTAGTATTTCAGTACTTTTTTGTATGTATTTGGAACAAAAAAAACACAGACTATTTGAAATAGCTTATCTGCTAGGCGTGATCAGGATCAAATTTGTATTAGGTTCATGAAAGCAAAAATGTATACAAAACCAAGTATCCAGAATGAAGATATATTTCTTCCACAAAACTGCGGGGACAATATAATGAAAACTCCCCAGCATATTGATCTGGCAGAGTTTTTTAACTAGACAAACAGCCCTTCGTCAAAGGTGGCCTCATCACATTTATACAACTGCTGGCACCTAGTGCAACTGTGGTTGTGTTCCAAGATTCCCCTAATTTCAATAGTATTGTGTGCCTTTTGAAGTATCTATTCGTTAGACCTTCCACCTCAATGTGGCAAAGGTGTCTTCTGGTTCTAACTGTCAGTTGATAGGGTTTTGAGCAATTTTCCAGTTCAAAGCTCCAGATCTGAGAATGGTTCCTTGGCTGCTCACAGGCAACTTGGAATACGTGCATACATTGTCTAACTAAAAAAACCACAGTCCTGATTTTAAAAGCTCACAAGTGAGAAACAGCAGGAATGGCCCTGTAAATTCCTATATGCTCATTAGAGGCTGTTGTCAATGCCAGTATCAGAAAAAGAACTGTAAATACAGGAAAAAAAATCCTAATCTTTGAAAGAAACAATAGATTTCAGTAAACTGAATTTGACACGTGCCTAGTTCTCACAGAATGTTTTGTTGGAGACAGAACCATAAATCCAAGTCCTGCTGAAATAGGTATAAAGTCTGTTTATGCAATTTCTTTTCAGGATCCAAACTGCAGCTTGCACAATCATAAATGTTAACAGCAATCACAGCATTATGGTGTCTGATGTGCTTGGTTATGCTGTAGTTAGTGTAATTGAAATCATTATTTGATCATGCAATGTTTTTGTTGCTTTACGCTATAGTAGTTCCTCTAATTAGTATTAGTAATTTCAGATTATAATGCATATAAATCACTCATCCATATATATATATATATGTGTATATATATATATATATATGTAGCACACTCTTTATTTAGTATGACAAAAATATTTTGGTACCTACCTGGATTGTTCTTGCTATCAAGACAGAAGCATTAAAACTTATAAGTAATGATCCAAGAATCATAGAATTAAAGAACTGTAGGACACAGACTAGCAGTAATCCAGAAATCTGAATGATATAGAGCCACATAACCTGTAACAATAATGATATTTTTATGTCTACAAAACTTTACAGTCATAGCTGCTTTTCTCTGAATAAATTTTATAATTTATTTCAACATAATTATTACAAAAAATGTATCATCTTGCACTAAATCATTACACTTAGAGCCATTACCATATCCTTTCTGTATTTATGTCCTGAATGAGTTCGGTTAATATTTTATACCTATTTTATACCTAGGGAAGCCTAAAGCTATAATAAAGCAGATGAGTTAACTGCAGAGTGAGGAAAATATTAATTTCTTAATATTTGGAAGATGTTTTGTGTTTTCTTTAGTGAAAGAAGTGTTTCTGTAGCCTCTACTATGTCTTTATGACTGAAGACTTATGGCTCAGTGCAGTTCAGAAATCAAACATTAGCTGATAGTTCTCTAACTTTTACAATAGTTTAGTATAGTCCTTTTTGAGCTATGCTAAACTATTATAAATGTTCAACTGAATGCAAACACTAAACACCAGCTGATTTTCTGATGCAGTGGTACCAAAACATAAGTTTTACCTGACACAAAGATCTTGAGTTTAGTCTTGTGTTACAGCAGTGGTGTAAGTCAGTATCAAATGGCCCAACAAACTGCAACAGTTTTAAGTAGCACTTTTTGGAAAATTAATATGCGATAAGAGTGGTACAGTAAGTCCATTTTAGTATAATTCAGGATGAAGCTGGTAATTTGCCAACTTTTGAAGGTAGCTGATTAGTCACATTAATTACTAACTTCAGCTTACATTTACACATACAATGAAGAGTTTAGAAATTGTTAAACAAACCACATTTATTTTGATGTGCAGCCACCATACTAATTTTCAGTTAAATTAATACAATCACTAATATTCCAGTCTGCTTCAAAATTAAAATGAAATTAACATGAATTAATCTTCATCCTACTGTAACCTTCCTTAAAGGAAAGTTAGAACCTTTTTCAACTATTGTAAGATTTTACAAGGGCTAAAAACTATCTCCATAGAATTTCACACTGATATTAAATTCAAAGACAATGTTTTCATCTTCTACAGCATATTTTTATTTCCTAAGATTGACTGTAAATGATCCCTTACCTTCTTAGTAACGCTTGTTTTACTTTTTGGCTCATTCAGTTCAGCAACACAGCAGTGACAATGTTGTTATTTTGTAGTGAATTTCAATTTACAAAAGATAACTGCTTCTCATGAGCAATCTGGTCTATCTTCTTCCTTATCTTTATGGTACGGTTCCTACATCTAACTTTCAAACAAGGACGCACAATACTTGAGGCAAAATTCATACATTGTTATGACTTCAGCTTAGACAAGGATTTGTCGTGCTACATTTTTTCCCTTCTCTGGCCACTTCCAGAGGACATGCTTAAGCTGTAGCATTAGATCAACTGTTATGACGGTGTTTAAAAGCAATCCCTTAATAGTGTCAAAACATAGCTGTGTCTAAACACAACTAGACAAAAATTAAACAACCAAAGTGAATTTCGTAAAGTGAAATAAAATCAGCTGAAAAAAAAATCAGAAATGGTGTTGTTTTGATTATTCATTTTTACACTTGCAGTATATACACTGTGATTACTTAAAAGCACAAAGAAGCACAGTGTGTAATCTGTATTACTTTGGGCATCCAGGCCACTGGTTAGTAAAATACCTCCAAAATTGTTAGCTTTATGATAGAAAAGAAAAAAGGTTGGTTATTTCCAAACACAATCTTACCTTTGCTGTGGGAAGCATGTCAAAACAGTCCAGTACGAATAATGCCAATGCTTGTATCAGCATCATAAACTGATTAAATTGCCAAGTCAGGCTAAAGAGAAATGTTGCTATGAATACAGCCATAAGTGTCAATCTCTGGAAGGAGGGAAAGAAATCTTACTTAACTTTATAGTTTGCTTCACTAAAAAACAAACCCAAAATACCCAAACAAACAAACAAAACCCCAAAACTACACAACCCCCCACCCCTCAACCAAAAAGCCCAAACCAAAAAATAAAAAAACCCCAACCCCAACAAAAACAACCAAAACTCACCTCAATTTCTTTTTTTTTTTTAAACCCGTTTTTTAAAACATTAATATGAGTTTTCTAACTGCAATAACTGCTTGGAGGATAATGAACATTTTTTGAGTTACACATTCTTGTATTTATGCCTGTATTTTATCATTGTAATACCACTTGCAAGAAAATGGTGAGATCTCAAATAATTTCAGCCCATAGATTAACATGCAATACATGTTCTGCTATGCTATACATAGCAGCTATTTGAACAAATTGAGGAGTAATGACTTAACAACTGTTTGTCAAAGAAACTGTATCACCAATTTGATTTTATTCTTGCAGATCAAGACAACCTTCTATATTTGTAAAACAAATGAAATCAAGAGAAAATCTTTAATCCTTGTGCTTTACAAGCTTTTCTCCTGCCCACTTTGAGTTAGTCTCTTATGTTCTTAAATATGCAGTACTGTTGTCTTGTACTCTTTAGAGCTTACCTTTTTATTTTTCCGTGCTGAGCATATGTATCCCTTTGTATTTCAACTACATTTAAATTAACAGAGGGTTTATCTGATTAATGTTTTCAACATTATAAGTGATTTGTTTGTATATATCCACTGCTATAAATGCTAATTAAGTATTTTGTCCTAAGTTTTACAGACGGTTTTCTGATACTAATTTTACTGTTTCATACTTGTTAGAAATACTCACTTCTTGAACAGGCTGTAAATGAGTTCTGAGTAGGTATGTGATGGCTGCTATCTGGACAGCAAAGAATGGTAGTGCCCAGTTCTCTCTTAAAGGAATGGTGAATTCTACTCTTGTAGTATCTATTCTGTACAAAACAAATGGAGTTTCATAAAATTAAAACAAATAGAACACCAACTTGGTGACAGAGAGGTTGCAATGACAGGCACCTTTGTGGTATCTTAACTACTTATTGATAAAAATAGAGGCTCTACACTCCAGTTCCTTCAACATGCCTGGCTCTGAAAAAACATCATTATGAAGGTTCTGCAAGTCATCCACTGTTTCTGTACCTCAAATGTTGTACTTCAGCTTCACATACTGTTAAAAAACTTACACTATGGATTAAATCTTACTTATGAAGCACAGCCTGGGTAATTTAAAAATTAACAAACAAACCCCAAAACAAAACCACTCCCAAAATCGAGCATGTGGAGTTTTCACATCACAGGTAATTTTACTTCATTTTTTTGGTTTACAAAAAGCACATGTAAGAATAAATAGGTATAAATAGGTAGGAACTTCCGGACATTTTTTTGAATGTTCTAACATAAAATGCATGGGACGGAAGTTAGTAAAAGTTCCTCAAAGTGCAGACATTTAAAAAACCAGAAATAAAAGTTAAAACCAAAAAATACTTCCCTTTTTTATTGTGTAGAGAAAATGTTTGCTAAAAAGGAAAGTAAGGAACACATCTAAGACATGCTTAGCTGGATGAAGAGAACTTCTAAGATGGAGTTACTCAGCAGCCTCAGATGTACTTCATCTGGACAGAAAGTCATTATCCAAATCAATTCCATATACTTATTCTATTTGCATAAAGGATAACAAGCATCCATTGTCCATGAATTATTAGAAAGGTGGACAAAACAAATCTGCTCCAAATATTCTGTACATGGAAAAGATGACCTCATGAAATAAACATTAACTATTGCAAATTGCATGTATTTTTAAATTCGTTTTATCTTAGGAGAAAGAAACATTTTACCACTATATACCTCTAATTATTCTGTAAGGAACACACTTGCAGATCAAGTTCTTTACAGCTGCTGATTAACATATCAAACAGTTTTGGTAGAACTGACACGGTACTTTCATTTTCTTAAGTTACAGATAACAGCCTATATCACGAGTCTTAGCTTCATGCCAGCAGCTTACTGCTGGCCTGAAGCCAGCGCTTCCAATTTTTCTCTCCAAATTGAGAATTCTTCAAGTGATAAAGCACTAGAACAGCTCAATTACCATCTTTTTTTCTGTGACTCTTAGTGCAGGAGATATCTACAGGAATAAGGGACTAGAGAAGCTGAACTTCTGATGATCTTAGGTTGTTGAAGGAAATCTCTGAAGGTTGGGTGTGGGGCAGTGAGGAGACCTGAAGGGCGTATTATGCGGGTGTCTGACATCTAAGGGATCCTAGGCTGGAGAAGACAGGGTGCATCATCTGGAGATCCAGACACATCTGAAAGATGTAGTCCACTTTCAGAGAATGATTTAAGCCAAAATTTTCTACTCAAACTTCTTGAAACTTTAAAATCCTAGCCTGCTATGTCAGCTAATTTATGATTATTTGCTAATTATTTTGTATTATTTAAACTTTTTTTTTCCCATTTTCTGGCTAATCTGGAGACGCCTTACAGTTTCATTTTTTGTTCAATTAATCACGCATTTGAAGGTTTAATGCCTTACCTTTGACATGAGGTACAATTTTAGAAAGATCAAATGTTTAATCTCACTTACCTGTTTGTAATATACCAGCAAGCTGCCAACAACCCTGAAAGCCATGTTCCACTAAGAAGCCAGCTTGTTACATACAGAGCAATGACATAAACTGCCTGAAGTCCAAACAAAGTGTAGATATAAAAATAAACGGGCTCTAGGTATTGCTGTAAAACACAAGAATACTGATGTTGACAAAACACTCATGGGGGAATTATACGTAATATGAATTAGGTTTTGCTTTTACAAATTAAAAAGATATCAGGAATATTTCTAATTAGAAAATAACTAAAAAGGGGAGCTATGATTCACTGCGCAATCTTCATAATGCACTTACAATCTAAAGCCATAAATAAATGCCTACCTGAATTGGAAGAATCCTATACAGAATGCTGAGAAACACCTCCTGGTAAACATTCATTCTTTCAAGTATGTTAATTGTCCTCACAGATTCAGTTTTATTGTCATATACTAAACCATGTAAACCTTAACGATAAAGAGAAATTGAAATAGGAGATAGTCATTTTCCCCCTCCATCTTCATTTGAACAGTGAATAACTTTTTCAAAGGTATTTTAGGATGTCATCAAAAAATGCAAGCTTGGAGTCAAGGATTCAGATCACATTATCTCTGAATCAACATGACCTTCTGAGGTCTTCAGTTTCCCTGCTTTGAATGAGGCTCAGAGTGCTAATTCAAGTACTATGTATTTAGTAATGAATAAAACATTTATTTTTACACTTACATTCCTAGCATAGAATCTGTGGTACATACTGGATCTTGAGAACCATTCTTGTCACTACTTTGAACACAGGTGATGTTAATATTGACAAATGTGTAGTATAAGCAAAATTGCTAGGGAGCAATAGTTAAGTATCTAGGAAACATGAGACTGTCACAGAAAACCCCATCATCATATATGACTTTCTTGGAAGCTGCTCATTGTGTCACTTACTGTCTGGGCATATAGCAAAAAAATTGCCCCTTCCCACAAATAGTTCATAATTCAAATTGAACACGGGAAGAATAAAAATGAAAGTAATATACTGAATAAACCAGCAAGGCTGAAACCTTAACAGATATGAGAGTTGCCCCTCAAAGTGATTGCCTTCACCAGAATGTGAAAGTGTGGCACAGAAACCAGTGTATCACTGTGAAATTTATTATGTTCGTAATTTAGTGGCTTCCTGGCATATGAACAGAATGAATCTGTCTCCACTGGAATAGTTACACTATCTTTCACAGTTATGGCACTCCTTGTTCTCACCTATATCTGAAAAAATATTAAAAATAGTCAGCTGGCAACATGAAGTAAAACTTACTTTACAGTTTACAATACCTTGCTGGATGGAAGCAGCCTGAATCATCTGTTTGTAGTAGGAATAATAAAGTCCACATTCTGTTCTGAATGAAATTTCCCTTTCGACTTCCTGCAAGTGAAAGTTCAATAGTAAATTCACTTTCCATTTGTTTTTCACAATCATATGAAGCTGCCTTCAACTGAAATTCTTGCTGCACTAGGGAAACTGACCTATACAGTGGCTTCAGTCTTTGTGTCAGTGCATCCTTTGCAGCTTATTCTATATTCGAATAAAGGTAAACTACACGGACAAATTAGGGCGAGAGGCAAATGCCTGAGGTGTCAATGCCTCTGTGAACTGGGGAAACATATATGCCTTTTGTGATTCCGATATGCTGTTCGGAAATGTTTTTGATCTTTTACTATTTTTTTGGTGATATTCAATGTTTAGATAGGCACAGTGGCCAACAGCTGGACTCTAAAACTGCATATGTTTGCTCCATGTATTTAACCTTTTCTTCCAGATGTAGATATCCCATAGTGTTCCATGGCTTTACCACCTTAAGGCTCAATTAATTCAGTGTGCTATACTTGGGACTGCACCATAATGCTACTCTGAGATTTCAGCTGGCAGGGTATGCTGCTTCCCACTTGTTAAATGCTGTTTCTTGCAGGAAGCCAGATGTTCATCACTTTCATACTTAAATTAGAGATTAAAGGAAAGGCGATTATTTACTTTTTTTTTAGGTGTCGTTAAAGTCATTATTTTTAATTTAAAAATGTTCAAATTATTTAAACTAGGTACACTTCAAACTATGCCTCTTTCCTGGCTGGTATTGCAGCATGTGGAGTCTAGTGAGATATGAAAACTCTCCTAGAGAAAACTGTTCTCAGTACAGCATCTTCTTTGGAATTCACCTCCTTTTGTTAACTCATTAAGTGTGAAGACCTAATGAAATCTAACAAATTCAGAGCCTTGGGCAACCACACTTAAACAAAATAAGACTGCATGAACAAGCAGTCTGAAGACAATTAATAGGCATCTTATACAAAACTGTTTGTTTTATTATTAGTGTTCTTTTTAGTAGTTTATATAAAAACACCCCAGCAAATATCTCTGATAAGCAGTAAATTAGAAAACATTTCTAACCAGATTTGAAAATCCAATGAGATTCCTATATGTGATGCAAGCAAGTCATTAAGAAATTTAAGTGAGACTTCTAAAGATAATCTTATTAATTCAGCTTTCTTTACAAAAGAACATTACTGAAATAACAATGTTACTGTTTTCTGATATTTTTATGAATGCCATTCTGGTTAATGCAACCTTGCATAGAATCCCAAGGCTTTCATCTTTCTCATACAGTCCCACCTCTTTTGCTGGAACAGAATCAATAGTATTTCAGAGCTAACATAAAGCTAGATAAAAAATCATGTTCCTCCCTCGTCTACTGCCCAGTATAGAATCTTATCTCTAAATATGTGTTTTATTGAAGTCAACTGTTGACAAACTAAACCAATATTAGTTCTGGTCTGAGAAAAATCAACAGATAAAAATGCATCTGATTCAATGTAAGTTCACAATTAAACTCTCCAGCTGCTCTACAACACACAAATCATGATAATACCAGCAGAAGAAACTGACATTGGCGCTAAATACCAAAAGCCACACACTTAGCAAAATGAGAAAGCTGGATTTTGAACAAGCTCTAGTTTCAAATTCATCACTACTGAAAAGTTTTCTAATACTAAAAAGTGGCTGATTCTCAGTGCTCATACAAAAAAAAAAAAAAAAGAAAAAAGAAAAAAGAAAAAAGAAGGAATGCTAACATTTGGAATTTATTAAGGGGGAGACAGTAGTCACAGAGGGGGATCTAATCAGCAAAAATGCATCCAAACATGATTAATTTGTAATCCTGGCACCAGCTGTATTCGACCAAATGCTATACTTTATGAGACAAACACTAGTGAGTTTTACATCTGTTTCATGCTAAGATAACATCTGTTTTATTCACTCACAATACTTTTCCAGTTCTACAGCAGTTTATAGTTTTCCTAGTATTCCATGTCAATAAAAACATACAGACTTATGGGTAAGCATTATAAAAGCACATGTTTATCTTTCTGGATATTAAATTTGTGAGTTAACAAAGAAGTTACCACTGTTCCAAGGGGAAAAAAAAAAAAGAACACTATGCTCCAGGATACATATAGAGTTGCATATGATTTCAATTTATGCAACTGTATCCTAACAATATTAAGCATTCAGAAGAAAATACAAAGGACTTTTCCTTTCAAGGGCAGTGCAAAAAATAGGTTTCCTCAAACTCCTTAACCAAGTCATTCAGAATACTGAGCAGGCAAAGTCTGAGTTGAGTTTTTCTATAAAGAGCATAAGCAAAGTTCCAATTAGTGTTCTTTTTTGACAAAGCTAAAGCACAATTCGTGTAATTGAAAATACTTTTTAGTTGTTCAATTTAAGATCAGAAAAATTTGAAAATAGTCTCAACCATACAAATGGAAACTCAATACACAGCTGCTATCAGTGTTCTTGGTTGTGAATCATGCCTTCAGCAAACGTATTTAATACTTGTGCATGGTCTCTTTGCTGGTTAACCTCATGCCCATCTTTTAGAATGTGTGGTTCCTACTCAGATCAGACTTCTGATCCAGAGTAAAAGTACCTGTAACTACTTGACAGGTACTTCTTTGGAAAAATCCCACCAAAGTACTGGATTTCCCTTCTCTTTACAGCTTACGCATTCAATTTGTAGAGTTCTAATTAGCTGGCTACCCATTTCCCCAACTTTTTTTCATCTTTCTTTTATATTCAAAATGTAAAAAGGGAGAATATAAACACTTCAGAGAAGGAATCCCAGGATTCTTGTCCTGCATGTCTGAAAGATTTAAAATTTGATATTTTTATTCCCGACTTCTTGCAAGCAGCAATTTTACTAAAGGAAAATTCAGTAACAGTAGTCTAAATGCTTACTCAGAAGTGATGACGAACAAATGAAAGCTCTGAAGTTTACCCGTTCGTGTCACAGTATTAATTTGCTATGTGGCCTTGACTCATTTCTGTTCAAGGTTTCTTCAGAGTTTGCATTTGAACGAGCAATACAACAGCTGACAGGAGAGGTGATGCAAGTCTCCCCCTCCCCCCCCATTTTCTTATTTTCACAGCAGATCCTGTTCCGAAAAGATACTATACTTGAGAAGTAGTCACTAAACTGCTATTGAAAATTACTGAAAATAGACCAACCATTTTATATGTGCCATGCAATAAGTTTTCAGAAAACTTGAGAAAGAATTTTTGGCTAAGGAATCTGTTTTGGCCGTCACCATTATAAACGGAAATCTTTGTTGGTTTAATGCATATAGGAAGCGATTCAAACTTTTTTCCTCAAAATTCTGTGGTCAAGGTAAGTGATTATAGCCTTCTGAGATCCATGCTGGAAGCATACACAAACACAGCTTCTGACTGTCACACAGTGTTCTGCACTCATTTTTTTTCACAATTCTTTCAGGAGGTCTTGGAATAAAAAAAAAAAAAAGAATACCAATCATGTACCACTTTTCTAGCATAAACCACTCTTCGAGATCTGCATTTTCAGTTTTTCTGATAAGGAAACAGTATTACATCTTTCTCCAATGACCATGGATTTGTAATAGCTGGCATATTTATTAGCAAATAAGAACAAGATTCACACATAATACAGCAGCTGAAATCAATGCACTGTTGAAAGCTGTATTCAAAATAGAACAAAACAGGATAACAACCACAGAACAGTTTTTCTAGCTGGGTGAACCATTGCTGGAAGACACCCAAAACTGAACTGGCTTTCTATGAATTGCAATTGAAATTACAGAAAGGTAATCACTACAGGTGTATGTGCAAGTTGTGACTTCAATTACTTACAAGTCAAGAATCATGACTTCATATAATGAACTCTCTTAATTTTTAGGGTTGCATACAATTGGCAAACTGCACAATTTTGTAACTAAGCAATTGTGATGTTCATGTATCAATGGGGTCTTCAGAACAAAAAAATCCACCTTTTGTACCTAAATGGTATATGTAAAAATCTCTGTACAGGTTAGTGCAAAAGTGTCAGGTAAACACTGCAGACCTCCTTCTACTGATGTACAAAGAGAGGAGCACCTTCATGTACAAAAATGGCAAGCCTCCCATTACATCTCACGATACTAATTTAGTAGCCATACATACCCTTTTGCGTATCAATTCTTACTATCTGAATAATTGTAGCTTATTGGAAGAAAGGAAAAGTTCAGGGGGATAATACGTTGTTAAATAATTTTTATGTCAGAGTTCAGTAACATAAAATCCCCAAATTTGCATTGTTTACAGCCAATTCAGAGTAACTGAAGTTACTAATTTAAAATATATGGAAATATAACTGATTTAGAATTTATTTTCTTTTCTATGTTTTGGATCAGTGGTGATGTTTCATAGGCATGGGGGTTAATGAAACACTGAATGTGTATTAGCATTGCTTCCATTTCTTCTATATGTAATGTTTAATAAAAATAAAATAAAACAAAATAACCTCTGCACTTCATTAAGCAAGGCATGCAATAACTGTGTGCCAAGGATTAGACTACAGTCCTCCATTCTGAGAATTAGGGCTGGGGTACGCATCAAAATAAAACTTTCTTCTTCAAAACTTTTAGAAAGCTATACAATGTTATGGAAAAAAAAAAAGAGCAAATTTTCCATTTATTTTCAACATAATTTTTGAGGATCTCTGATTGTACCATAGTGTATTTTATTTTTGTCTTTTATTAGTATATGGTATGTGCTGTAATTATAAGATTAGCCAGTTCAGAAATGCTGGAAAATGTGTACATACATCTAGAGATACTACAATGTCCACTCATACATATAGGCACAGAGATGTCTATATACTGTTTTACAGGTGTAAGGATGAGCCTTCCCATCTCAACGTCACAGGAAATTTCACAGGCTCTTCACATGCAGTCTTCTCTTCCCACACTACTCATAAAACAGTACTTTCTTTAAACTTTATCTCATCTACATATATTCTCATGTAATCTTTCTCTTCTTAGTTAAGAGAAAATGTATCAAAATATACAGTTTAGATTTCTGATCTTGCTTATCTCACTTATGGCCACAAAATGCTCTGATATGGATACTGGCAGGAAAACAAGCCTAGACTGTATTTTTTTAAGTTAACAGTAAAACCTGAGAAAGCTTTGTGTTAAAGTGAAAGCACAGTCAGATTCTGACTTGGTAGAGAATTGCAGAAAATTTGATCAGACTTGACTCATCCCCAACATTCTTTGTATTTGCAAATGAAGTGCAGGCGATACCACCTGTTTGGTCTCAAGCTGTAATAAACAATTTGAGAACCAGCCTTTAAAAGTACCTTTGAATCTTGCTTGGGACGTAAGCGTTTACAAAATAAATTGCATTTGTCTGATCAATCGAGTTAGAGCTATAGCCTTCTACTTGGGTAGGTATCCTTAGAAATAACGTAAGTTGAGAGCATGTACATGCGAAACACAAACAGTATACACTCATAGCTCCAAAAAGTCAGAGTATGTACGAATCCTGATCACTTTTGGCTCTGTGTTACAACTGGTTATTTTCTCTCTAGTAATATGTGAAATCTCATTAAAGCTTTCCCTGTTGTTTTCAGTTCAAAATTAGCACTGTAGCCACATGCATTCTCTGGTGGAGTTAACATCTTAGTGAAGAAGGTATAATGTGAGATCAGAGAATACCTGCATCTCTTTCTCTTTTAACTTGTTGGTAGATGAACTTAATGCTTTTCAGAATCTTTCCATCAAATTGGCTGAAATTGCTCATGTTCCAATGTTACTAGTTATCGCATCAACTTCTTAGGATGAAATGAGAGCTACAGAGACAACAGAATCCAGACTAGAAGTATCTGGAGGGGTTTATTTCAGTTTTCATGTCTAATGGCATTGTAGTGTACTTAAAATGAAAACAATAATTATCAAGTAAGACGAGCACTTCATCCATCGGGGGGCAACTTAATTGCAACTACAGACTTGCTTCTCTGAGTGAGCTTTGTGTCCCTCTGTATCAGTTCAACAGAATAAAAATGCTGTATTATGTTCATACATTGACACAAGTTCATGCCTGTTTGTACTTTGAAATATACAATACCTGTGGAAGGAATGGACACTTGCTTTCAGAAGGAAAAGGCAAACTTATACGATCTATCCATATATTCAAAGGAAGATGACAGTGAGTACGAAACAGTATTAAATGTATAATACAACAGCAATTGTTTCACTAAGTGCCAACTATTTTTATTACAGGTCTGTAAACATTTCTGGGACAGAAAAAGTGCGTAGTACCAGAAAGACATGTAGCAATGTAAGTATTCTAATTAAACATACGTACTCTTGAATAACGCAATACATAGACCTAACAGAGTGAATTTTAGGCATCTAAAAGGAAAATGACTCACCTGTTTCTTTTCTCTGGTTAAATTTAGATATGTGTACAGCTGCATTATTTTCCCATGCAATGATTAGAGGAAAAAAACTAGTCAGTCCTGGATCTTAGGAATGAAAATTCTCCTACAGTATAGACACCAATTTACATTGGTGAATGTCCGAAATATGTTTTGAAGTTTGCACATTTAGGATAACATTATATAAAATCAGTATTGAAAAGTAAAAGACTGTGCCTAAACTGTATTACAAGATCACAGTATAAATACAATTAAAGAACTGTATGCCAAGATCTTGCATACTGTTTAACTGTTTTTTGTTTGGTTTTGGATTGTTTTGGATAAAAGAAAGATTATTATAAAACAACATATAGTAGAATGTTGATATTCTATTCTAGATAATGATCAGCGATTGGAAGAACCATAGCTACAACTCAAGCAAGAACTGTGTAGCAATGCTTTTAGAGAAAGCATTTTGGGGAAAGTTATTTATAGAAATGATCAGGTATTTAAAAAGTGGTGGGAAGGGAAGCACAGCTTTTTTTAAATTAAATGTTAAAAAAAGAAATATTCGATGTTTTTGAGCAAGTTACAAGACATGCATAAATAAATGAAATTTCAACTAACACTCATATTAATGCTCTATGAAAACACTGATGAAACTATGAAAAATACTGTTACCTTAATATTGGAAAACCACAGGTCATTTTCATGCAGTGTAGCAACATAAACAGAAGTAAGAAGTCCAAGAGAGATGGCAACAATTCCACCAACAGTTATTGAAAATATATTCCACAGCTTTCCACCTGTATGACCTTGGAAGACAAATATTTCACTCTGTAACTGTGAAACAGTTCAACTTAATAATTCAACTTAAAGGAATTTTGGAAACTCATTTATACATTGCCTGTGCTACTACAGTTTATATTCTGTAGGTAACAGGACAAATGGTTTTAAGAGGTCTTTATGGAGATGTGTTTTTTATTTTCTAACACAGCAAACTCAGAGTATTTTATTTACATGCAAAGTGAAATAAGGTGTGCCTTAATTGGTAAAATGTAGTTATATTTTAAGAACACCATGATCATATACCCATCTAGATAAATACCATATCTAATTTGTAGATTTGTATCCAAATCTAAATTGGAATACCCTCCAGGGCACCTTTTTTAATTAAGGCAATACAGGATGACAGATTACAAAGTAAGAAATAAAAATCTTCTAACATCTTAAAACTGCTGCCTGGTTTTTGGGGATTTGCTTAGTTGTTGTAAAAAAAAAAAAAACCACTGAAGGTTCAGAAGTCTCACTAAATACCAGCAAAGAGACTGAACAGTGGCCAAAGCAGCCTTAGATAATGGTGTCATGCTTTGAATTGCAGATGACCTCCTGGTGACATCAGAGTAAGATTATAGATGGAATGATGGGAAAGAAAGGTTGTGTTTCTAGGTGGCTCAATCAATTTATCGTACTCTTATATTCCTGGGTTTTAGAGGTTTTGGTGTTTTTTTTTAATGTTGATATAGGGCTTAATATGAATCTTGGCAATCTGGAATTATATCTTTGGAATGGCTATTTCATCCTGTATGTGTCATCTACATAAAGGGTACCAAATATGCAATTCAACAGAACTGAGGGCTGGGCTGGATGAGAACTGTGATCACTTTCCCATTTTGTATTTAGCCTAAGTGTACTTGTGTGGAAACAACAATGTAACTTTCCTTTCATCTACCCAAACTGCACATATAAGAAACATTTGGAATTTAGATCAAAACATCCTTTAAAATAAGTTAATTAAAAAAACCAAACCCAACAAACTTTGCCAACTTTGAAGAGATAATTCCAAACAAAAATGTCAGTATTTCATTACTTAAACAGATCCTCAAATTAAGATACTTAATGTCTCTCTTTTAAGTTTACTCAGCGAGCCTGTCCTATAGTCAAAAAGCAAGGTTTCCAGTTAAACTCAGATTTCACGTGCAATCTGCTTATATTTAACTACAACTCAGAGGACTTGAAATACTTTTAAGTTGCCAATAATTTGAACTGGGATTTGTTCAAGAACCTACGATAACCATATGAAATGTGACAGTATGTCACTGATACTCAACAGAAAAAAAAAATTTCTCACCAATTTAGGTTAGGATTTTAAAATAAAGATGAGACTGACATGCAGTAACCTGCATGCCCTCTGTCTCATCCAGTTAATTTTGGTTATAGATATTCAATTATGAAAATGTATTTGGTACATACCTAGTTCTAACCTGTGCTTAGGATAGATACCAAAAAGCTACACACTACTAAAAAGCCATAATGTTACAATCCTTTTCATTTACCCACCAGACAGAATTTTCCCATCAGGCTTCACATTCTTCTCCTCTGAAGGCTGATCATCATCCGCTTCCGTGCCTTTTCCGACCCTTCTCTGTCTTATGGTTGTCATGATGTCAGTCACTTTAATTCATTATTCTTCAGTCTGACTCCTAAATGGACACATACAGGCAATGCATCTTCCTACCCAAACATTCACTGAATACTGTATGAAGTATCTGAAAACAGAACCATATTTTACTGCCCTCAGAGACTTTGACTTACTGAGCTATACTGTCGTTGAAGCGTATCTCACAAAAATGCAAGATTTTTTTCAACTGTTACAACTCAGAGTGCAAATGAAAGTATAGAAAACATTATCTTAAATTTGTAAAGCTTAAGTTCACAATTCTACATACTCTTGCCCAGGTTTTCAGAACGATTCATTATTTTGACGGCCGACACCTGTGGCCCTTGACTCAAAATGCACACCAGGCTGCCCTTCTTTGAAAAAAGTATAAGCCCTTCTAAGAAAATTTAGTCCTTTTAGGGTATTTTAGTTGGGCACCTAAAACAGAAAGCCAGTTGTTTAAATCTTGGCTTTCAGGAAATCCCGAAAAAGGGGGCTGTAAGATGCAAAAATGATGCCAGAGAACACGTGTTATAAAAAACTAGAGACACAGCATTAAAAAAAATCCTTGATGCTTTATACTGTTAAAGTACCATAAAATTTGAGAACATTAAAAAAAGACAAAAAGAAGAGCAGCTAGTCCTCCCCATCAATTCCCAGTTGCTCTCTGCTCTGTAAGCATGGTCCATACATAAAACTGCTTCGACCTGCCATTCTACATTTGAAAATCAACTATGTCCCATCCTGAATGCAAAAACCTGCTACCATTCCCAGAGCGCAAACACCGATATTTGTGTTACCACTGGTGTAACTGACTGGTAATGGTAATGCTCCAAGAAATACACCTCAACCACACAACTCTGTTGTAAAGCCTTTGCAGTGGATTAGCTTCACCTCCTCCCCGCGTGCCTGGGAAAACACACGGAGGGACTATGCAAGCATGCATCTGAGTCGTTCTTAAACAGCTGGTTTGTAGAAAACCTGACACTAATTAACACAGGCAAGATGGTCATCATAACCATGCTATTTCTTTGCACTGCCGGTCTCGGCCAGCTTTCCTCAACGCCTCACACCGAAGGGAACGCTTTTGCCGGCACACGCGGGGAGAGGCTCGACAGGGCGCCGGGAGGGGAACGTCCCACCTCCGTCCCCACAGCTGCCTGAGGTGAGGCGAGGCCTGGGGCGGCGGCGGCGGGCTCTGCGGATGCACACCGGGCCTGGGGGGCGAGGGGGAGCACGACGGCGAGCCCGGGGGGGAAAGGAGGC
>JAVJGG010000088.1:31196401-31207938 GCA_035590195.1 Aviceda cuculoides | reverse complement strand
TAGAATTTATTTTTAGCGTTTCTTTTCCACGCAGATATAGTTCCAGAAATACGTGAAGTGACTTTTTTTTTTTTAAATTTAAGTTGGAATCCTATGCGGGAGAGGTGTATTTTGTATGCAGTTCGTTGTAAGTTCCGTTGTATTTCTTGATCAACCGCAGCATAAACATGCAAGGGGGGGAAAGACCTTTATCGCTGTAGCAGAAAGATAACGGCAGCACCAGACTTTCTTCTACTTGAGAGGTACAGCCTACACTTACAGTGATTCTTCATCGTGAATTTCATTTGCAACGTCTTTCAAGATAGTTGCTGTAGAAAAAAAATTTCCCTATGAAGCCTTTACCAATGTGCTGTCTCCCAGATCCTATAACGGAAAGCGGATTTCCCAATAATACGTAATCCATACAAATTCTGCGGAACAGGCGAGGATAGAGTTAGCTTTTTCAATGTTCAGTTGATTTTCTGTCACCATTTTATAGTCCAGCAATAGGTACTTTTTTTTTTTTTTCTTTTTCATTCCACAACTGTGGTTCATTGGCAAAGTCAGTATTTTGAGCAAAATGAGGCATGAAATTCATAGAAAAACATGCTCGGAGATGCCAGGCAAACTGTGTAACTAGTAATCATCCTGGTAGTTCAAGCTTTGAAGCCACTGACTTTAGAAATCAGGAAATTTTTCAGTATCTGTCTTAGCACACTTAGTATGTTTCTTAAGTATTTTTTACAGTAAACAATGATTTTCTCTTCCTTCCTCTGATTAAGCTCTCCAAATAGTTAAAAATTTCTACTATAAGTGAACTTGCAACAAACAGACTAGCCATACTTATCTTCTTGAGCAAAAAGACAGGTGGTATATTTGTGGGGAATGCTTAAACTAAGAGTATGGAAACTGAAGAATTAAGGGCTTTACAACAGGCGTTAATCTTATTTTCATCACTAATAGCATCATTGCCGCATCATGCATGTCAGGTTTTTGTTAAAATGAACATACTGTATACAGAGCATACAAGTGATTTTACAGTGTAAATAAAGGAAAAAAATAGCTTGAGTGTGTGTATGTTTTTGTGTAAAGGAGGTCAGATAATGTACTTAAATTTCTAAGAAAGGCAATGCTGTGGAAGACGTTTCCTACAATGGACATTCTCTTTATCCACTACCTGTAAAGAGGCCAATGCAAAGTGAAATCTGCACAGAACAAAAAGTTGCATAACATAATCATTTAAGAGCTTTAGAAATCCGGTAATTATGCATGTTCAATACATTTGGGACCACTATAAGCCTGTTCTCTGTAGAACCAAAACTTGGGTATCTTGAACTAAATGACAGGCTGTGTAGCATGGTTGCCAACAGGCAGCAGTACTAGGAAGAGGGGGAGTTTACAGTTGTCTTAGTTCTACTGTGTTCTGTGATACTGTGCATATGTGTAATATATTTGTATGCGATAAGCTACTACGGTCAGTTGAAGAAGTTTTCCATTTGGCAGAAATGATTGCAGATTACCAGCAGTACAAATTCCACTGACATTCATGAACTACTAACGCAATCTACACGGTGAAATAGTGTTATCTGAACTGAAAACAGCTTGTGTAATAGAAAAGCATTAGATAGTCTTACAGAGCGGTTAATGTATCTAAGAGTAACTGTTACTTTTGAGTCATTTTAGAATACCTGATCAGCTATAGCCATAATTTTGAAATATTAATACGTATTATTCAAGTTTCAAATAGCAGAAGATTAGACAATAGGGAAAATAAACCCCACATTTTTTCCCAATTCTGTACAATATTTTAACGAGTCATATTTCCTGTTGCAGTGTGTTTTTGGGGACAGCACTAGAAAAAAAATGGAGTGGGAGAAAAACCCTCGGTCCTGATCCTCTGTCTGGAAGTACTCAGAAAAGATGAATCTGGTGCTGTTTTGCCTAATATTCTAAGGACACCACCTGAAATACAGTAATAGCTGGAAAATATTACACTACGATGTTCTTTACTGCCTCTTTTTGCCAGGGACTAGAGAAATGTAGGTGTAAAAAATGAAAAAAAATCCTATGTCATGAGAGAGAGACACCTGAGAGTTATTATTCAACATAGTCTGACTGAAACAATGTATTAGTTAGGCAACGTGTTCGTTGATAATGAGATTTCATGTTTTAAGGTGTGAGTATACAGAAAAACGAAAGAACTTCTAGATTGATACTAATCCCTGAAAATTGTATTATAAAATGTAAATTAAAATACATCAAACTGTAGCAAGCGATCAGTAATACTGTATTATTATAATAATACTGTTAACACTGGCTTTATACTTGCCAAAGCAGCAGAAGGATATTATTTGTCAATATTCTTGTTGCTCACTGTGTTCTAACTAGATCGTATGGTAGCAAAGTCTTAATGGTAGTATCAAGTTACCCATAATCCCAACGTGTTAAGTCAAACATTTACAAACCCATAGGGTATAGGAAATGGTTGAATGAAACTTAAATTCAGTTTCTTTATACTATTTACATTTGTGTTTTCTCTTGGATTCAATCCTGTAGAAAGAGCTACTGTGAACTAGAAACACAGGACTCAAGTTCTGCCTATGTAAATTTTGAGTCTAAAGCTGCCACCTTTTCAGTTGCTGTTCAGCAGCCATGTGATGTGCTGCAAGCACATTGAATTTCTAGGTTCTCTCTTTTTTTCAACTTTTGTCAGGTGCCTGAAGTTTTGCTTTTGGGCAAAAAGCATCTTAGTTTTACCAATTCTGAGTTTTTTTAGCTAGCTAAGTCAAGTCAGTATTAATGGTGTTTCACTTTCTGAGTGGCTCTGTGTGACAGTGCTTTTCCAAATATGCCCAGAAGGGAAGACAAAAAAAGAACAGTAGCATGGTGCATTAACTTTTCTGCAATAATTCTGACTGTAAATACTTGCCAAAGATACAGGACAGAGTGATTCAAATCCCACTGACGTGTGGCAGAGCTCCATTCCCAGGAATGTTACAATCATCAAACATTAGGTCAGTGTAGCTCTATCCCAACAAGTTGTGTGACCAGTCCCATTTCTGCAGAAGCTGCAAAGTCCAGTAACGAGCACAGTGCCCTTTTAGTGGCAGCAGCAGCCGCGCGCTGGGTTGGCCAGTACTAGTGAGGAGGGAAGGTGTCTGGTAAGACTTGTGCTTCAGAACAGATAAGGTATCTTGGGATACCAGTTGGATGACACACGACCAGGTTATTTATGGGGGAAGGTAACTCCTGACAAGGCTTTTCTGCTTTATTAAGCTCAAGTGAGCAAGGCATTTTAGCCCAGTGAATAGGATAATACATACCTAGATGCCACATACTACTACAGAGACTTTTTTCCCAGGTTTTGCAGTAGAGAAAATGTCAAAAAGCTGCATGACACAGCATTCTGTAGCATTGCATCTAAACCCATTTGTAGTTCCAGCTTTTTTTACTTCCGCATATATGGCCCAGGGCCATAATAAGAACAACAAAATGAAAAAAGATAGCCTGTTTATGTAAATGTAAACCATAGTACCAGCAATGGGTACTCTGGCAGTACGTTCTCCTTGGCCAGCAACAGCAACCGAGTTACGCTTTTTTTCTTTTTCTGAAAAAGATGGGAAGAAAAGCTCCAGCAAGGCCAAGAAAATTGCTGTATATTTAAAATTAGGTTGCAAGATATGTTTTAGCTTATGTGATGGATAAGCAAGAGTCAATCACTTGCCTGAAAAAAGCTGTGTAAGGCTTTCACTCCATTTTGAATTAGGGAAAAAATTCCCACTAACATCATTATGAGTTTTGAAAGTGCAGTTCTGTCCTTCAGCATTGTCCCATCATAAGTGCATGCAGGCTTACAAGTATTTTGACTTAATAGTCTCATATTTCATCACTACAGTTACTTTTATAAAACTTGTATTAACAGTATTAAAACTGTAATAACTTGACACAAGAATGAGAAATGGCAGTAGAGTATTTCAAATACTTTTTGATTTAAACAGATTCCTATCTCTAAACACTGGTTCAGTGTTTGAATGTTCCATATTCATATTTCATACAGGTCAAATAAAAGTGACTAAAGTATTTAACAAAAAAAGTTTATTACCAAAATACAATATTAAAGTCAATATGTGACAAACTCCTGTAAAGCAAAATAAATTATTCTAACATTGTACAGTATTTCAGAAGGTAGTTAAAGTAGTACTACAGACTTTGCTTCATAGTTCCAAACAGTCATCTATCAGGAACACAATCCTAGAGAGAGCTTAAGGCATGCAGCTTAATGTGCTGGATAATTTTATAAAATGAAAGTCATCCTATTTAATAAGATACAGTATCAGAATTAACTGCAGTCTTTACATGTCAGTTTTCTCAATTTTTTATACTTTGGCTATAAAAGCAGTGCCATAGTGTTACAATACCTTTTCTTAAAAAAATACATGTACCCATGTCCATGAATATCAAATGCAAATGTAAATTTCTATTAAATATATCTTAACAAATGTTACTTTGAGCACCAACTGTACATTTTTTAAAATGATTAAATAAGTGCTTCTGGAAGAGGAAAATACAATAACTCTGACTGAATCCCACTCTACTTTTCCAGGCCAAGCATAAATCGGAAAGATGAAATATGCACCTATTTATCAGTATAGTCTAGTATGAATGAAGTTTTCTCTTTAGTAGAAGTATAGGCATTTAAAACAAAGCTGCAAGTTACAGTTCGTATCACAGAATAAAATCTAATTTAAACAAACAGCAAGTGAATAGGTCATCATCTGCTAGTGCTGTGACAGAAGATCCGAAAATATTTTAAAAGCTTAAAGAAAGGGGAAGACCGCAGTGTTGGTGACTTTGAAGTGTGCTTAAAAACCCTTACATAACATGCAACCAAGCCAACCATACACTTTCTAAAGCAGATAACCTGAGAAATAATTTGCTTTCAGAAAAACTAAGTCTGTAATTACTTCACATGCAGAAGTTCTGATAAAGTCTATGGGAATTGTGAGTGGGTAACTAATGGCAAGCAGCATGAAAACAGTGAAAAAAAAAAATCTCTGTGCATATGGGAAAGAATTATTTGTTGGCATTTGTTAGGATTGATAATAGTTTTTAGAGGCAACTAACTCTCTACTATTTTATGGGAACACATGGTCAAAAAGAAAAAAGCAACAAGATGGCAAGGAACAACTGTGAATAAGATGCATCCTGCTTAGTAATCCCATTAGAATGAGTCCTGGTGCATTACATTTAATGCTGCAAGCGTGGCTTGCACATACTCCAAAATTGTTAATTTTGATTCAAGGTTTCTTGGTTTTTAAGTCTTGGTTCACTGCCATCTCCTTCTTAGCTTATGAATGCAAGTTTTTCCACCTTTTTATCTTTCACTAGCTGAGTAACTTTAAAATAATTATCCCTTAACAGAAAAATATCAACATGGCAAAATATTGTTTCTGTGAATACTGACTGGTCGTTTAGCATTACTACAGATCTCGTTGTACCTTTAAGTTTTTTTTAAGTTTTTCAACAAATGGGATCTCTGAATAAGAAAGTCGAGGTATATTCCAGATAATGTACTATTTTTGCATAAATTCTACATTGAAGGTAAAATATTGGTGTCAGTAAGACAGTATGAATATCCTATTAGAAGTTCACTATCTCTAATTGAATTCCAGCTCATGTAAATAAATGTTTTTCAAATGTAACATAGGAATATGAAAAATAACTTTTAACTGAAAAAAGTATACTCACATCACATATGTACTGAAAATACCTCAAATATGACACAAAACTGCTTTGACATTATATCCTGACCAATCTGTAGAATAAAATGTGTACTTTCTGCTATCTAATTTATAAACAAAATAATAGATATTTAACCCAAAAGAACAAGTCAAATTGAGGAAATCACTTGAAAACAAAAATCATCAAATATACTTGGAATCTTAGTGCCCTCACCCTGGCTTTCAGATTTTGTGCTGCTTCATAAAGTTGTAACAAGACTTGTTTTCTTTTTCTGTTTGCCACTTCCAGTCAGCGATAGCGCAATAGACTGTACACTACCTATGCCACCCTCTTAGATTTACAGTTGTAGCTTATTTCTGCTAGCAGAAATGTATAAAGAAAGTAACCATAAAATACTGTTGTTCTAAGAGTAAGTAATTTTTAAGTAATGAGCTACTAAATATCAGGTAACTGCATCCTCGTGTCAGGAACTCGGCATGCTGCTGTGCATCTGCCATTCATTATAAGAAGAAACACATGCCTGAACTAGAAATTTAAATCTGCCTGCCACAGGGCTTCTTTGGAAGTGCTACTACTTCACTTGATAGAAGCATATACTTCAAACAATTTAAGTAGCCAACTTTATAAATAACCTCAACAAAGTTGCCAGGTAATTAGCCAGTATAATAATATTCCAAACTGATACATAGATGAACGTCTTCTACTGCAAACTGCTGTAACTGTAAAAACCACTGTAATTTTAGAAGCTAAAGACTTTAAAAGGGAGTGATTTCTATGTGTTTCTTTGAAAACACAGTAATCCCTAATTCCCTTTATGAATCCATATTATATGCACTAGTAAAATTTATTCTACAAGTCACTGGATACAGTTTTTGCTTAAAATATTGTTGTTTTTTTTTTTTAAATAAGATTTTCTACAGGAAGATTACTCTATCTTTCAGTGAATTATTCCTACAGTTACAGCTCTGCCAGACAAATGGGAAATTTAGACAGCCAGTGGGATTTCAAAGAACTTCAAAGCACATAGGCATTTCTCAAAACCCCACTTTGTGCTCACCTACATCTTTAGGAATCTACATAGGTTTAATCTACATCTCTTTGTGGCAATTACTGTTAATATCTTGTTCTCATTAAAAAACATTGCTTATACATACTGCAATCACCGCAAATTAAAAGTGACATATGATAAGCCTTTTTTTTTTTTTAATAGTTCTACTGAATGTGTTAAGAAAACCATTAAGAAACAGCAGGTCATTATTAGAAAGGATCTTTTACATGCTATCAATCCAAAGATAGCAGTTTTTTAGTTAGGATCCAATCAGACAAATAGTTATTAGCAAAATGCTTCTAGGCTCCTAAGCACCTGCCGCTCTAAATCGATAGAAAGGATAGCCATCTTTGTTGGAAGGGCAACTTGGAGTTGTAAGGTATTAAAAACAGATTGGGAAAAATGAAACACCTATGTGTGCATGCAAGCACACACATGCCCTCACCCACCTTCCCTCTCCCTACCTTCCAGAATCCAGGCAGTGGGGTTTATGAGATCACATTGTAAAATTTTTATCTGGTCTGTTGCCAGTTTCAAAACAGAGGGAAAAAAGTTCTTTGCTAAAATACTTGGAAAACAACAAAGAGGGAGGAAGAAAAAAAGCTTTTCAATTGATACAAAGCTTTAATACCGTTGGGTTTTAAGGTACTGTACTAATGCATTATCATTGACTAGTACCTGACAGTAAAAGAAAAAAAACCCCAACATCCTACGTTCTTGGCACCATATAGAGAAGTAACAGGTTAAAGGAATTGTTCTATTCCCCACTCCTTCTATCTATCTCCTAAATGATTCATCGGTCCCTGGTTAAAATATTGTACTCCTACTGAAACAAGGACTCAGGATGGGAAATCAAGTTTTGCTTGCAATTCTTCTCTTTAGTAAGTTTCTCAGGCAAAAATTAGCAAAGAAAGAAAATATTCACTCTAGGAAATCCTCTCTTTAACTTACTGCTTCACCTAGTTTGTGCTCTGAGTTGTGCTGTGGTCCTTATTTAGAATGATGTTTATGATTTCACCCTCATGTTCTTTCATATGATCGAGCAGATTTTCTTTGTTGGTAGACTCAAAACCACAAATACAGCAGCAGAAGAGAAGAACACAGTATTCTGTGCCAAGATGGGGTAGAGTGGAGTTCTTTTCTAAACTGCATGAGGTATTCATCAAGTTAGGTTTTTCATTTTCATCAGAACCTGAAAGTTCATTTGTAGTCTGGTTAATAGACTCTGTAAAAGACACCAAGTTGTCTGAACTTCCTAGTGTAGGTACTGTACTTTCATCTGTGCCTTCTAATAATGTTTTGTCAGGTAGCTGTCCTTGAAACCTGAAATAATAATAAAAACCAAAACAAATATCAAAATGTACAGTTGTTGCTTTTTGACAGGAACTTTATTTTGTATCACAGTTGGGTCCTTTGAAAATTCTAGCTAATAGGGCTTGAATTTAAATCAGACATACCTGCTGCTTTGTGAAATTGCATCATTAATAGCCTTGTTCACTTGTTCATAGTTATAATTTTGGTCACTTGCATGTTTCCACATATGAGACTTCAGGGATGGAGGATGGCTACACACATATCCACAAAGAGAACATCTAGGGAAAAAATGTGGAGAGGGAAAAAGAGAAACATTTGGAAGTTAAATTTTATTAGTTTAGTAATGGATTAGTTCTTCCAAAAGGATAAGTAAACATAGATACATGTAATCCCTCTTCTCGGTCCCCCTCTTCAGTTTCATAACTAGTTAGTTTGCAAAGTTTCATCCTGAAATGTCAGACTATTTTTACGGTCTGAGAATTTTTAAGTTTGCTTTTACTGACTTCTTAAACAACTAAATGAAAATCCTATCTGTTTGGCCTGTTAAAACTGTTCAAATACTGCAAAAATGCAATAGTTCTGATGACTGCAGAAACATGGAGTACATTGGTGTGGTACCTGGCAGGCAGGTAGTGAGCTCTCTTTGTCATTGCTCTGAATCGAGCAGGAGCTGTGTAATTATCACTGATAATTTTAACTAAACTAGTGAAGTCTTTCCTGGTGTAGCATATCTTAGTTTATTTAAGGATCACAGAATTGTTGAAGTTGGAAGGGACCTCCTGAAATCACTCAGTCCAAGCCACCTGCTCAAGGAGGATCAGCTACAGCAGGTTGCTGAGGACAGTGTCCAGTCAGATTTTGAATATATTCACAGATCCAGATTCAGACAGGTGACAATTTTGTCCATAGATTTTTCTATCAGCTTGGGTATCACAAGAATAAATTTTCTATTTCCCTATAAAACACTGTCTTATACAGTAAAGAACAAAACCTTCAAGAATAAATCCTATTTACATAAAGATGTAGTGTGTATTTACAGACACAAATAACCCAAGACTTATCAAATCCCACAGGACTTTTTTCATACGTGAACATACAACAGAGGATTTTTTTTTTTACAAGTATTTTCTAAGATGATAAATTAGTCATTTCTGCATGAAGGAGTTGAGTGATACTGCATGACATCACTCCAAAGCAGAACAGTACTCATGGTAAAGATGACATAGCTCTCTGTCTTTTGGACAAGGAAGCTATTTTGCTTAGCTACCTGCTATTTTGGAAGTCTTCAGTTTCTCAAATCACATGGAAAAGACCAGGATCAAATTCTTCTAGAAATCAAAGGTGACCTTGTTCTAATAAATCATAGTTAGGAATGCATTTCAGTCTATCTCATTCCTCAATGAGAGTAAGATGTTTCCTGCTCAAGCAATGTGATCCTGATACGTTACACTATGATGAGTCTGTTAAAATGACTACTATACTGGTTAAGTTTTTGTAAATTTTTAAGACCTTTTCAGAAATATAACCTGGAAACATGAGAAGGCCTACATAAAACAGTGTTATACACTACAATTCAGTAAGGTTTTACTTCTTTTAATGACAGTAGGATATAGTTCTTAAATGCCTTGCAAATAATCATATACAGGAAACTATTTCTGCTCTTCAGAAGATGGTGGAGAACTGCAAAAATCATGATCACAGGTTAGGTGAAGGCATAGTACATTGCCTTGCTTATGTAGCAAGGTAATTCTGTCCTGCTGGGTAACAACAGGCATGTCCTTCTAGCTCACTTTTCTCTATTACTTGATTGGGAACGTACTATCCTGTTTTTCTCTTTTCCTTCTAATTTGAAGCCTTATAAAGAAAATGGATGCTTTCAAATATAGGCAAGTTCACTCTCAGGTTGAAAATATTAGTATTTCTAATAAGGCTGTTACAAAATAATGGCATCATTAAAAATAAGATAAAAGGCAGACCTTATAGTTAATTTACAGATAAAATTAGGCCAAAATTATTTTTTTGCAAAACACAAAGATCAACAAATAATCTTAATTCCATTCTATATGCACATGTATTCCACTACTTTTATTGTATGTATCATTTTTCTGTGCCACTAACACAGCTTGGTCAGTGGGTTGGTAACACAGCGAATGAAGCAACAATTCAGTGTTTGTTTTTATCCTCTTTTAAGTACAGTCTCATTTTTTGAAGCACATGAATTTACTCAGGTGATTCACTAATCAGATTTACTTTCCTGAGAACAGTATCATGAGCCAAATGCTGTTGACTGCTTTAGCATACAGTTCAAATCAAAGACACAGAAACTCAAGAGCTTTCAGCCTGATGCACTACACTTTACGATCATATAGTTGATGTATAGTTACACTATATGCAAGACATTCCCAGAGAAACAAAATGATTTTAATATTGAGTTTAAATTCTATCGCATGATTTGATCTACTGGTTGACCTGTGTTGAATTATTAAACTTTACTGTTCAAGTGTATCCTAAATTGATCTACTGAGGAAACAATTATCTTGCAGCTTTTGATAAGAATATTTCCTTGGGGATGCAGGGACCAAAGCGCGGAGGTTTTCAGTGATCTTCAGTAATACTAAAAGCACTCAGCAATACTGTATGAAGTATGACAGCAGACCAAATAGAACTTAGTGCTACTAGGAACATTTTGGGGAAAAAAATGCAGTGGAAGGACTTCGAAGTTGTAGAAGCAGATTTTGTTGAGAAGAAACCCATATATTTGGATTCTTCCTATTGCCTTTAAAATCTTCCACTAAGAAATGTTCAGAATGTTCCTGATTTTCTTTCCTTTCCCAGCTTTTATTTTTTGTTGCAAATTAGGAGCAAACAATTGCATGTATTTCTGCCAACTTTCTTATATATATATATATATATATGTATATCTTATATATATGTGTATAAAAAACCCACATAGATATACAGACAGACTATAAAGGACATGCCTCACTTAAACATAATGACTATTCATACTAATTCTTAACTAGGGCAGTGTGATGCCAAACTGGATTCTAACTAACATGTATATGCAAAGGCTGTGCTTAGACTAGGTTATTAAACAAAGCCAGAGAGCATTCCTGGGTACTGGAATTTAACAATCTATAATGTTAAATGTTAGAAGTGCCCCTGGCGTGGTTTTGGCACACGCATTCTCCCAAACAATTCCAGGCATGCTTTGGTAATTAACATGGTCCAGAAACTACTTCCAATAGGCAGTTTATATGCAACCAACCCATTCTGGAAAGAAAAAGCTGAATACTGTACCAGAGGGAGGTCATGGACATGTTTAATTAGCTAGCATAAACATCACCTGGGAATGCCACATCAAATCTCTTTCTCTCTCTCAAAAAAAAAAAAGTCACTGGAACAAAGAATGAATCTAGGAGGAAAACAAATAAAATCTGAACTCTGCTTTGTA
>JAVJGG010000088.1:31128954-31173570 GCA_035590195.1 Aviceda cuculoides | reverse complement strand
CACTTTGTATTCCAGACCTGTAACTTTCTGTTCCAAGAAAGAACTTCTAGAGTATGTACTACATGCTAGCTCCCAAAGGATAAAATAGCACCAAAAATTTGTAAATCCAATCAGGTGTGAAACTCCGGTATGTCCATGACTTAATTTCAGTATCAATTACCAATATAGGTCAGAATATCCTCAGCATGAAAACTAGATAACTTAAAAAAAATAACAAATGCTTTTGAGTACTTCTCATACCATTAAAGGGAGTTGTGGACCAGTCATCTGTCCTTCAGCGAATGGTCTGGCTAGTCCTGGCAACTTTCCTTGTGTTCCATAGATTGATCTCCTCTTGCAGACTGGTTTACTTGAAGTGCAATCTGTTTTTTGCCAAATGGGATTAGGTAGGGTTTTTTAATCAAGCATGTAGGTGCTTGAGATGGGTTTTTAAGCAGTAGACTGTAATTTTAGAGTGTGACATTTTTCAGATAAGTTCAGTGTAGCAGTCACGTTAACCTAACCTTGATAAATTTTGCAAAATTTATATAGCTGACCACATATTTGTCATGTGTATGATGGTGTGAGGCTTCTGTTATGCTCCTGTAGAACTTTTAGGAGTACAAACTTATATAACTTCTGAGCATCCGTACAAACACACAAAACTGCAGATGTTTCATAGTACCCAATAAGTACATTGTTCCAGTTTTCTTCATTAAAATATTTATATGGCCTCCAAAACCTTAAATAAGCAAGTTTACACAACTTTCCTATCCGTGCTACAGAACTTAATGTGCACTTTTCCCTCAAAATATATATTAAAACACTAACATAAATGTGACAAACGGGAGTTTTCCATCCTGCTGTGATTTTAACCTGCAAGTTTAAAAAAGCAGCAAACATACACCCTGGAAAGGTACTGGGCCAAATTTTTCATTCGCTTTTCAATTTTACTAAGTCAAATTCTTGTTCACGAGTTTGTGTAAAATTAGGATCTCATGGTTTGGCTCAATTTATGAATGTTCCTTGACATCCCAAATTTTTTTTCTCTAACCCGTAGCACTGGGTGTGCATGTAGGTCTGCAGCTGCATGTGTGTGCGCTTCCGTGTACACAGAGGCAAAAAATTATATTTTCATTGCAAATATGCATGTGGAATCTGCACACAGTGAGCATTGAACAACTGCGTGAAAACAAAGGAATCCATTCATTCTTAGTTATTGAATCTTGTTACTGTTTATTAGATATGAGTAGACCAAAATGAACCATCACACTTTTCTGTAGTGACCTTGAGGTGGCAGCAGCATTACATTCAATTCTGCCATACACCAAGTCCATTAAAGGTGAAAGTAAAATTTGAAATAAATCAAAATAATACTGATTGTTATAATTTTATTACCAGAGCATTAAGTCAATAAAACTTATCTGAAATGTCATTTGCATTGTATACAATTTTTACTAGTTATCAAGTATGTTTTAAAAGCATGTTTAAAGCAACCAAATGAAGAAATCGGTGATAAATTGTTGGAAAGCTGGGACTTGTCTAATGGTGTAGTAAAACTAAAGTCTGTTTTGATCTCTTGTATTGTAAAAGACTGTTTCTGAAAGCATTTGTTAGTATAATAATGTCCTGTGTCTCGACTAACTATATTTAATGTCCTAATGTCTGATTAAATATTTTCCTGCAAGTTGTCAGGTGCTTTTTCATTCATGATTTTATGTAGGAAGGTCATCTAATTATATGACACCCTTTCAGTGAAGGAGAATGTGTTTGTTTCTTTTAATAATGAGGAATAATGAAACTTATTTATGTTGGAAGTCAAAGAAATTTATTGGAGAATTACAACATGAGAAACATGAAAATTAAAAAACCCCTTTTAATAGCATATTCATTACCAAGAAGCTTGCAGGTAATGAAATAGTTGTATGAAAGCCAGTATATTGGGTGATATAATACTGCTCATGTCAGTTTTCAGGACATGGTTATTATGCATTTCTATGTTGTCAATTACTGTTAGGTTACTAAATTATTATTAGCTAATTAGTCAAAATAGGAGGCCCTAGAAGAAAAGGTTAAGAGCATTTATTTTTACAAACTTCTGAAACAACTTCTGGCTGGGAAGGCAGTTGGTGTGTAGTAATACTCCGCAATGATTTTGCCATGTGGGTTGCATTGCGGCTCTGGTGTTGCTGCTCTGCAAGACTAACACAAGTTTAGACTAGAAGTCAAAAGAGATATCCATTATACAACTTAATGATGTTGAAGAAACAACATTCAAAACTAGTTACCCTAACAAATGCAGAAAAATAATGTTAGTGATGTATTTATACATCAGTTTAAAAACTAATTTGAAGGAAACCCTTTATGTAACTGCTGCTAAAGGAGTTCCAATAATTGATTAAAGATTACATATGTAATAGTTAAAATAATTCAGTGATAATTTATTGAAAAATAATGTTATGTTGATTATTTAAGTTTTGGATTTATTCAATCCTTAGGGTTTTATGTTTATACTAAAATATGGCATTTAGACTTGTTTACTCTTACATTCTTTACTCATGTTTCACTTGTTTTGTTGACCAGTTGTACCTTGACAATTTTTTCAACTCCTCCTGAAATAGGAATATTAAATATAAATGAGTATATAAGTTGAATTATAGCTCCAAAATGTCATGTTATTAGATTTTAAAAGCAGATAGAGAATCACAAACCACAAGCCAAATCAAGATTACAACACATGAATGCTGTTTAGGCCGTGCCAGTAGTTACTGAAGCCAGTACAAATACTATTATTTCACAAAGACACAGATTTGGTCTTTTACTTCTTCTGATCTGTGCTGTAGTTTTCTCTTTGTCACACTTCACTGTTTCTTAAGCTAGTTTCTATGATTTTACAAAATTTCCAAAGGCATGAACATAGTGAGTGGCAAAGCAGCAGAATAACTGAGGTAGCAACAGTATTCCTGTGAGGAATGTAATTCACTGTGAGCCTCTTTCTTCTTTCTTTCCGATTTTAACCTTATGGCTCTTTATCATCAAAATGTATTTACATCAGAAATAAAAGTAAGGCAACAATATATATGAGCCGAACATAGTGAATGTGAATAATTTCTTAGAAATACATAGAAATGAGGTTTAGAGGGTACCCTTCATCTCTGTAGGTCAGGAACGTAGATTATCAGTATCCCAAAAGCAGAGATGTGATTTTTATTTGTATTTACAGCACCATGAACACACATTTTGTTGGAGAAATAAAAAAATTGCAATTGTCACAGCGTGGGCTCTTTGTAAGTACACAAAATTCGAATAAACAGGTTGTCCTCAACTTCAGAAGGAGAAGAATCTATTATAGAAGTTGCAGAATATTCCAGAGATTTTGACTTGAACCAGTATTTTAGGATTTATTCAACTGTTAGTTTAACATTTTTCTAATGTTAAGCAAGACCTTATTGTAAGACCTTGTTGTCCTGAAATCACAACTTTGTTGTCTTAAAAGTACCATTGCTATACTGAAATGGAAGGTACCTGGTGTGATCTGTCTCTTTCAGTTAAGCTGTGTAATATCTGATAAAGGGTATTCATTTCATGGAGTAATTTGTATAGCAAAGAATATATTGCAAACTGTTCAGTTAGCAATACTACTGTTCGGTAAAATCACATTACCTAGAACATTAAAACAATCATTCTAAAACATGATTTATAATGATTTGAAAGTGTTTGTAAAAAATAGATGACCATTGTACATTTACAGTTGACACAGAGGTCCCTAGTGTCAAGAAAGCGCTCTTGACCTTGATGGGTAGTTGCAATTCCATTTAAATCAATTGCCAATACAAGTCAAATGAAGTTCTTATGGCTGTCTAGTGTGCACTTCCCTGTTCTTCTGACATTATTGTTCTACTCCAAGTCATTCTTCAATCTTTTAACAGCTGAAAGGGACCTACATTCTGCAGCTTTATGGGAAACCAGCACTAAGTTGTACTTCTCTGTGTTTTGAAAGCTTCCATTCTTTTTTAGTGAATTTATTTCCAAGCTAACCAAGCAAACCACATCCTTTTCTACATAAAATAGAGTACTTGGTCTGTTGCTGGCAAAGCCAAATATTTCACTATTACAGTGAATACAGAATGCATTTTCTGTGCCTACAATTTTACTGGTCATTAATTTAATTTGATAGAAAAGAAACTGATCTTTTAACTCTGAAAACTGGAGATCTTTGTTAGTTTAGCTTTAATAAAAGCTTTCACTGTATTAAACATGATATATTCTAAACATAATTTACATTAGAAATGATGGTGAATACAATTTTGGGGGTATTTTGTGGGGTGGAAGAGAAAGGGACACAGCAACTCAGAAAAATAACTTGGGAATTTATCCTGTGTTTCTGCATGCCTGGATACTTATTTCTTCAAAGGATTTTGCTAAAATTGGAGATGAATATATGAAAAGCAATATGAATTCGTTAAACATTTCGCTCAAATGAGAAAATCCTTGGATATACAGAACTTTCTAAAAATATCTGGGGTTTGTGTTATTAACTTACTTCTAATGTTTTCACTCTTCTAAATGGATTTAAGTGTCTACCTTTTGACAAGTGTGAGCATTAAAAGGTCATAGCATGGCACAAGGTTTACAGGACTGAAAAAACCCAAGTACAGATACTTTCTCAAAGATAGATAATACAAACTATGGCTAATCCTCTCCAGCCCCGCCCCCAATCTCTTTCATAAGTAGTCCAAGCTTTCAAAAGATCCTGTATTAATAATAGGAAAACCCAATCTAACTGATATGTTAGCATTAAATACATACAACAACTAATAAGAATTTATAATAAAAAAAGTGATTTTGGTAGCCAGTGGAACATGTCTGGGATAGTATTAACAGGTTGCTGCAATTAATGCAAAACTAATCACCGGTCCTCCATGGAGAAATGCAAATTGCAAGTTGTTAGAAGGCCTGTTCTGTTCAATAGGACTTGTATTGCAGCTAATCCACTTAGCAGCATCTCATGTTTCTACGCTGAAGTGTTTTTTAGGAAGTAATGAAGTATTATTCCTTTCAATGGATTTCTTTATTTTCTATATTTTGACTCTTTTGTTTTTACTAATTATGTAAGTATGTTTGCCTGCTCTTTCTTTCCCATTCCCATGGGCTGAGATCGAAGTAAGTGGCCCTATTTTGTTCATTTTCCTATGCCCCTGGAAACTGTATCATATGAAGCTAAAGCTACAGAATTGACGGCTTGACATACAGGAAATGCATTACATATACTGTCCTCGTGTGTGCAATTGAAATTCAAAGATTCTGCTGTATCTGATGTTCCACCCATCTGCTGGTGGGCAAGAATAGCTGCATAAAACATGCATTTAGTTACTTGTCATTTTTGGTGTTAAACACAACATGAAACAAACCTTTGTGCTTTGTGTTTTGTTTCATTAATTCATTTAAAAGTAGTCATAGACAACATTATTTTGTTAATGGTCTTTTACTCCTCGTTACAGTATATATGCTTACCAGCAGTCAGTAGGAGGAAATACATCAGCAATGGGTTGGTCTGTTCCTCAACAAGGAAACTTGTCCCTAAGCCTGGATATTCAAATACCGTGGCTTAATTTCTGAAGAGAATAGGTGTGTTGAATAGAGAGAGGTAGCATGTGTCCTTATGACATTGCTAGTATCATAGGAAGACATGTTTAAAGGAAGACACTGAATCGCATTTACCTACTGCAGAAACAAATGACAAAATCGTAACATTTGTCTTTAATTCACTGGAGAAGCAAGTTCAGGCTTAGTGTAAAAATGAAGAACATTGGAACACTAATGCTTGATCTTACCAACCCAGTTTTGATGGCTGTGTAAATATAATTGCTTTTAACTAATTATGAAAGGATAATTCCTTTTAGAGCAAGTGGAGCATGTGTTACAAGTAAATTTTGTATACAAAAAGACAATGTTATTAAAATTGGATGTTTGGCAAATATTTTGTCTGAAGGTACCTGCAAGTTGGTCAGTGTTTGTTTTTTCACCAAGTGTTATATTTTGTTGCCACTTTGAAGATAAAGAGCCAAAACATAAAAAGTTGTTAAATCTCTTATCTTCTGTATACTGTTGAATGTTTGACTTTTTATCATATAATGTAATCTTTTCATACATGGAAGATTTTGGTCCAGATATGCAACCAAACAAGAAGAACTTCCAGAAAAAGAAATAATTTTGGTTTGTGCAGCCTTTTACACTGACATGAAAGCCATTTTTAAAAAAAAAAGCCATCTGCTACTTTACTGTTTGATATCTGTGGCAGAATAATGTCCAATTTTAATATTATACTGCTTGGCTATGTAGTGCACTAATTTTTTCTGTGACATCAATGAATCAAAGTAGAGTTCCTGATAGAAGAACATCAAAAGGAAATTAATCTCCCTATGATAGTATTAATAATTTCAGAATGGATGTGTTTTGCTCAATTATTGTAACCATTTAAAGCTGTGTTTTTGTGGACTGCTAGGTCAATATCACAACTGCTACACAAATCGAGTGTGTAAGAATGAGACTGGTACTCTTCAGTAGCCTGATGGACAAGAAGTTTACTGAACATTCTTGGTAGAATTTTATTGTTAGTTAAGGAAATGAGACATGGAAGTGTGAAATTGGTGGGGAAGGAAGGAAACGCTTTTCAATATGGTGGGGAAGATGGTGAGACTAACATTAAAGGTAGAATCAGCAGAGATTGTACCCAGAAATTAACTGTGTGATACTGGAAGAAATTTAGTGCAAATGGAGGCTAATTGAGAATAAATTTCAGGGATACTTAAATGCATCTCAGGAAAAGATATGTGTAAAAGTATAGCATACAGGAGGTGTCATAATGGGTATTCAGCATATATCTCCTGAAAATACTGTGATTTTTTGAAAGTATTTTATTAGTTTCCTTTGTTTTTGTTTATATATAATCCTTGTCAGATTAATATAATGCTTATTAGAAAGCATACTTCTTTATGTAGCCTTCCCAAATATCCATAGTTTCATTCACATCTTTCCCTACAAATAGATATATACAGGATTTGACACAATAAAAGAAATTGAGCATTTGTAGATATAGATCATTCCAAGTGCTTACACAATTCAAGAGTAGAAGAAAGGGTTACTAAAACAGTAAAGCATGCCTGTTGTAGCTATACAGCATGATACCCACAGACAGACTAGGACTATATTTAGGGTTCCAGTTGAGTGCTGAGAATAGAACTAAATGAGTACAGAGGCCCAAATGTGTCACTGAAATAAAGATTGGCAGTATGGAGGTGTGATCAAAACATCCAAATATATCAGAGACTGACTGCAGAACTTAAAGTCAATAATAATCCAGGTAGGGATAAGATTTCAAATAAATCTAGTATTCCCTTCTTTTTATGGTTACCACCTTTAACTTTTCCCCCCTTGTTTGTCATGTTCCCCCCTCAACTGACAGTAGTGTTCATCAGCCTGGGGATGAAGTGGGTTGACCTCGTATGGCAGCTAGCTGAACACCCAGCTGCTCTCTCATCTCCCTCCTCCACAGGACGGAAAGAAAATAAAATGAAAAAGCTCATAGGTCAAGATAAAGACTGGGAGATCACTTACCAGTTACTGGCATGGGCACATCAGACTTGACTTGGGGAAAATTAATTTAATTTATTGCCAAATAAAATATATTTGGATGGTGAGAAACAAAGACAAAATTAAAACAACATCTTCCTCCCCTCCCCTCCTCTTCTTCCCAGGCCTAACTTCACGCCTGCCCTCACAAGTCCTCTACCCAGCCAGGGCAGGGGTTTGGGAATGGCAGGTTGTGGTCAGTTGATAACTGTTCATCTCTGCAGCTCTCTCCTCACACTTTTTCCCTGCTTCAGTGTGAGTCTCTACATGGGAAGCAGTTCCTTCAGGAAATATCTGCCTTCTCTGGCGTGAGGCCCTCCACAGGCTGCAGTTTGGGTGTTCCCCAGTGGTTTCTCCACAGGCTGCGGGGGAATCCCTGCTCCGGCCCCTGGAGCACCTCCTCCACCCCCTTCTCCTCAGACCTGGGTGCTCGCAGGGCTGTTCCTCACACTTTTCCTCACACTTTCCCCTCGCTGCTGGGCAGCATTTTGCCCTTTCTCAATTATGTTTCCACAGAGGCTTCAACAGCCTCGCTGAGGGGCTCGGCTGTGCCCTGCGCTGGGGCGGCTGCTGAACCGGCTGGAACCGGCTGGAACCGGCTGTGTTTTGGCACATGGCAGCCCCAACCTCTCCGCACAGAGACCATCCCTGCAGCCACCACAAGAAAACCTGGATGCGGACACCCAACACAGCGTACTAATTAGCTTTGTACTAATCATCTATTAATGTATTTATTCATGTAAGTCTGCCACTGATATTAATGAGCTTGTTTTTTTTGTGAGGAAGATGCGGTGACTTTTTTTAAGATTCCATAAAATTCCTAACAAGACTGACATTCTTCTAGATCAGCACTGTGAGAATGAGGGCTATTTTCTGTGTTGACTGAGATAACATCAGATGCTTTTACAAGCTCACTCCATCTGATATACTGTAATACTATCTTGTATTAATGACAGTAGGTGAGTAAGTAGGCAGTATGGTGGAAAGGCTTCCACTGAGTGTCAGTAGAAACTTGGGAGGATCAATACAATCTAACGATCAGCATCTCTCTTCTAGTCTCTTCTTCACCACCTCCTTTGCTTTCCCTTCTGCCCAAGCTAGAGTTTTCAAAGGGAAACCAACTTTAAAGGTGTTTGATAGTATGACATTTGAAGGAACTGCTTCACAACAGTCATAGATTCCAGGTACACCATTTCGACCACTGCAAATGTGCTGTTTGGATTGTCTCCACCTGTTTCAAGGGTAATGAAGGAAGTGATGACAGGAAAACTGTGAGGTAATCCTCCTGTAAGCGTTGAACAAGAGCTTATTCCCAATTGCTGTCATGGAAATTAATGGAAACCTTCACAGTTCTTGTAGTAGATACTAGGGGATAGAAAAGTTTGTCTCTGTGGTTTTGCGCACAGATCCCAAGGATCCACTTTATCTGCAGAAATCAGAATTTTAAAATTTTTTTTTTCCTCTTTCTACACACACATGTTCTAAATCGCATAGACGTTTGGCGAATTATCAGAATTAGTGACAATGTCCCCACAGCAGTCTTAGGAATGCATTCAGGAAGATACCCTTCACATACCGTGTTCTTTTGTTGCTCTCCTCCAGGAAGCAAACCGATAATGCACTTTCAGAGAACAAACTCACCCACTTCCCATGGAAGCCTAGTTCAGAAAACCTCCCTCTTCTCCAACTTTTAAATAACTTCAAATCTGGAAAGCAATGAACTCTAAATATGTCTTTAACTGAAGGAATATTTAGACAGTATTTGTGAGCATGGAAACAGTATCTGTCATTTGGGCTAATAGCTTATCTTCTTTATGAAAACAGGTAAAGATTGTGCTACATACGAGCATGTGGAGTTAATGTGCATTTAGTTTTACTAAAAATCTGCACTGTCATCTGAAAAATTTAGGTTATTAAATACATAATGCATTGTAACTATATGTGGAATGGCTATCTGTTTGCTAGCTCTCTGCTTTTCTAAATTCCTTCTACAAAATATTTTTTATAAAGATACAACATGCCATGTTTCGATGGAGTCCTGCAGGGAGAGATGCAATTAAGAATGTTATGCAATAATACATTCTTTTTCTTACACATAATGTATTTGTGAGCATGATACATGCAGGCAAAAGTGCTGAGCACGATAATTCAGGTCTTTCCATCTCTGTACCATATTGGCTGCTTTAGCAGTTTTAGCACAAAGGTAGTAGTTCCAAACCCAGTATTAATGATAAGAAATGGAAAGTAGTTCATTAATTTTTTGTATAATAATAATGAGCATGTTACTATCTAAAGGTTTGCCAGGTATTAGTTATATATTTCCATTTTAATAGAGATGGCTTATGTCTGAAAAATTCTCTAGAAGAGTGGTGATGAAGCAGAAATAGGCTTGATTTTTGACTCTCACATGCAATGTCATTGTCAGTTAATACTTCCTCATAAATTATAAAAAATAATTATGAGAAAAACCTATCTGGTTACTAGTTGTTTTCCTTTTGTTAAAGCTGGGCATCGTATTTCTTGTCTTTTGTCCAGATTTTCTTTAATTTTCCCAGATGTTGGACCTCCTGAACAATATTTTTTGTGGATTTTCTGCAGTTGCATAAATGTAAGATGAAGGAAATCTTCTTAAAGTATTTACCCTAATTTTTTGTTTTTCTAATGATAACATAACTTCTACTCTCTTCTCACTAACATTCACAAGAATTCCATTTTACTTTTTCCAAAACCAGGTTACCTAATTAAAATAAAAAGGTAAAAAGCTTGCTTTATAATACTGAATGCAGTAGTTCAGTAGGAAAAAAAAATCCAGTGAATGAGTTTTTAATACTCTGATAAATCATAGCACTACCTTTTATTGCCCAATTAATTTACTACTATGTACTGTAAATAATAATAATTAATAGCAGTGCTGTTTTCCTAAGTTGGCTGGAGTTAACCATCATGACCGTCGGTAATGCTGCAATGAAAGGTTAAACCTTTTGAACTGTAGATGTGGGTAAATGTCTTTTTGGGAAGTAACACAATGTTTCAGAAGCTAAATTATTATACTTTTGTGAATGAAACTTGAACCTGTTAAGTAGCTGTGAAAGCTTTATAAACAAATATCTGATAACTGAGCAAATACATTTTATTATGTATGTAAGAGTTTATTTTATTGTACTTTTAAGAAAAAATTGAGATAACTGAATGTATTCAATTATAGGAATTTGTGACTTATTATGCATAAATGTTCTGCAGATATGTCTAAATTAAAACCATTAGGAAATGAAAAGTAATAATTTTCCCCTTACATGTACTTTTTGAAACTTACAAGTGATCAGACTAACTTCATGGAGAAATTGCAAAACATTTTTCTAATATTGACAGTTTGGGTATCTGTGCTGATATGTTCCTGAGTGCTCACTGACACATTTGTTTGAATTCTGGGTAGTGGTTTCCTTTCTGTGCTTTAAAGCAAATAAATGGATTCCATCTTTGCAGCTAATCCAGAAGGCAAGGGTAACCCTGATTTTTTAGGTTTCTCTATTTTGTAGATGCCAGACAGGGCACAAATTCAGCAGCGGATTGCCAGGGAATATTGTTAGGTCAGCTACAGGTATAGTCAGATAATGTATGACTGCTGAAATACTTGCTTGTGATTACAAATTAAAATTGTGATTAATTTTAGAATACCTGTAATCTGCTTACAGTGTTGTGGAAGATAAATTGTTTTTCATGTTAAGCCTCTTAAAACAGGAGGTTTTGGTCACTGTGGTTGAGTATGTGAAAAACTCCAGTACTGTCAGCTACTTGTAACCTTTATTGCATTTGTCTCTTCAGTTTGTCTCTTTGTGGTATCTGTAGTTCACGAACCAGCTTTTTACTACTGATCAGTCATTTCAGGAAGTACTAGGAGTACGTTGCTAATTGATGGCTTATTTATAATCAGAGCTGTTGTTGTAAGTTCTCATGTTGATCTTCTAGTCTTTCAAGTTGTATGGTAGGAGTATGTTCATTTCCTTGGTACACCTGTATGTGAAGAACATGTAACCGTAAATTCTCTATGGCTAGTTATCTGCTCTTTTTAACACTGCTTCTTGTGTGATATACTCTTTGATATTAATTTTCAATAGATATAACTTTAGTAAGGAAGCTCCTATTCCGAAATTGCCAGTTCTCTGATGAACTGTGCTGCAATCGCTTCTTGCCAAGAAGAGTGATCAGTAAACTGCATGTGAAGATTGCCTCTATTCCTGTGGAAATTTCACTGAGCCAGGGCAGGAAACCTTCAGATTGTGACTGGAAAGATACTGACTAGAATAATAGAAGTAACTCATAAACACTCCCCCCCTGCCCCCCTGCCCCCCTGATATATTCTAGAAAGATTTGCCATAAGCTGATAAAGTAGACATTCATCTAGGTCAACAGTATTGTACTGTGCAGTATCAATGTCTCAAAATTCTGAATAATTGATAACTTTTAATGTGGTTATTAACATTTACCTGGTTGGAAGCTGACATAGCTATAGGAACTAGACAGGATAGTAGTATGGGCAATGAAGATCTTTCTAAGGAAACAGTGACTCCATCTTCTGGCTGAAAAGAGAAACTTAAGAATTTTTGTTTGAGTCTTGAGGACAAAAGTAGAAAATACTAAAAGGTGTTCTCAGAATTAGCATTCAGAAAATGAAATGCAAATACCAGTAGCAAATAAATATTCCATTAGTTCCTCCCTTATTAATTTAACTTTTTTTTTTTTTTTTACTGTGATAAGTCTCATATGCTAGGATAAATTATATTGTAAGTACGTCTCATAAAAGAAATCTTTATTATGTTCATGTTATATGGGAAAAGTTGGTTCAAATAATTTTTTGAGAACAGTGATGTTATCTTGAAAGGAATTTAGAAATTTTGTCACTACTGTGGATTATTGATTGACAATACATGCAGTATAGCAGGTGATGAACACATGTCAGTATATGAAACATATGGTTAAAATTTGTAAAAAGGCATTTAAGAGCCTAGTTCACTTCTCTTAGATTATTTAATCACTCCAGAAAATATTATTCTTTTGTTAGAAATTGACTTATTGGGAAGATCTGTGATAATAAACAGTGGGCTGAATTCTGCAAGTTAATTCCTTGCTCACCCAAATGAGTTGCTGGCAGAGACTGAAGAAGCCTTCAGTCTATCTGAGGTAAGCAAAGCTGTCCTTTCCATTCCCTCCTCATCTGTATGTTGAGTCCAGCTTCAGTGCAGAGAGGAAATGTCCCAGCTGATCTTGTGATGCTCATGTTTCAGTTTAGTATCTTAGCTGGAAATGCCTATTTCACCACATGGAGGCACAAGACAAAGCTGAGAGTTTTCTCTGAGTTGTTTTTAGTCTAGATTTATACTCAAGTAAATCTTAAGGAGACACTTCTTTCAAGATGCGCTTGCCCCCCAAGTGCTTGAAAATATCAACACTGGCTATCTCAAAGTCACATAGGATTTGAAAAAATTTTGAGAAAACTAAATAATCAAAGAAAGTCCATATTTAGACTTTCTTTTATAGATATGATTTTGCAAACAATTTGTTATTTTAGTCCACATCAATTTTTAAGAGAATTGGGATGTCTGTAGCAAAGTAAAATTACCAAATTATATTGTAGCAGTATACCAATTTCAATGGATCTAGAATGTGACAGTAAAGATTATTTGTATGCATTGAGCTTTATGTACATGTCTAAACAACAACCCTATTTATGGTAGCTTGTAACCTATGTGTACAGTTGGATAAACAGTTTAAGTATTCATGTGCATTATTTTTATATGATGGAGTGCAGTACAGTAAGTACACCCAAAAGGATAATACTGCTCACTCCTCTTGTGCTGGAGAGACCAGCAGGGACTGGCCATTTAGGGCTATCAGTAAACCAATACTGTGCTAGGGTGAAAGGAAGCATATGAATCATAAATGTAACATGCTTCACCTGTTTTGTTGCTAGCTTTATGATTTCATGCTGCTTAAGCATTATGATTTTGTGATTGAACTGTCTGTTTTCCTCCCTTGCAGTGTAATAAGATGACATTGAAGAAAACCCTCCTCTTTGGGTTATAGCGTGTTTAAATATATCAACATTTGATCTGAATCCCTGAAATAGCCCTGATTTGCCCTCTATTCTTTTCAGTTTGTGAGTCTGCACTCTCTTCTAAATTACTGCATGGATACTTCAAGGAGAAGAGTAACAAGAGTCAAGAAGTTTTCTTCAGTTTGAGAGTGTTTGACTCCCATTTTATTGTTTGCTTTTTCTTCCATGTCATCTTCTGTATATATTTCATGCTTGTTATACAGTTAATAGAAACAAGGATAAAATGGCTGTGACATCTTTCCTGCCAGTTTAAATCCAGATGTCAGTATGAGATTTTATATTAAATATCCATGTTTAGGAATACTTCCTTTTAAAAGAATACCCACATTTCCAATGAAGAGCTTTGTGCTAGAAGGCCTATTAGAAATGACAATGGTAAGCTGAGCTCTTTTTTATTAAATAAAATCAGCCTTTATGGCACTTTGAAACAGTTGATGCCACAATCCCCTTTTGACAATTTTGCTATAGGTTGGCATCAATTTTGTTTTAGCAAAAATTAAGGTAACTCCAAGGATGATTCAACTGTGTCAGACTGATTGTGTCCTTTGTGGCCATTATTCAGTAGGAGAGCGGCTGGACTGCTGCTGCCAAAATTCCTCATTTTTGCCATACTCATGGTATATGATGTATGCTCCCTCTATGCTACCAATGGAATTAGCTGTCAGGTTAAACCATCTTTAGAAACTCAAGCCATGCTGGTGTTCAGGTTTGCGCCATGCTGATGTTCAGTTTTGCTCCATACTGTCTACTAGGCAACCAAAATGTGGATGAGCTGGAAATGGTATTTAGAGGTGTTCTTCCTCCAGTTTGTTGAGTATTCTGTAGCTTTACTGATGTTTAAAAACCTTGAAACAAAGAAGAAACCCCAACTCTGGGAAAAACAGAACCAGGTGCTCTTCAGGGCTCTGTACAACACGTTAGTTTGACCCTAAGTACTCTCAACCCTGTAGTGTGAATGGGCAGAGCACACGCCTGGTCATGTCCAGAGCTTTCCTACTATCTTTGTCATGCACTAAGTACTTTATACATTTATCTACAGAATTGTGATCATTAACCAATCATTAATATTACTGTTTCATTTAATTTTACTAAAAAAATTGGTAGAGATTGTTCACCATAATTCACATTTTAATTAAGTGGGTGGGTACTAAATCACAGCCAGAACCAGATTGATAATAATGTATTTGTGTGTAAAGGTGTGGATACACATCTTCTAAAAGTACGGACAGGCCTAATTCCCACTAATCTTCAGACAGCTCTCAGAGCTCATTCCTTTTTTTTATTACAAATTGGATGCTAACCTGCATCTTTTTCACCATTTTAGTGAGCCTTCAAAGTGGCTGCTGATCTGTCATTACTTTGCTGTACCTATAGATAAAATGGGTGTAGATATTCTATAGATAAAATGGGTGTAGATATTATTGCTTGTATGTGTGGCAAATTATATTTGGTAACTTTATAACAGATTTCTCATAGCTATAGGCTGTGCAGTGATGAGTCGTGTCTCCATGTCTATGAAAATCTTTGTTAAGGAGCCTATGTTTGGCTCTCTGAGTGCAAGTGGCAATTTTGCCAGAGACCTTAGTGAAAGGAGGAAGGAAGCAGATGTGGTCAGATCCGTGTCCCCTCTTCTTGTTTCTACAGTGGTGTCAGAAGCCTTGAAAGTTCCCAGACCTCCAGGTCCCTTCAAGCCATCTTGAGTTCTGACAATTGAGAATGATCTGTAGCTTAGTTAGATAATTAACCAAAATGTGATACTCTATTATTGTAAAGCCAAGCAGAACCCAGCCAGTACACCATAGTTTTTAAGTTAGTTAATGTTTGAAGCTGTAACTGTTAGAAATTTTTCTTACTTTTGTTTGTGCTTATTACTTCAGCTAAGGAATAGATAAATCTGAAATTTTTCAAACAGAAGATACTATCTCACTCCAGAAGATCTTTCTATGCTTTTTCAAGGAAAAAGATGGAAGTTTTGTTTTGAATTCAGAGAAAGCAAGATCAAACTCTCAGTCAGTTTAGGTGTAAGAAATGAACAAAGGGATTTGACACAATAACATATCATTTAGATTGTTCAGGTTACACATTTATTTGAGAGTTTTCTTCTCTTCTGAATAGTTTATTTATTTTTTATCAGTTTAGTGTTTTATGCCTTGGATTTTTATAGTACATTTGCATTTCTGATGCTGCTATTAGACAGGAGGATTAAAGCTTGATAACAGTAGTGTGGTCGACACAAATGTGTTAGAAGAAGTTACAGAGATGAAAGTTCTCTACTATCACTGTAGCTTTAGAGCTGTTACTTACAGGAACATTCAAGACCACTGACAACTGCATTTCAGATAAAAAAGTTGGTTTAACCAAACATTGATTTAAAACAATTTTTTGGAAAGAATTTACTTCAAGTTCTTTTTGTTTCCTTTAATATTCTGAAACTTTTGGGGTTGAGCTTGCAGTGTTTTCTCATCATTACTGAATGTTAGAAACATAATTTGAAAAAAGAAAATGAGATTTTTTTATACAATAATACAACTGTGGGAGTGGTTAGGTGAGAAGGAATACCAAGTAACAGGAGACTTATGAAAAATCATGAGTGTTGCCAAAACAGTAACAAATAAGAGGGAGATATAAATAAAAATAAGCATCCATTGTGTTCTGTTTGGACATTTTCCCATTCACCTTCCTGGAAAATTAAACTACTTTGTTTCTATTATGGTGAATTATTCCATATGCATTGCTAACTGAGATGAAATCAGAATACTAGACCAAATACAGAAGTCATTTGTTAAAAACTAGCAGTTCTTAAGTTCTCAAAACTGCTATCTTAATCAGTGGTGTGTTCTCTTCTGTTTTTGCCCTTGAAATGAGATGACCCTACATATTATTTGTTTAGTAACCTGTTCATTTGGCTTCTTGATAGTGAGTTACTTCTTCTGACTGAATATTCATATTACTAACTGGTAAGTCTACTAATCTGGTAAACAAGAGTAATCAGCAATATAAAAAAAGTCTACAGGAAAAGGACATCTTAGGCTCAATTCATCCCACACTTTGACGTATTCTGCCATTTGAGACATATTGGTGGTCTCTAAGGCATTCTCAGTGGGTTGATATCCTCTTGATCTATGCACGCTTTTCAGCAGCTGGCAACCTAGGGTGTCTGAAAGAGACGTCTATGTTTAGGAACATGTAATGAGCTCACTTAGTAAGATGGTAAAAGTTGGTAAAAGAAGTTGTCAGTAGGAATAAAAAGGGATGTGAAAAATAAACTCAGAGTGTTCAAATATACATCCCATCACCACCCCCCAATAGTTAGAGGAAGATGAATGAATTCTAGAAAGACAGTAAAACAGGAGGAAATTGTATTTCTTTTTTAAATTGTATTTTAAATAACGCGAAAGCTCCTGTTAAATCCTCTCAACTTTGCGCTATATCATATGATGAATTGTGTCTCTGTGCAAATTCTGTCTCCTGAAGGCTGAAGACAATATTGTTCTGGACCTCTGCTGAGGAATACCACACAGATGTTCATGGATCATGATGTTCTATTTTCCATTGATCAATAACTGTCATCTGTCCCCTGAAGAAGCTATTCTCTGTGTTTAGAAAAAGAGCTGTCTCTGGGGGAACTGAGGAGGCACAGGTTTTAGTGATGTTTTCAAGATTATATGAGAAGTTTGTAGCAGAGCTAGGAATAAACCCCAGAGCTCTTGATCTCTGTTCTTTAACTACAAGACTGTTTTCTCTTTGGTAACGCCCTCTTTCAGTTCTGCTCATACCTCATTTTATCCATCTGGACATGTCAGTGCTTTCTGTAACATAGTTAAGTTTTTAAAGATGGAAGTAGTTTAGAAAAAATAGCTTGCTTAGTGAGATTCCCTGTGCAAAATACATTTCAAAGTAGATGTTTAACTCAAGCGAACACCTTGAAATCTTGAATCAAGATAGGACTACATATAACATTTATATGCTGTAATAATTGGAAAGTAAAGAACAGAAAATTAAAAGGTATTATAAAACTAGCAGTTTCAGGTAGAACTGCCAGACTTGCAAGTGAAATAATTATTATCCTGATTTTAATTTTTTTTTTCTCATGGTAAAACATGGAAGTGTCTTTATTCTCTGTATATGTTAACTGCTAATCCAAATGTCCATACCTGCCTGCATAGGTCCTATACAAGAAAAGGCTCTAGTTGCTGAAAGGTTCCATTCACAAAGAAGCTGTTTATGTTAAAAAAGCAAAAAAAAAAAAAAAAAAAAAAAAAAGCCCCACACAATTAGATCAAGTACAGAGGAAGTCAGTTCTGTATTCTTGAGCCTTCATCAGCAGAATGCCTTTTAGTATATATGCTATTTGATAATTCCAAGTGTCTGTTTAATCCTTCAATTGCTACTAAAATGGGTTTATAAGTTAGTCCTACTAAATGGGTTTATAAGGTAGTGAGACTCAAATGATATCTTCTGTATACAGTGTGCTTTCTTGAGATAAAAATGATATGTTAATTATATATTTCAATAAAAGTAACCATATCTGTGTAACTACTGCATAGATGCATGATTGAAATAGAAATAGCAGGGGAAAAAGGGAGAGTAGAAAAGAACAGAAAAGCAAAAAAAAAGCAAAGCAGCTGCTTACAACTACCTGAAAGAAAGATTATCTCTTATCGTAGTTTCATCTTGCTGAATAAAATGGGATGTGATCAGGTCACTGCATGTAAAATGCTGTAAGAATGTGATCTGTACTTCATCATTATAAAATTCAAACATTCTTGAACCTTTTATTCCACCCTGTTCATATTTATCTTTTTGGTCCTGCCTTCATTGGGTACCACATTTGTATTGATAAATTGTAGGTACTTGGAGATGTATTGATGGGCTGAAGACAGATCAAAATGTAGAGTGCTGTGGCTTTGCATATCATTACACCTAGCTCGCTCTTTGCCTCTTGAAAGCTGTCGATTTGTGCATTATTGCTATTCAGGCTGATAAATGACAGTAATTGTTCTTAAGTTGAAGAGCTGGCTTAATGTGCTGACTTGCTTGGGAATTCTGAGCACCAGGGTTAAACTAGTGCTCCATTGGTTCTAACAAAATGGTCTTTTCCAGCTCAGAATAGATACTTAATTGAATTACTTTAGTTTTCATGCATTTTGCAGCTTTGCATTTGAAGAAAAAATATTCATAACAAGATCAGGGAATTTAGAGCTGTTCATAGGGAGGTCAGGCTTGGCATGTGCCCCCACTTCAAGGCACCTGCTCCCAGTGGTGCTACCACAATTAAAAAAAAAAAAAAAAAAAAGTTGAGAGGGAGAATATTTTTGTCTTATAATGGCACTGAGAAAGACATAAAAAATTAGATGGAGATTTATTCCTATTCTTTTTTCCACTGTCCCAGTGGTGGAACTTAGTAAGACACACTTATAAAGATGAAATACAGCTCATTTTGTGGGATTTTTTTAAACAGTGTTTTTCCATGTGTAGTGGCAGTAATTTTTCAGTATATTTAGTCTAGTACTGATGTCTTAAAGACTCTGTTAATTCTAAAAAAACCCAGATTTTTTTCAGGTATAACTCAAGAAGAATTCCTCATGAAATTTGCATTTTTTTCATGAATAATGCCCACAGAATTCAAATCAAGAATTCAAAATTTTCAGAAGTTGAGTATGACTTGAATTGTTCATATTTGGCACTGCTTACGTGTGCTGCAGTACAAATTAAGGCTCACAGTCAACGCTCAGATTGAGCGTCTCAGGTTTCCTTGCTTCAGCCAATTGTCTTTGTTTTGAATGGTCTCTGTATAGTTCTTTTGGGTGACAGCTGCGCATTTTCACTTCCCACATTGATGCAAAAAAATTTCAAACCAGATTGAAAAAATTGACTTGTTAAAGAAGAAAATAACAGGATTTAGAGTGATATTTATTTACTTCATTGTGATTCTCTATGATTTACTTGTTTCATATATAAATATTGAGTGGGATCAATCCCTTTCACAAGAGGTACAGAAAATGCTTCCTTTTACCTACAAAGATAATATATTTATTAATGGTCTTCTGTAGTTCCAAGCATGATTTCTGGGATTTCCTGGGTCGGCATCATAAAGATATTGATTGTTCATTCAGCGAGAATTTTAGTCACAACCTTACTGCAAGATTCTTGTCCTCATATTTATAACTGCTGTAGCTTCAGTGTATAATGTATATTTTCAAACAAAAGTTACAAAAACACTGGAAAATTAATAAATTCAATATTTGTTTAGTCATCTTAGTAAACAGCAGTCGTTTTCCTTAGTGTTAAAAAGGAAGATTATTTACAGTTATATAAATGTGATAGATGATCAGTGGATAACTTTATCAGAAAAGCATATCTTTTTCTTTTACAAAGACTTGTGATAGTTACCCTATGTAATTCAAGGCTAATTCTCATTCAGATAGTCTCCTCAGAGCTGGGTTTTTAAATCAGTCACCTACATCTACCAACTAATCACCTATCAACTTCTATGAGTTCAAGTATAGATCTGATGTTTGGGACCACTGAAGACTTTTCATGGCTATGCAGATGTACCCAGCATGTATCATAGTTGATCCAAGAGTATTCCTGAAGCTGACAATTGAGCAGGGAGACAGTGAGGATTATACTACTCATTGTCTATATATGAGACTTACTATTTTGGATTACTGTTGTTAAAGTAGGTAAACTTTTTATCACTGGAGACACTTTCCAGCTCTTAGGGGGACATTTATGCTGTTTAAATTAGATGTTGGGGTTCATCTATTGAATGTAAAAGAAATACTTGGTTATATAGGCTGTTAAAAATTTCAGTTTTCTTCCTTCCTATTCCTTCATTGCAATACAAATTTCTTACCACTACAGATATTGTGCTTTTACTGAGCTAGAATGCACTGAAGAATCTAGTTAATTCCTATTTCCTCCATTCCCTGCCTCAAATACATTTCCCAGTAAGAAAAGACTCATTATCTGACTACAATAGACTGGAAAATGTAGATTTTCTTCAAGCTGCCTTTTTACTAATTTTTCCTCACTAATCTGCTTTAAAATTAAACAAATAGTAATTTCTTACTTTTGTAATAGGAAAACAGCATTAACTGAATTTATAGGAAGGTGGGCTTTTTAGGCCTTGTGTGGATACTGTATTTCTTCTCAATTTTATTCAACCACTTTTCTTGACTGAGCTCATTTTTTGTTATTCATGAAACCTAAAGCCATTGCAGCACAAACCTTAATGGATGCTATCTTTCACATGCTGATCTTTACATGCCTGTTTTCTTGCAGGGTCTCTGATAGAAGGTTAAAGAATGTTGTGACTCAAGCATATATTTTATTTTTCTTAATCTACTCTTCTGCAGTTCTTTTAATCTGTTCAAGTCAGGATAAAGAAGAAAGTATGAAAGTTCAGCTCATAGAAGAACTCTGGAAATACATAATTCAGAAATTTTATGCTATTGGGCACATTTAGTATTTGTCCACAAGTTTTACATAATTGCTAATATGATTTTTGGTAAAAAAAAATTTTTATTTTAAAGAAAAATGCCTAATATTTTTAGTTCCAGGAAAACTTTGAAAACGTAGACCTCTTGTTATAGACTTGTTTCTGGCAACATTAATAGTATATTGTATGCACTTTTCAAACACAATGTGTCTCTCCTGAAGACAAAAAGATGTTGTTTTTCTGCATGTATGGACTGAAATAACATTTGTGAACTTTTATGCAGCCAGTTGGTATTATGACTATTTTAAATTTAGTAATCTACGAGTGATTGCTGTTAAGGTTTCTTGATTTAGAGGCAAAGTCAGGTACTATGGAGTCCAAACTACATCTCTAATTCCAGTATGACATGGAGAAAATAGCTTGTTTGTTTTAGGGTTCTGAGCATCTGCAGGTTCCACTGAAGTGAATTGAAATCCTGGAGAGATGGGCAGCTCTGAAAATCCAAAGTTTAGTTTAAAAATTTTGGGCAGTTCACAGGTTCTTTTGGTGGATATGAATTCTTTACAGGTTTGGTGTTTTTTTTTTTTTTTTTTTTAGCTTTCTCTGTAAAATGAAATTTAATTTATTTTAATTGAAGTATTGGAGTAATGTGCTATGGGAAAGAAAATATTAAGGAGAAAAGTAAGATGAGTATTTTGATAAGTATTGAATGGGAAGGTGAATTTGTGTTTTTCTCTCCATGTATTTCATTCTTCCTTTTAAAGGATCATTAAAAGTGTTACAGGAATTTGGTCTTGTGGTTCTGCATCCTACTGAATCTATAATTATAATTTCCAGCTGGTTGACTGTCAGTTGACCTAATGGAAATTCCCTGTAGTTACTGATATTAACCTTATACCCTTTGTCAAACTTCATTCAGCTCTTCAAGTGGTTGTGGCTTTAAGTTTGGAGTAATCATGGTTGCTTCTGGATTTGTCATACAGCCAGGGTGTTGATGGCTGGTCTTGGCTCTTTTATCCTTCTGGGCATAAATTTTCTTTGCACATGTATGCACTGTTAATGTGATCCAGCAGGAGATAACTATGCAGATGTTTCATGGTTGAAAAAGGGGATGGGGAGGGTTTTGCTCCCTACTTGTTTGCTTTCCTATTTTAATCTGTATGCTGTGTATAGATATGCCAGTATTAATTTCTGTTATATATTCAGTATTCTTTCTGAATCAGAGCTCCACCACTTTAATTGGCAATGCAAAGCTGTTTCATGTGAGGGTGCCTACAACAGGAATCTTATCAAAATTGACCAACTCCTTCCTCCAGGAAGGAAAAGGCAGGCAAATTAATGGTTGCATGGAATAAAAAAATATTCCTCAGAAAAGCATTTACCAGAGGCTGGAGTGGCATGGATCTTTAGGCAAAATCCCTATTTAAAGCTTATTTAAATTTTATGCCCTATGTGATGTACTCTGTAGAACAATGTTTTCTTCTAAAAGAATGAACTCTTCTGCTGTAGGCATGCAAATATTGTTATAGCAGCCTATGCATCACCCTTAATTTAAGTTTGCCCAACCTTTCCAATGAAAAAAAAAGAAGATTTTCAGTGTCCTGAAACTTTGTTAAATGTTACCCATTTTTATGGGCTAAAACTTGCATGCTCTTGAAATTTTTGTGTTTCAACTAAAATGTTTTAGGTGTTTCTGAGTACTAGACTACAGGAAATAGGCTAACATTAACATTCAAATAGTCTTACACCTGTTTTTTGCAAGTTTTTAAAGTTCACTTTCTTTGCAATAGATCTATAGCAGGAGGACACATTTGTTTCAGTTTCGCATTTTGATGTCCACATTAAAAAAAAAAGTCATCACTTGGACATGTTTAGATGTGTTCATTAGAAAGTTTTAACTTGGCAGGTAAATTTGCTGCAATCAATGTGAAGATTTCTGCTTTGGAAAAAGCTATGGAAGAATGTAATTACATCTTGAAAGTGCTCTCCTGCACTTTTAATGTTTGTTTATGAAATATCATGGTTGATACACTGTTAGGAATAGTTTCAGTATTGTGAAAGCATTAAGGATTAGTTAGTTATTTGGAAGATGTCCCACTATCTGTGTAGTATTCTTGCTCCAGGTTCCTTACTGGCTAAATCATTGCAGGAGTTTTGGTACTCTGACATGGGTTTCACTTGTGTAACCACGCTGGTTGATGGGATCCTGCTGTGACATAAGAGACAGTTGAAAGGTTGCAGGTGAAATAACAGTAACCCAGGTCCAAATCAGACTCACACAATCTTTCTTACTTTCTTACTTGGAGGAATAAAAAGACTCCGTGATGTTTTTGGCTTTTTTTTTTCCTCCTTCTTTTTTTTTTTTTTTAATATGAAGACAAAAGTCTCAATCTTAATTTACATCAACTCCCCCTTCCCCATCATTTCTCCCTTCCCCACCCATTCCTAACACTTTCTACATAACCTCATTAGACTAAGTAAGTGCAACTGGTGCTGCAGTCACAAACCACCTGGGGGAAATTGTTTACATGGCTGTTTCTCGCTTAGTTCAGCGGTTGTAGCAACTCTGGTGAATCCTCTGTGTTCCTGTTTTCCTACCTGTGTTTAGAAAACATCTACTCTTTTCTGACAGAAGAGGTAATGTGTGTAGAGTTTATGAATATGTATATCTGGTGCAAAAATCATGAATTTTGTGTAAGAGGTTTAGAAAGGATCATTTGATACAGTAGTGGTTATTTGGTGATGAATTAGACTTTTGCTTATCTTTGACGGTTTCCATGAAAGCTATGGAAGAGCAATCAGTAGGCAAACTCCAGACATTTTTATGTCATGAATCAGGCCTACTGTAATCATGAGACTGGTATAAAAATTGAGATTTTTATAATGCAGAAAATATTTGTTCTTTGTTTTCTTTGTGAGTTCAGGGTTTGGTAGGGTATGCTATATTTCTTAGATTTCTTTTATAATCAAGAAGCTTAGGAAAGGATTTGTAGTTTATTTTATTTTTTTTCTTTGGCCATCTATAATAATTTCTTGTAAAGAACTGAGGATTTAAGGAAATATCACAACTTTTATGATTGGCAACATAAAAACCCATAATATTTTCTGAACAGATTTGGTCATCTTCTGTTATGCTTAAACTGTGGCATGTCATGATGGACACATTTTAGCAGTCAAGCTTCTTCACACCAGATTTGACATGTGCAGTGTTCAGAGTGTGTGTATTTGGAAAGCGATGAGCTAGCAAGAATCTCGAATTTTTAGCTAGCAATGCCTGATTAAAAGGTGGTGTATATTCACATGAAGGAACCCAAGAAAAGTAAGAGGAATTTGCGGTACTTAAAACAGACTTCATAGTTATGCAGTAGAATTCAGGTAAATGTAAAAGTGTGCAAGTACTTCCCTCCTTGGTACTATTTTTGAGAAGTATGTCATTGTGTATATCACAAAGGGACATCTGTAAAATTTTTCCTATTGCATACATAGTCTGTAAGAATATTTCATGCTTTGCAGAAATTAACTAACAACTTCAGAGGTTATACAAGCATGGTACCTTCCCCCACCATCTTTTTAGAAATATGGAAAGCAGGAAAGTCCTAGAGTCTGGAGAAGTTGCTGGAAGAATAATTTGCGTGTTAGCCAAGAATCCCTGAATTTTAAACCTCTTCTCATAATTCATGTCATTCATCTTCTACAAGTTTTTTAGACTCACTTCTGTGGGATCTGTGATAATGCAAGTAAAGCAAGTGAAGCTCTAAAAGTAAAATACCTCTTCAAAAGTTTAATCCATTTTTAGTTTAAAAGAGCTCATTCACTGTGAACTTCTTTTATAGTCATCTGCCCAAGTGTAGGTGAGGAGAGTCACAGAAAGACATAAATATTGAAGTCTCCAACAACTGCATGTTTTCTATTTTTCTTCTGAAGAAGTATTTGGAAGCTATTTTTGAGGAGTTGAAATTGTTTATGAGTTGGCTTTGGTTGTTTTCTTTTTACCCAGCTCACTTAATTCTCACTGATTATAGTCTAAATCCTTTGTGTTTCTTTGTAAAAAGAAATCCAAGGAATAGTTACCAATATCAACAAAGACTATAATAGAGTTCTTAATGCAGTGGATCTTTTTTTGTATGCCTTGCCTTTTTAAATATACTTTCCTGTTTCTCAGTTGGCAGGAAACTAGATACATGTATGTTTTTCCCTTTTGTGTCCCTGAAGAACTCATTCATTGAATTTGAACTTTTGTGTTGTCCGTGAATGATGTAGAAAAGTGATACATTGCTTTGTACAGCAATGCACTTTGGTTTTGAATGGATAGTGAATACTGTGTGAGACACTAAACCTGGGGAAAGTTCTACATGTGTGTGTGTTCCAATACTTTTTTCTCTCTTAATTTGTAACTGAAATTGTGGAGTAAAAAAAAAATTAAAAAAAAAAAATCAAAGCAAAACCAAACTCCTAATCACCCTCCTACCTCCTCAAACACCTAGCATCTTATCAGTTGCAGAATGACATGTGTCCGTAAGTTAACCTTGAGGAGAGATTTTTGTTCCTGACTGTGGGCAAATCAAAAAAACTAGCTCTCTCTAGAGCTCTGTGTGGGGAATTGTTACAGGAAAGGAGTCTTAACTTCTTAGGGCATGAATGGTCTTGCATTTGAATCCTGAATTTGTTCATTTGGCAAAATACAGCATTTTCCCTCTTTCATCTTAAGGAAAAAAAAAAAAATATCTTTTTTTTATGCCAATTGTCCATAAAAGTGATCTTGAACTATATTAGCTTCATTTGGTAAACTGATTCTTTTTGACAGAAAGGGAAAATATCAAGTATGCAATGAGTAGAGTCACATATAAATCTACTAAGATGGCCATGATGTTTACTCCTGCAGGCTTTACTGTATACAAAGCTAGTGGCTTAAAGTAATGAACTGATAAAGTGTATAAGAATTTGCAGAATGAGGACTTTTTCAATTAATCTTCTTTTCTCTAAGATTTCTGCCTACACCAGCTTGTATTCCAGGATCCTATCTCATTTCCTGTACTTAGGTTTTCGAGTTGTTTCTGCATTAGACTTTGTTTCCAGAAAAACACAACAAATCTGCCATCATTACGGCATGCCACAGTAATTAATAACCTTTGGTTTCTGTTCGTGGAGCAGATCTGGTAGTTTTAAAGGATATTTTAATCTAAAGTCAAGTGGTAGAGAGATAACAGAGAGCATTGGTTTGTTTTGTTGTAACAGATGTATTTGTTGCCGAGACTGACCATCAAGTGGCTGAGATAGCTTCATTATCTTAGATGGATAGCTAATTACTGTCCTTTTTTTTATTATTCCTATTTCTGTCCTTCATGTGGTGGTTGTGAATTAGCTTTGTGCCATTTTCTAAAGTATCAGGCATTTTTATACATTTGGTATATTGAATGGCAAATACTTGATGTAAAGTCTGCAGTTTTACTCCATAACCAGATTGTAAAATATGAACTGAATTAATCATAACTGCAAAGAGTAATGGCACATTTTCTCTTATTTTATCTTTACTGCCTTTCAGATCATGGTTTAAAACCGTCTACATCTGGTGCACAGAATGAGGCAGCAGCTTTGGTAGTGGATAGCAAGAGGCAAAGGTCAAACCAGAGGCTGCACAAATATTGTGCACTGGATTTATTGTTTTAATTAAGAGTGTGGCAGTTCATCATAAACTGTTTATGGTGTTTTTGCACAGTGCAGCATTTTGAAATCAGCTGTTTTAATGAAAACATAATGTCATATCTGTCAAAGTTCTAAATATTTTGAAAGTGAAATATGAAAACAAGAACTTTAATTCTGGGTTTACTGGGATTAGCTCTTAGAATTGTTTTAAAATCCCTTATGTGTCATATCGCAGGTAGCATAGTGTTGTGTTAGAAAGGGAATGGAAAGTACTGTATGGAGCTTATGACTTAATTGTGAAAATATATGCTGAGGGTTAATGTATTGAAAGACAAAGCTGTTGTGATTTGCATTGGAATGCCAGAATTAAGACATAAAGAGAGATAAGGCACTTTCTTCTTCATAAATAATATGTAAATGCTGTATCCTGATTGTGCTTAAAAAACCAAAAAACCAAAACCCCCAAACCCAGCAAATAGACCCCAAAACTGAATGAATCCTTAAACCTGGAAAGAAAGAAATATGCTGTGGGTCATATGATGCCATGATGTATTAGCATCAGGGTCTTTGTAACTAATTATTTACAAGACCTAATGTCTTTCTGTGGACTTCTAAGGCTAAGCATTTTGTAGTCTAGCAATTTTCTACTATTGTTATGTATTCATGTAGGTATGTAAGGCAATTTTGGTTACACTTTTTGTGTAGTCTGATAAAATATTTGTATAACCTGAAAATTATATTTTTATAGTACTCTCCTTGGAAAATAGAAATTAAGTCTGTCATTAGATGCTAGGCCACAGTAGTTGACTGAGCAGGGTAATGTATGTTACATTTTGTGCTATACTTGGTCAAGTTTCATATATATCGTATTCCACGTTATTTTATTAAATTTAATATCTGCACTTCCTATTACCAGACATGCCTCTCATTCAAAGCACAGAGGCACAGTTCTCTAATCAGAAGTGACAAGCTATATACTTTCTTTCAGCCATTATTCGGTAGCCTAGAGCAAGGAGCTCTGTTTCCTTGAAAATGTTTTGAATTGGGTTATTTTTATTGAAGTATTAAAGTAATTCTTCAGATTTTAGGCTATTATTTAAGTACTTTTGGGAGAATGCAATAACCTCTGGATTCTGTAGCTTTTGTTATGTTAACAATTGGAGCTGCGAAATGTATCTTTTTAATGCTTGTTATGTAAGTGTCTGGAAAAATTATCTGACTGATAGAAACTAACAATATTTAGGAAATAATATTATACTTCAATAGTAAACTAATTTAGCCAACTAATATTGTTTAAAGTGACTCACTATTTGAATATGCCAATAGATTCTGGTCACCATACCTTCACCAACAAATGTGCATGATTAACTCTTTGCTAACTTGTTGCAACATAAAGTTCATATTTGGCAGATCTATTCTTAGGGAGTCTGAAAATGATACTTTCCTATCTCAAGGCAATCTGTTGCTTGTTGATAATGGTGGTTAAAGCCCTCTACAAAAACGTCTAATGTTTAGGTTTGTTGAGTATCTTTATTTGAAAGGACTTCTGGAATCTTTGCAAATTCCGTACCTCCTTTTCTTTCTTTTAGATAAAGCAGTGTGAAAATGTCAAAATAGGTAGGATAGATTTGGTATAAAAGGAGAAAGGAAGCAGTTGTCCCAAACCTCAAAGATATGTCTGCCTTTGTACCTCTTCTGAAATAGTATGCATCAAAGAGAAACTCAAGGCGAAGCAGATTTACTGGGGATATAGCCCTTTTGGGGTACAGATGTTTTCTGAAAGGTGATCTTAATGCATTAAACATTGCCAGTTTTCCTCCCATGTCTTATGTGTGTATTTGTGGGGGTAGATGTATGAAGTATAATAGAAAAACTGCCAATATTTATTAGAATTGGGTGAACAATGTGAAGGGATACAGAGTGGTGTTTGATGTCAGGGAGACCTGACGCCTAAAGAAATATTGACCTTTGTTAAGTGGAGATAGTGAGCTTTATGAAATTTTGCAGTGATGCTGATGTACGTGAGAGAAGGGTGATGCCAAGAAACTAACTCCAGCCTTGAATAAAGATCTTATTCTTCTAGGCAAACATCATGGACACAACTCCAAGTATTTTCCCGGAAACAATTTAATAATAAATGACTGCCAGTTGTAGGCATTATTTGTTTCTCGTTGCCTCTGTAGTGTTGTGCTTTGTTGTTATTGTTTTTTAGGTAGAGTATGTCTTGGCTATTGAGAGCTTTCTTTTGTTAGTATGCTTGATTGATACTGCTTAATCGGGCCATGGTATTAAACATCAACTTTCTTTATCAGTGTTCTGTACAATTTTGGTATATTTAGAAATGCAGTGGAAATTATTCACAATGTTTGATTGACCAGGACTATCCTAGATCTAAACACAGCTTCATGTGTATATTATAAATTCCAAATGATTGTATCATTTTCTAATTCAGATGTATGAAAATGTAGCAGATCCACAGGCTATGTAGACCATGCTAAGCAAGGAAAGAGAAACAGGAGGTACTCATGAGCATGGTAATAGGAAAGTAGGAAGGTGTGTAGACAATGTGAGAAATATGTGTGCTGAAAACAGGGTTAAGTTCTGGTACTTTGTCAGGCACAGTGGTTTTGTATGTAGTTTTCTTAAGTAATTACCTGCATGCTATGGTATTTGCTTTGCAAATGCAAACTGTATCACGCGCACAAAAATAGATCACTGTCCTATGGAAAGTATGGCCCTGAATAGAATTCCAGAATGACAGTTCTTGCAGTTTGGTGGGATTAGAATTATAATTCAACTATATAATTTTTTTAAAAATGAATTTATCACTAGTTGAAAAAAAATAGGTAATATTGAAGTGGTTAATATTAAAATAAATGAAATGGGTAAGAACTGATGTTAACTAGTAGAGTAAACACCTGTCAGACATGACTGAAACAAGAAATTAAAACATTGACTTTCATAACCAGCACTACTTGGAGAGAATGAAAACATCAACAGAGTAGTGACGTTACATGTTTAAAATCTTTTATAAGATGCTGAGCAATACTTTGAAAAGATACAGAGTGGCAGTAGAGGGCTTCAGGTGAAAATGTAGATGAACAATACAGGCAATTCTGACCTGAGAACAGCCGAAGGCAGGGAGAATATTAGGGGAAGTACCTCATCCTGGCCCTGTTTTCTTCATACCTTCTGCTTGCAGCCACTGTTGGAAACAGGGTACAAGGTTAAATATTACCTGTTGATCTGACCCTGTGACTTGAGCTTTAGAGTCCAAGTAAGCTGAATGGTGGGCAGGCGATGGAGAATCCTTACTGCTTCACTGCCAGCAGTTAGGCTGGCGGTAGGAATGAATGGTGTTGCCTGCTGCCTGCAGGTGTGCTAGGGAGGATAAGAGTGTAGTCTAAACGGACATGCGAGGGTGTGCCATGATATTCCCAAATATCCTAGCCCCTGTCTGGCCTATGTTTTAGGGGTGGAATTGGGATATGGCCACAGTATGCGACTACACAAACAGCTTGAAAATGTTTCTGGGTCCCCTAGTTTAATGTAGCCACATTCAGCTAAATCTTGCTTGGCACTTATTGAGCAAAGTGCTATATCTAGTATTTAATGGCACAACAGAGATGGGCTGCAAGTTAGGAGTAAGTATGTAAGGCAGCTAGTACATGCTAAACTTAATAGTAAATGCTGACCCAGGAAATGCTTTGCACTTAACAGTGTGCTTTGTAGGATGTCATCTTGCCTCTCCCAGAGAAATGACTGTCAGAAATTCTTTAGCAAAGGGAACACAAGGAAAAAATTTGCTGTTCTCATTCTGCAGTAATATGGGCTAGTTTTAACCTGTTTTTATTCACTGCTGATAGCAATTAGGCCTGTTGGATTCGATCTGGGAATTGCTTGGTGAAGTGCTAGGGCAAAAGTCAGACGAGGTAGGACATGTGATTTCTTTCGGCCTTGAAAATTTGTGGATCTTTTTCAGACATGCAGATCTGTAACACTACTAATGAACACTAAAATTCATTGAGTGCTCTGCTAAAAGGACATGATATGGCTTTCGCTTAGGAAAGATGTAAAAAATTTCATTAATATATACAACTTGACTACATTTAATTTTCAGAATTTCTATTTTGAAATCATAGGTGTGTAAAATTTGGAAAAATATCTTGGAAAGAGTTACTTAACAGGACAGCATACAAATTGTTCTGCACTTCAGTGGTATTGTATGTATGTAGGAACACTTTATATTTTAAATTGTAGGTCCTGAATTTGAAAACATCATCCATGTTTCTGCAGAGAAAATGTATACCGTCCCTAACATGCATTAAAAAAAAAAAAGGAAAAAATCTAAAGAAAAAAATGGAAAATATTATACTCCCTTTAAAACTACTACTCCTGCTTTCTGAGATGAGCAAGATTTTACAACCTGCTAATCATTGATACAATTTCATGTATAGGAAAAATATTGTTGTTAGCAATAATGTGGGCATAAAGGTAGAAATGACAAGAGGATATGTAAATAGAATCAAGTGTCTAGAGTTTTCACAAAAGACAGAAATATTTACCCCAAAATGGGACAGATAAATAGTATTTGTGGATCTTCTGTTTAAATGTTAGTGGAAAGAAATGTAAATGGTAGAAATTACAAAATAAATCACATAGGAAGCAGAACTTTAAAACTTTTTTTCCTCTTAATTTTTCTCAAATGAGTATCTGTTTATTATTGAATGATATTGAATATTGACTATTAAAATTTATGTTGTTAAACAGTGCTGGCATATTAAGTGATAATTTAAATGATGCATTGTTAACAAATGTATAATTAGCGTTCCTAATGAAAAGCCATAGCTTGACATTTCTATAGTCTTAAAGCAAAAAACCTCACACATTTATTGTAATAATCTACAAGATAAAATGAATAGAAATATCTGAAAATATATTGATATATGTACCTATATTGGACATTAGTGCTATATACAAAATATATTGCGAATGTGTTTCAAAATATTTCAAACGTTGTTGACCTTTGTTATATAATACCAAGCTCAGGGAAATATATTTGCATAGATTTAGTAATATATTGTAAATAACTACATAGGACAGTGCACATTTTTCCTTAAGATGCAGCATTATAAGCAAGACATTAAATTATGCCTATCAGACAAAGCAGCAGAATCTCAACATTTTTTTTTTATAGCACATTCTATTGGGAAGACATCTCTGCTTCTAAAAAGCACATGCATTAACTGCCTGATTCATGTGGTGACATGTGGCATATCCAAATGTGTTATGGATCTCCCAGGAATAAAAACAACATAGCAAAATCATCACCTTGGGATGTTCATTGAGTGAATATTTTACAGACATACTCCTTTTATATTTATATAATAATTTAGTGTTATGACAATTTTTTTAGCAGTGTTGGCAGTTTTTCTTTTTTATAATGGTATTATATTTGTGAGCCTATTAAGTGCACATGGGCTAAACTACAGAAAAAAGTATTTTTCATAATTCCTTAGGGTGCTTGTAGCAAAAGAACCATATTGGTATAGAAAAATGTTAATAAAAGGTCAAGCAGAACTTTCCAATGTTTATCATGATAGCAATAGCTATTTGGGGCTTTTTGAATTGTATATTGAAGAAGCAGATTTATGAAGTGTATAGAGAGGAAACTATACCTACTATACTTTGTACTTGAACTCTTTGTTAAGAGACACATCTAAGTTTTAACAATAATCAAAGTAATGAATTTCTACCATTTTTCCTTATGAATATCTGGAAGTCGTGAAATTGTATGAAGTGAGCTGAAGAAGTTTGCTTGTTTTGTTGTGTTTCTGTGTTACAACAATTGCTATGTACTCTAGAATTGAGAATGGTGCTTACACCAATGTAGTCATTTTTGCTGCTCTAGAGAACTGGTGTTCAAAATGGGAGCATGCTTATTTGAAGTAGTAAAAGCCAGGTAATGCATGCATTGACTATCTCTGAACAGAATGTAAGCTGGCTGGCTGATTCAAATTTCATTGGTTTCCTGCTTGGTGTTCTTTCAAACTGACCAAGTGCCTGGTCTTGCACCCTTGAAGTATGTGTGATTTCCCTGCACCACCCCCCCCCCCCCAGCCCTGATATTTAAATACAAGCTATGATGAGATTAAATATGGCATGAATGTATACATGTGTCCTCACCCTCTTTTGCTGTGAGATTACAGCCCATCAGTTATTATTAACTCCTCAGTGAAAGAGTAGTAAGTAAATTTGTGTTCTGCTGGTTCATGCATTAATTTGCTTGAGTGTCTATATCCTAAAACAAATAAAACAATTTTTTCATTGTCTTCCCGGTGACAAGAACAGGTCATAAACTTCAATATAATGCTAATGAATGAGTATTGTCACACCTGGTAACTGGATTAGGATTAACTGCTACAGAGGGTCTCTCATTCCTGATCAGCTCAGAAGACATGGATGATCTACAAATGACAATGCAAGACCCAATATTGTGACAATACTAATTTTCAGTTAATTTTCTGTTGCTGCTTCAACATAGAAAACTGTACTAGGTGCATGTAATAGTGTATGTATAATGCATAAATGCTGAACACTTTTCTACTTTATTCATAAAATGCAAAGATAATTTTCAACTGTTTTGTAAATCTTTCACTGATAGTATGCTATACTTCAATTATATGCAAGTTACAACACTGTTATGCTGCAGATTAAAATACTGACCACAGGCAAATACTGCATCTCCTCAAAGCAGAAATGTTTTTTCTGTGCAAAAGTGTAGATAAAGGCTATTTTCTTGAAATTGATCCAAGCTGGCTCCACAGGAACAGAAGCATGAGCATCCAAAGTAGCTGTAACAGCAGGAAATTCACTTTTCATTGCCATTTTGCTGTATCCCTTGTGAGAAGGGTTGAAAATAGTGCAGGGAAACTACAGGAAATCTATATCAAATTTTCTTAGAGATCCATCTTATTGTTTAGCAATTTTCCATTGTATCATATTAGCACTGTATTTAGTATTTCTTTTTGGCAGAGAGAGGAGTGGTGATTTTTATGTTATCAAAATGATATTAAGAATTAATAAAGAACTGCTAATGAAGAGCAAATGATGTTGGTAAAATAAGGTATACAAAATATATAAACAGTATCAGGTTTGCCAGTACAAACTAATATTTAATATGCTGCTTAATGTCTAGTGTCAAGTTATTCATGGTTTCCACTTCTATCATATGGTCTAGAAAAAATATTTTCTTATGTGTCCATACAGCATTTAAAAAAAAAAAAAAATTTCTTTCGTTCAAAAAATCCTTTTTGTGCATCACAAGGCTTCCCTGAAAGCTTTGTTGTGCAGTGAAATTGTGAATCTTTTTACGTGTATAGAAATCTTTTGTAGGTACATTTTAAATAGCTAGTGAGTTGGTGAACTAATCTACACAAAATCAACACAATGTGAAGATGAAGCATTTTGAACATGGGTATGATAATAAAGCATTGCAATTCCTATGATTTGGGGGAATAGGAACTATTGTAACTTCAGATGTCTTGGAGAAATACAGACAAAGATTGGTACTCAAATTTTGCCTGTCTACAGAATAAGTATCTTAGAAATTGTCAGTTTAGTTTTTAATTCTGAAATGTTTGAGTTTCATGTTAGAGTTTTGAGTTTCACTGTACGTTTTGGTTCCTGGCTACCAGGGATACACCAGTAGTGTTGAGGCATGGCATGAAGCCTAAATTAATAAGCTCTTTCAGGCTTATTAGGCTGGGCCCTGTGCTGACACTGCCAAATTGGGCAGCTGGGGGAGGAGGGAGGTAGCAGCAGGGGTCAGAAGAACAAAGGATGGAAGACAAGGAGACAGCATCAGGCAGTGGCGAGAAGCAATGTGGTGAATAGGAGGGAGGAAAGGGAAGGTGGTGGCTGGAAAGGAGGCAGGTCATGAGGAGAAGAAAGTGGAGGTAATGAAGTTCATCCCCAAAAGACGACTGGGGACCAAGGACCTAGTTCGTTCAATTTAACATGCAGCATGAGACCTGATATGAGTTACTTCTCAGCTAAAATAGCTATTTTTCTAAAATTGAACTCTTGGGATTTTTACTTATAGAACCTGTCTCTACTGTAACCAATGTTATATGTAAGGCCTGTTAATTTTTTGCTGTAAGCTAGTATGTAAACAGAACAAAAATGAAGCAATCTCTTTAAAAAAAAAAATCCCATCTAGTCTGTGCGCTCTAGCTTAGCACCTGAACAGGCTGGGTCTGTGGGGGTACAGTGGTGGGTTGCACTTCCTAGCTAAAAATTGTGAAAGCTATTCACCCTGACTGGTGGGAGTGGCTGGGGAGAAGGGAAAGGGGAGGCCTTACAGCGAGGGCGAGGCTGCTGGAAATGTCCATGGTTGTCCCCCTTAAGTTGTGAGGATTGTCAGAAAAGTCCCATTCCACACAGTCCTTCAAGAGTTGCTAGTAATTGTCTTCTCTAGCTCATCTTCAGTCTGCCACGAAGTTAATCTAAAGTGAGCACATCTGGAAGCAAGATGCTAGAAAGGCCAAAGTTCAGTCTTAGCCTCCAATGGTTCGTCTATATTAAAGAACAAACCTCTTGGAGCTATTGTAGTGTGATTCTGTCTCTGCTTTGTCCTTTCTTGATGAAGTGATCAAGGAAGAGTTCTGACAGCTTTTCTGCAGATATTTTCTTTGTTTAAATTCATCAAACCCAGGAGGAGTAGTAATTTGGACACAGGCACTCACTCACTCTGCTGTAATAGGAAGTGAGGTTTTTGTGATGCATGTCTTTAAAGTGTTGTCATTCATTTTTCATGGAATATCACCCTTAATTGAAAATCTCGTTTTCACTTTTCAAGGATCCATGTATTCCTTCCTTTTCTAGTTGTTCCTATTTTAATTTTGAGTGCACGAGATTGCTTGCATCTTTTTTTGGCTACCTTGCCAGAAGTATCCAATGTACTTTGTGAGCTTGAAGTTTAAAAGAGTGGCACTGAAGAAGGTTTGAGAACTTTGAAATACATATGAACTGTTTTTTTACATCTCTGCCAAATTTTGAGAGGTGCCTAGATATGATGCAGTGAGTTACCCAGACAGATGAAAATGTACAATACCACAATAGTGGCAGTATATAGCTGTGTTCTGACTGCCGTTTATGTTTCTGTAAATATCTAGCATTATCTTCATGTGTTATTTTGGGGACACGGGGAAATTGCTGTTGTTGACTCGGGAACAATTGCTCAAACCTGAGAAGTCTGTGTAATTCATATGAACTAAAAAATGCATTGGTCTAATTCACAAGGCACTGCAGATGGGCTGTTACCAAGACCATAAATGAGAATTAGACATCCATGTCCTGTTAAATTACTTGGAGATTCCTTGCTGTCATTTGTGCTTTTGACCGCTTCTAGGGTGTGCATTTTGTTTGGACATAGTTATACTTCTGCCAGGTCTGACTACTTTTCTTGCTGGGATTTCTGCGGAAATCAGCGGAGATCTGCACTCTTGAGTGGTCTGCTCCAAGTGTCAGTCCTCTGGAGCTGGAGCTTTGCAGTTGTGCCATCCCCATGAAATACAGCTGTGCTGCTGCATTGCCTCTACTCACTCATTCTTTTCCATTGCTGCCCTGGGGTTTATACTGAGTGAATAAAATTTGACTTAATGTCTTCAGTGTTGGTCCTTCTTCCCAGAAATAGAGAATGGTGTAGATAACAGTATTTCCTTTCATTAGTTGCTCTATTTCTTTTCCTGCACTATTTGCTAGAAAATAAAGACTATGTAAACCCCGGCCCAAGTAACAGAGATCCTAGTTCAAGCCAGATGTAGAGAATGGTAAATAAAGAGGAGCAGCCGTGTTACATATTGCATGATAAGTGATTTAAAAATATTAATTTAAATGTATCCTGTTCTCAGCCATGTCCAAAAGTTTTATCTGACTTGTATGTTTTTTGAGGTCTCAGCTGCTTCTGCAATATCTCTATCCCTCTCCTTCTGTTTGTTGTGTGGGTTGGTGGTTTCTGTGTGTGTGTGTGTTTGGTTTTTTTTTTTTTTTAAATAAAAAGCTCTACTTGTATCATGAATGAGAATTTTAGGGTTTTTTATCATACAAGTAAATGGAGGGATGGATAATGTTAAAAACATTTAGCAATTCTAAGACGTGTTCAGGTTTGTGAAATTCCCACTTATATTTTATTTTCCACCCAATGCAGTTTTCAATCTATTGCAGCATTTCCCCCCCTTTTTTTACAACTGTAATAGTAATGGATAACTTAAAAAAAAAAAAAAAATCCTAATTGTGGGGTTACGCGGTATTACATTCGTTACTGTAAAAGGAATAGTATTAGATTCACAACATGAAATTAATTGTCCAAAAGATGGCATCAATCCAATTCTGCCTTGTTACAAGTTTTTTTAATGCCAGTTCCTTTTGCTGCTACAATTAAAATACTGTTGAGTGATTAGGAATTAGTTAAATTAATAAAAAGTTTGGAATATGTCTAAAATGTGGCTAACAACTCACCAAGGATTTTCTATTTATATGGCAATATTGGACAAGGATGAGATAAAACTAATAAACTTATTGACTAACTCTGAGAATTTTACCTTTGAGTCTGGCTGTACGTTTAGGTTTGTAGAGAATAGTATTTGGCCATGGGTGTGTAGCTGGCAGCTATTGCTGAGACGCTAAGAACTTCAGGAAAATACGTAGTAGCGAAAATACCTAGGTGAAGGAAAGAGAACTTTCAGGATAACTACATGTGTAGTAATCTGTTTTTATTTTTGATTTGTCATTAATACTTTGCATTTTCTTAAAGTATGTATTTTATAAGTATTGTGGAATCTTGCCTCGTTTTTACGACTAACGCTCTGGAATGCCCTTGCCGCGTTGTTTTGGGGTATTTTTTAGCTGATGGTGATCCCTAGAAGTCACCCTGTTCTCCAGCTCCCTTGCTGTTTGTCTACAGCGGCGGACTGTCTGTCATCTTTGTTCACTGACCGTGTTGCGTTTTCTTTTTTTCCTACAGAAGGCAGCACGAAAAATCGTCTCGGTCTTCCAACCCGCAGGCTGCCGTGGTGCTGGGTGGGAGCGGGCGGGGAGCGATCCCAGTTGAGGCCGGTTGGTGGGAGTAGAGGCACACGCACCCGCAGCACCCCGGTGCCTCCGCAAACTGCAATGAGGCCATGGTTGACCTTTGTCAGGCTCAATAGCCTTTCATTTATCACTGATCACAAGAGTGGAATGAACATATTTACTTGTGTTTTACTTTCCACTTATAATATCTAGTGGCATGGGAGGAAAATGAAAACAATTGTTCATATGGGAAATTTATGGCCTTCATCTGGCTGTATGATTTCCACAGTTGTACCAGTGCCACTTAGGGACTGGTATTGCATTTTACATCTTTAGGCTACAACAAAGTAGCTTTTCCATCTGCTGTGAAGCCTCTAATAATGCTGGTCTCGCTGTGTTTTTGTAGTACAGCGTTTCATTTGAATAGCAGACTTCTTTAGCTTTTTGTTTAACAAATGCCTTTCATCTGATGTAAAAAACCCATTTTTGTTTTAAGGATATTTTGCTTTATCCTTAGTAAACTGAAGATTCTGATTTCTCCTGTTACGTGCTGGGTACAAATTCATTTAAGTACCTGAACTAGCCTTATTCCAGTTCCTGAGTTCTGGACGGAAATTTTTCCTGGATATTATGCAAAGGGATTCTGAATTCATTCCCATCATAGGTTTGACACTATGTTCATCCTGTTCTATTCCATGCTTTACTTGTTCAAAGAGTTCCATTAAAATCGATGGGATTATTCATTTAAGTAAGGCAAGTGGGATGCTGGGTTTTATTTTAAGCGATATTCCCCCCACCCCATGACTTAGTTGTTTTCATCATACGTTTCAAATTCTGTAAGGGTTAAACCTGTAATATTTTCTGTTTTTGAGCATCGTTTTTCAGATTTGTGTTAGTTTAATGTTTGTATATATCGGTACACTTGTGTAGATCTACCTACAAATAAATTCTCCTTTCACTACTGTCTTATAGTATGTTAACAATGGCAGCTTTATTAAACTGCATTACAATGTTGAATTCCCTGTCATTTAATTCAGTTAAAATTTCTAGAAAGGTAAATTATTTCTTTCAAATTCACAGATTTAATTAAATATATATATAAACTGGATTCTGATCACTAAATGAGAAGTTTATCTTTCATTATCTTCTATATGTCAGCAAATTCTGGTGGTTTAGTGATGATTTTTAGGTTAGAATTAAACAAAATGAAATTAACTCGTCCCACCTATTCAGCTTGTACTATTACGTAAACAATAAGTATAGTGTAGTGTTTGGAATTTACATATAATTGTAAAATTCATAAATGCGTGATTATTCTTTTCTTAACAGTAAGTGGAATTGCTTTACAAATACTGCTATATATAGCAATGTTTATCAGTAAATAGTTTTCAGAGGTACTATAGGTGTGTGTATAATAACTTTGGTAATAAATTAGGAAATACTGTGATCTACTCATGGTTTTTATTTTTCTACTGTACTGCTTGCATTTATAATGTAGTTTCTCTTTATTTAACTTGTATGGTTTACAGATTGGAAGCAGAGCCAGATTACAGGGAAATCAAATAGGGTAATAGAGTGAAACTGCATTGAAAGCAGAGTTGAATGGAATTCCAAAATTATTTTAAGATTGCATTCTGCAAATTCTAATTTCATAGTAAGTTTTTCCCTTTAGAAAGAAGACATTGCTCTGTGTGTGTGATGGGAATACCTACTGTTTTAATACTGTATCTAGAGCATAGAAAGTACAAATGTATTCTGCTTTGGTATGATGGTGATTAAAGGGTGTTGCAGTCCTGAGTTTGAGGGTGGATGGCAGAGCTTACAAAAAGCTTTACCTTGTTTTTTGATATATTTCTTATAGGCAGATAACACTTCTGTATTTATCAGTATTAGGACATATGAATAAAAAAAAGGGGGGGGGGGATAATGAAACATGTACAAAATGATACTGTTGCGTAAAAATGCATACTATATGCTGACCAGTTGAATGTTACATACATAGATGTTATCTGAGGTTAATCTTGTATTTAATGTCCAACCCAAGCACCTTGGGGCTTCAGGACCTATGTTTAATTTACTATTCGTAGCTGTCCTTTTGTTTCTGTAGAAGTGATACATTTGAAATGCTTTTATTGTATCTGTTTACTTAATTTACTTGCTTAAAAGCAAACTTTTAAAGTTACTGAAGGCAATGGAATCTTCTCTCAGCTCATTCAAATTTACCCCATTTTCCCAGCAGTCTTACAATCAAATTATTCAAAATTGCATTTCTTTATTGCATGTTGCCAAATTCCAAGGTGAGAAAATACTAAGATAATGAACAAATATTTATGACAAATTATTACCCTTTATGTGTAGGAAAAACAATTTCTATTAAGATTAGTGAATATGATAAAACACATTATACTAGAACTGGTTAGAAGATGGTTTGATACTGAAATATGAGACACATTTTTGAACAGGCAAATATTGATGGTGGGAGACAGGTATACATGTATATGTGGGTTGTATTCATGTGCAAAGAATTATAAGATGCTGAAATGCTTCTTTGTCTTTTGCTGTTTTCAGTGAACACAGAACGATAAAAGAACTAAAGAATGTGAAATATCTTACTAATTTTATTTGCATTTAAGTTTTAAAAATCTCTTATTGCTTGAAACTGAAGTTAACTTTTTAAATTATTTATGGTAGCAATAATACATGTTTTTGTTATTGAACTGTATCTCTATAGTTTATCTAGTGAACAAAATCCTCCCTCAGCTAATTATAACTTACAGTATTTTCCCAGCAGTCTTACAATCAAATTATTCAAAATTGCATTTCTTTATTGCATATTGCTAAAACCCAAGACAAGCAAACATCAAGATAATAAACAATTATTTATTGCAAATTATTACCTAATATATAAGATTAACAGCTTGTAACTATTAAGATTAATACATGTGGTAAACTGTATTTATTATACTTATTTTGTAGCAAATATCTTTGTATAAAACATATGTTTATGTATTGCAATTAATGAGAAAAAGTGTAAGATTAACAATTTAAGCTGTGTTTTGTTCTTAGATTTATGCACACTGTAAAATTTATTTATTGCACTTATTAAAAGTATTTAATGATGGACTTTTAGATGCTATATTTTTAATGTGCAAATATAAACTAAAGGAGTGTTAAATTACAAAATGGAAAATTATAACTGAAGTCAAAGGATCTAACTATTTTCTCCTATAAATCTACTTTAAAATGATCATCATTGGAATTACAGAATCCTTAAATTGTGGCCTTTATAGTACATAATGAGTTGTGATGAGTTTTCCTTTTTAAAGGCTTTTTTCATCATTAGAACTAAACTCAACATCTTGCTCTTAAAGATAAATGTAGCTCATAGTATAAACATTGGAATCATATCTTTTTATGACAAGAAGTTAAAATAACATTTCTGAGAGGAGAGAGAGCGAGCAAAACCAGACAACTTAAGATGCGCAACAAGGAAGAAACTGAATTTAAAAATGAGGCTTCTGCTTTGTCTTTGGAGAAGAGCTGCTGCTGCAATCGTGTAGATTGCACAGGTTGACTGAGAAGATGTTTCAACACTCTCTTATTCCGGAGAGATGACTTTGGTCAAAGTACTTCTGAACTGACTTTTGCTTTTGCAGAAATACAATCTTTTCCACTATCTTTTATGCTTCATTTTGCTAGGAAATTTTAGCTGCTTCAATCTATCAGTGGTTAGGCTCTGGTATAATATGTTGTCTTAGCATTTTGTTTTAGAAAATATCGATGTATTACAAGTACATTCAGAACCTATTTATATACTGTGTTTTTATTTTTAAAGAAACTGGGTTTTGGGGAAGGAATCTTTCAGCTGAAATGTATTTCTACTTCTGCTTCTTCCTATGTGACTATGCTTAGTACCAGGCATTTAGAATGTACTTAATGATGTAATTATAAGAAACAAGAGATGCGATTTCATTGTGATTTCATACATAAGCAAACAATCATGTACATAAGCAGGTTGGATAGGGGAAAAAACCCCATGCTACATCTACAAGTTGTTTGTTTTTTGTTTTTTTTTTTTTTTTAACTTCTGTGAATGGGATTGATTCTCATTAAACACTATACAGACAGTACTTCTAAAAAGACTAAATGAATTTTTTATTTCACTAACTGGGTGTTTCTAATAGATTTTTTTTTTTTTTTAAAAGAGCATACAAAAGGTATCTCAGTATGAAGAGAGGAATTAATAAGAGTGGCAAGCTGTATAGTTTCAGGGGCTTTTAAGGTATTCTAAGCAGTTACTATCAGCAGTTTTAAGTGTTCTGTACTGGCTTTAAATAACTTTATGTTGGACTTGAAATATTGAGCTACAAGTGTGTTTTAAGTCACGAAAAAATATAGTTAAGTCTCTTTGGTAATTATAGTGATTTGATGGAATGAGAGTCAAGTAAAAATATTTTGTTAAAAACAGTGAAAACTGAACAGAAAATGAGGTGGTTTTTTTTTTTTCTTTGAGCTTTCTGGAACAAGAAAAATGTCTTTTCCTTTTTGCTTACAAAAATGGATTTTTAGTTTTGTTTTAAATGCATTAAAGCACTGATGTACGGAGGAGTTCTGCTTACTGTTACTCCTGTTTAAAAAAAAAAAAAAACCAACAAAAACCAGATGAAAAACATCTCATCGAATGACTGTATCATAATAAATTACATCTAGAGAAAAACTGATTCAAAGTGCTAATGTGATGAACCGATCCTGTTTCTGTTGAAGTCTTCCCCCCCCCATGTTAGACACAAGTGTGAGTCTAAAAATACCTATCAAAGTATGTAACATACTCTGAGGTTATTTTAAAGGCTTACGTTCTTCATATGATGCTTCTCTTCTAAAGTGCTGGCCTTGGTTTGCTAATTTTGAAGTAGTAAAGATCTTGTATATTATATTATCTGTACATCTATGGAACTGTAGAAATATTTGATCTAAATTCTTTAATGTGATTTCACTGCTCAGGGAATTTAAATGGTCTGATTTGGGATGTGTGTGGCTAGCTCAAATTTCCTGAAGTAGGAATCAGTACTCTAGTGCTCCCTCCCGTCTTCAAATTTGTGGTCATAAGAACACCTATTCCACAGCAGACCAAAAGCCTTTTAGGACACCATCCTTTTTGTGCCATTGGTCAATAAAGGATTTGGAGGGAAAGAGTGGAAGAAGCACAGCAAAAGTAGGGTTATGTTTTCCCAAATTTGTGCTCCCTGATTCTGGAAGCCGGCAGTTTATGACCTATACTTTCATATTTCTGGTTATCCTTCCTTCTTGTCTTCAGTGCCTTTTTTAGTTCTATTATGCTTTTCAAGAAACGGTTACCAGAATGCACTCAGGTTTAAAGATGTAGGCATTCAGAACCTCTTGTCAAGGAAGGGCAAAATGGCTTATGAGCACAACAGAGCTCAGTCCTTCGTTGGCTTACGCTTCCATAGCTACCATCTGTGACTGGTAGTTTTGTAGGCAAACACCCTCCCAGCTCGAGCTCAGTTAGAGACTGGTATCAGAATTACTGAGCTATAATTAGGCCCGTGATGCTCCTCTTCCTAGTGTCCTCCTTCACAAGGCAGAACTTGGACTCAGAAAAGACACTGACATTATGATCGGTTAACAAAAATGATGCTTCCCCCAGTGAGTTTGTGTGTGTCTTTCTAGACTTGGCCCTGTTCCTAAGAGATCCTGACTTTGGTGGAAGTTGTAGCTATATACCACCTCACAGGATAAGGTTTAGTAGTTGCAGAACTGAATACAGCATTTTTACAAAAGCCACAGTTTAGATGAGTCTCCTGATTCTGTATTTTCCATATCTGTTTTCTTAGAGATTGACTTGACTGTGGCATTTCTGGAATTTTACTTTGCTGAAGTGAGAACAAAACAACCAACTTCTGCAGCTATCTGTGAAAAGCCATTATCATTAGGCCATCTGGAAAAAAGCATTTTTAGTTCTTGAACAGTGGCTAAGAGCTCATTTTTGAAGAATAGATTTCTTGTGATTGCCACGTGATAGTGACAGTGCATTACAAAAAAAAAAAAAAGTGCTGAAACAAGTAGGGTTTTATAGCACCATTTATATTCTAGGTTTGTTTCAGCAATAATTTAAACTTTTTCCTGCTTTGCAATTTCTTCATGCTAGTAAAGGTTTATATAGCTTTGGAGACAGTGCTACCTGGAATGTTAACTCTGACTGGATTACCGCAAAAAACACAACAGCAGAATGAAATTGGCTACTTAAAAATAGTATGAAGCTGGATAAATGACGCATGCAGTTTACATGAAGTTTGAAATTTTTGTGACATCAGAACAGAGTAGACAAATGGAATTAGAGCATTTACTTGGGACCTGGTGTTACTGTATTTCAGATATTGGAAGTTTTTTGCAATAGTCGCCAAGACTGATTTCCGATATAAAAATGGGGGGTTGGGTTTTTTTGTTTTTTAATTAATTATTTCTCAGCATTTCTTTTCCCTACTGCCTATGAAGTACTATGTACTTTGTGAGATGTGAGTCCATGACAATAGGGTATGAATTTGGAAAAACTTTTACAAGTTCTTATCAGAGAATGTTTATTGATCAGGCTTTCTCATTGTACTGTTTAGAAAATCCAGGAGGGGAAAAAAAAAAAGACAAAAAAAAAAAAACACTGAGAAGTGTTTGGTCTTTCAAATCACAAATAGATTAAAAAAACACCCAGAACAAATCA
>JAVJGG010000088.1:31050832-31114977 GCA_035590195.1 Aviceda cuculoides | reverse complement strand
ATACTGAACTCAAAACACAGCACTGTACCAGCTACTAGGAAGACAATTAACTCTATCCCAGCTGAAACCAGGACATGTATGCAGCAGACTCAGCAACATGAAGAAGGCTAACAAATGTAATTCAACTCATGGGAGAAGGAAAGACTAAAGTGACGTTTATGAGGTTTTTCAATAATTTTAAGAAATGAAAATATTACAACCTTAGTATGAGCAGCAGGATTGCCAAATAAACATAATGAACAATCATTTCAACATATTTTAGAAAATATTACCTTTTACTTTTTCCCCCTTAAACGATCCTTGAAGATGCTGCTCACTGATCAATGACTTCCTCCTCCACAAAGATGTTCCAACATGTGTTGAGAGTTGGGGACATTAGTACCACCTCTAGAGCATGGAGTTTGCCTACAGGGATAATGTAAGTCAGCTTTATTGCAATATTGAATGGTTCTCTAAGGTTTTCTTTTTATTGTTCTTATTTTACATCCAATATTTATTACCAGAAATCTCTTTATGAGATGGACTTTATAAATTAATCTGGTAGAGAATGCATCTCCACAGAATGATGATCTTAATTTTACTTTCCTTTAAAGAGACCAAGAAATTTAAGCCATTCAATTCCCAGATACAAACTTATTCTGAGGCTGGGCAACATATTTTGGTAGGCCCTGAAGGCCAGAACTGCCTTCCAGAAATAGCAAGACCTTTTAAAGAAGGCTCTTACACTACATTCATAAAACAGGAGCAAGGTATTATGGTAAAAATAAAACTTGAATTCTCCAAATATTTCTGGGAGCAAGTAGTATGGTCACGTTCCCAGTTCAACTGGAGTAAAACCTTTGAAAATGATGCCTGAAGAAATAGCTTCATTTTCCTAACAAATAATCATAGTTTGAACATATCTACATTTATTTTCAGAAATTACTGCTTCATGAAATAACATCAGTTCTGGCACGTAGAGGTAATACTGCTAAAAGCATAACTCAGATTCTGTAATGTTGCAGAACCAGTAAGATTAATAAAAAGAAAACCTTAGAAATACACAAAAAATATTGAACAGAAGCTGCCCTACCTTTCACAGAAAGGCAGACTCCAAGCTCTCGGGTGGTACTGAAGTTACCATTCCAACACATGTTGGGACATCTTGTAGAACAGGAAGTCTGATCATGGACCTATTAAAGAAAGAACAACAATACGGTTTAACATTCTGCTGAAATATTTACTGGTTATGTTTATTTGGCAACACTGCTGCTGATACTAAGATGAGAATGTATTCCCACCTTTTTTGAAAAGGAAATAATAAATGTAAATGACATATAATTGTCTTATAATATTGTAACATTAGCAACCAATTAAGTTGGAATATAAAACTAGATTCTCTACTGAACATGTACAATAAACTCCCATCTCAACATAAGAAACTAAATTATCACAAATATGGCCATTGATAAGAACACTGGGAGCAGTGCACACCTAATCTAAATAAAATTTCTAGCAAATTGCTTGTTTTATACTAATGCAAAAAAAACCACCTAACTATTCCAGATGTCAGAATGTAAATACATCTCTACGCCTGCCACATCTCTGCAGATGACATACTAAAGTTTATAGGAACTGGAGAAAGTCAACTTTTTAGGCATGCACAGTAACTTGTAATTTGGATTATACAATACCTAACATGACTTTTTTCCTGAGAAAAAGCAACCAGAATCACAGAAAACAACACTCTAGCTACAGTTCAAGTGGACTAAGCATGTCATTAGGACAATGCATGACTTCAAAATGCTACTTAAGAACAAGTACGTGTTAGATCTCCAAACACAATCAAGAGTTATGTCCACAGGTGTTTAAGGAGGTCATCCTGACAGAAAGATGCTGGTGGAAAAAACTGATATTAAAAGGAATATTTCAGTTTGAAGACAAATAAACTCATGGATAAAAAGTTAAAAAGTCAACAATGAAAACGAGTAAGTCACATCAACAAAAAGTGCAGAGAAAACAAAAAATTATGTTCACAGGCAATATGATAGCTCAGAATTTCAGAATCCACAACAACTGTAATGTAAGCAGCTATAAAAACCCTCTAAAATAAACCAACCAGAGAAGTAAGTATACTTTTATGTTAGAACTGCTGTGTATGAAAGAGGAATCATCAATAGTACAGCTTCATCTCATTCAAACATGAATACAACTGTTGACAAACAAACAGATGAAACAGGGATGACAGAATGACTCTCTTATTAAACTAGTTACAAATGCTTTAAATAGAGGCTCTGAAATCTACTGGCCCGGTTCCATCTGAAGGATATCCCAATCAGTTTTTAGATGGTTTAGCAAATTTAGAAAATGCTCTCTAGAGTATTAAAATTATTTATTTAAAATATATACATATGCATACAACTGGGCTGCCACTGTGATGCCACATAGCAGATTCAGTACACTCCAGAATACAGAAAACACAGATAAGCTATTTCCTTATGTTTTAACATGCATTTTTATAGCAGACATGCAATTCAAGTGTGACTGAACAAAGATAGAATCAAGGCAGAACAATGATCAATATTTCATCAGACAGATTTAAAAAATATTTTATGTGTAAAATAACAAAAAGGTAAACTTATAAATTATGTTGAGCCTAACCCTACAACTGTTACATTGACAGAGACAGTAGCTTATTTCTATCAAGCCAAGCTTCTCTGAAGCTATTTTAAGGAAGACTAAGCCTTTTAACTACTGGACCAGGAGAATGTGGATTCATCAGCACATTTTCAAGCTTCACAATAATTGGCCTGCACCACTATGTGTGTTCTAGCCTAAAAATCTATTTGGATGAAGCAAGAGAATCCAATACTGATTTTGTGACAGGAAATGTTGCAGGTGTATGCTATGCTGTCAATGTAAGACTTTTTCCAAAGGAAATTTATAACAATGCTAGATAGCAGACATGAATACAGTATTTTGTAAAATCGTGCTACAGAAAAATTGATTTCCTAATGCAGATGTAAAAATAATTCTGAATGAATGCAAAATAAAAATATTGATGATTCTCCGATACGTTTTTATCATACACATTTAAGTAAAAATAATTTGAAAATACAAAACAGTTAAAATGTATTCAATATAGCCAAACCAGTTCCACATTTCTTAGAATGTCACATTTGTAATTATTCTGTTCAGCCAGTGCTCTGTAACAATAAAAACTGAAGTAGAAAATTTGGGTGAAGAACACTGAAAGTGAAGAGAAAGAGAGAAAGAAACAATCTAAGTCAAGGAATACATTATGCCAAACTTATTTTTCATTATTACTGCATTAAGACACTTAATTTATGGTTAAGATTCTCCACAAGTTATGACCTTTAAGGGATGCCAAGTAAAAGCAAAACGGCATCATCTGGTTGTAGAAGAAATCAGTCAGAATTAAAACAAAAGCTGTGGGAATTAACAAGCTGCTGCAGATTCGAAGGTTGTGAGGATATCATGCTCTTTTGACCACAAAATATAAAGCAACGTTTTTTGGAACTGCTAGTGGAGGTTCTAGAGACCACCAACTCTCAGTCAAAAGACTTCTCAGAAAAGTAGACAACATATCTGTTCCCTTTTTCTATGCATTTATCAGGCAATAGAAAAATGATCACCTTTTATCCCATCCTTCGCTATGTCCTGCCACTTTTCACTAATACTAGATATAAAATACAGTGCAGCCTAACTGTTATCTGCTCTCAGAAACTATGCTGTAAAATAAAGTAATTTCTGAGTCAAGGAGTTTTTATTTTCACAAGATGGTTACAAACCAGAGAAAACTGTCACACTTAAAACAACCTGCTAAGTCATATTGTTTTATTCACTGAAGTGTTGCCCCTTTTGGGGAAACTCAGAATGTCAAAAACCAGCTTCTAGAACCTAACTAATACAGCATTCTTACCTACCAAGAAATGGCTTATGAATGAATAAAAGTGAAACAATCACAAATTATTAAGCTTTTTTTTCTTGTCTTTCCCATAAAACCACATGAAAAAGCTAGGATTTTTCAGCATTATTTACCTGTGACGGTCTAATCAGCTTATCTTGCCCTTTAAAGTATTACTCGTTTTACTAATAAAGTTAAAGACCTAGAAAGTTTTAATAGTTTGTACACACATCAGCATGCATATGTGTGGAACAATTGCTGGAGGTGATCTACTGATATGTGTGTGTGTCCCCCTGCCCTTAAGGGAAGGTAAACCTCCAGGGTGGAATGCGGTGGATATACAAGAAATCTGTTCCGTAATAATTCGGTAAGCAACACAACCTGCAACCTTAGATGTTAGCAACACCAGGGGAGCTTGGTTTGCTGACTCTGAGAGAAACACCATGGAGGGTGGAGCAGAGTGATGAAGAACATCAACCTCTGCCTCTCGACTTCCCCAAAAGAGAAACAAAAGCCTTAAAACTCTTTGCATATGTTTCGCTGTGCTGTCATGTAGAAAGATCGGGGTTTAAAGTTTTATGATCCTGAATGGAATAGCAAAAGCAATACATTATATGCTAAGAAATACCCACGAAATACCCACACTTGATTTTGCATCAAAGAATAATTTGAAACAGTCACAGCCCCATCTTCCTACATGAACAAATGGTAATGATTACCAGCCAAAGATGACTAGATACAAAATTGGATAAGGAAACACGTGGGAAGTGGGTGAATATCTTTGCATGAATTACCTTTCAGTTACTTCTTCCATTTAAAAGGATCAATAATAATATTAGTCATTTAGATTTAAAATAAACTGTGGATGGTAACACTGCCAAGTTACAGTAGAGATAAGAACGTACAATATATTAAGAAACCTCTTTCACTATAACTTTGAGGCATTTGGCTGGTGGTTACTGCCAAAGACTGAGTAGCATCTGCTCTCACTTTAGCAGTTTATATTCTGACTCTGGTGAATGGAAGCACAATCTCTGAAACAGCCTTTGGGGAACACTACTGAGTTGCTCGACAGAGCTCTCACTCAGAAAAGAGAGAAGGAGATTAGTATTACAGAAAACTTGAAAGATCTAGCTTCTGAGAAAGGAGAGAAGAACAGTTTCCTAATACTGTACATACCGCAAATCTCTCTTACTAAAACATTAAAAACGTGCCCTAAAACTAAAGTGATCATTAAATATGAAAAGATTTAAAGGCAGAAAATAAGGTCTGTTTAAGTTGTATTCAGGTAAAATTAAGAAGAAACAATGTATTTTAACTCATTTGTCAACAGGCATAACCAAAACAGCAGAATGAGGGCACACGTAACATTCTTTTTCCTAATGTGCTTGAAAAGGTCACAGCCTCCTTTGCTTAGTCCTGGTGCACCTAGGCCCAGCAACATATGGTAAGACTCAGTTATGCTGTGAACTTACAATGTCATTATTTTAAGTGTCCAGTAGCACAAACTACTAAATTTGTGTGTGGTCCTATGCAAACAACAGATCTGGCCACACACAGTGAAAACCAAGCTTCTACAACTTCAAAATCAGCTGAAGGAATTCTCTCCTCAAGAGCCATAGATCCCAGATAGTAGCCACTAGTGAACCCCACAGCCACTTTCAAAACTATAAAAGGCTTCATGTAAAGCCAAAATAAAGCTCTAAAAGTGGCTGCAGGAGATCACTAGGAGTGGCCGCTCTTCTGGATTCACTGCTTTTGAGAAGTAAATCCCTGCAGCTGCTTTTAAAAGCTTTGAAAGTTTCATTTCAATTATCAAAGCCAATAAAGCTTCAAAAACAGCCATAGGGATTTGTTCCTCAGAGGAGCAAACCCCAAAAGGCAGTGATGAATAGTGTGATGGGTTCTGTGGCTCTTAAAGTATGTACAGATTCCTGTAAGTCCTACACTTGTAATTACAGCTTCATGTTGTGCAGCAATTGTTACACCCAGACAGTTCATTAAGGCTTATATGGCAAATTCATTACTCATTTCCCATTCTTTTTAACAGTTTTATGTCTGTTTCCTTTTTGTTTTCTTACACCTGTGTAAACTATCATGTGAGTATCCCTCACAATGGTTTCTCAAACAAATTTCATTAAAACCTTGCTGGATTCCTATCTCAGGTGGTGGTATGCCATCTCACAAAATGTTGCAAATACGCGTTCCCAGACTGCATCACATAATGCCATCATCACAACATGACAACTATAGCATGCAAAATAATTCATTTCTTTGAATGAAAACTTCAAAGGGCACTAATTAAAATACAAGAGTGAAGCTTGACAATGAGTCAGTGAAGAACTTTGTCTGCAACTGCAATATAAAAAGGCTTCCATTAATTCAATGAACATAAACACAAATAACATTTCAGAAGTAACCACATGATTTATAAACCTAATTGTACTCAACTGTAACAAGATTTTGGTCTTATCTTTAAAATTATGAGAACTAGATCCCTAAAAATTTTACAAATTTAACTAGTGAAATAAGCATAGTTCAAAAAAAAAAAAAAAAAAAAAAGGGAAAAAAAAATTTATGCCCCTAACCAATTTGAACTTAGTATCTTAAGACACTGATGGCTCTGAAAATATTACCAAAATTATATTGAAAAAGTTACATTGAGGTACTAGAACATATATATTAATGAAGTATGTCATATAAAATACATTCTGAGCACACTTACTAACCTTAAAACATCACTAATTTTGAATAGTTTTTTTTTCTACTAAAGTTTTTAACTTCTGTTTTCAAATGGCAGAATAAACAAACACACCTTTTTGCCAGGATAAATAAATACACCTTTTTGAAAAAATGCTGTAAGAAAATCACCATGAACGTAAATAGATGCAGGTGTTAAGAACTGAATAACTGGTTTGTATGGAGAAAGAAAATCTTGACAGAAAACTTCAACATTCTGTTAAATGTTATTCACAGGTGTCCTCTGTGACCTGTACTACTTACTTTACCTCTCTGTTTCAATCTTCTCATGTGTAAAACATGAAGGAGGATTGTGAGAAATAATTAATGTTTGCAAAGAGCTTTGAGATCCTTGGATATAAAAAACATGGGGAAAGCATGAAGTATAAAAGTACCAGCATACTATTTTTTTCCAACTTCAGATAACTAAGTTACTTTTATCACAAAAACCTTGAAAGTTTAGTAATACAAGATAATGTAATAAAATGCTTAAAAAACAATCTTAAGTGCTAAGCATATTCTGTTACTCAGAATTGCATAACTCCAAAGAAAACACTATCAAAAGGAAAGGACACGTTTCTCACCCATTTCAAGTATGCGTTTATGTAGTGGTATAGCAGCAAGAAAGGGTTCATCTTTACAGGACTGTATCTGGGTTCCAACCAAGTCAGAGTTGGTAGCCATAATTCGGGCACTTTCTTCATTAAGATTAACGCCAGCCATAGAGGCAACATCATTGATGTCATCATCATCTCTATAATGAAAAAAAACCCCAAACAAATAAAAGTAATTCTGCATGTGATATATTCATTTTGTATATTATCTGCTTCTCCAAAAGTAATCATCATGCAATATGTCCAGTGGCTGGGCCAACTTGAGGAACAACCACTAGGGTCTGTGTTTTCATAGAAAATATTCTAGATTCAGAAATAACTAAATATTTCTCTGAGCACATTAGGAAAACTTTAGAAGCAGGACAATTTGTAACAGAAGGTGTGACAGATGTCTTTTCTTCATCCAAGAGTCAGTGATGTCAATGAAATCAGGATGGTCAGGAAACTAAAGACAATGATCATCACTAAAGACAAAGCATTTGGCTATTCTCTATGCTGAAAACCAGGAGAAAAATGATAAAATAAATAAAAACCCTACAGACATTAAAAGCAAAAACATTAATTTGGAATCCTGTACTGTTTCACAAGCTCCTGTCAAAATGGGCATCAAAGCATTTTCAGCAATAGTCAGGAAAGATTCTTTGACCATGATGACTTCATAGGTAAGTTTGGGTTCCAAGTGTGGTTTGAGTATGTGCTGGTATTTTCTCTGGCAACATACAAAAACCAGTAGAACGTGTCAACTAGTTTTAGTAAAATGAGTTACATTTGAGAAGATGATAGCAGCACTTCCTTGGCCACTGTTTGCCCTGCAATACCCCTTCCTAACAGCTGGAGGAAGTACTGACTAAAAAATTTGAGTTTCCACACCTGTATCTCCCAAGCATCTTTTACCCCCTAACGCTGTGAGGTATGACTCACAACGGTGGAAACAACCATCTGTTTTTAGCACATTCTGTTCAGGAGCTAATACTGACACGAACACTGTATTTCAGCATATTCTAGGAGTGATTACACAACCTTTGAGAATATATATATATACACAAAAGATCCACATACATCCAAGTCCAGACTCCTACTACTGCATAAAGCAAACAAATAAAAGCTTAATTTAAAAGATTTTTTAAAAAATTATTTCATAGATACAGTCCTGTGCACCCTAGAATACTTTCTGTCACTTGTAACGAGTTTAACGCCTACAGTAAAAACCAAAAGCTACAAGTAAGCTTTGAGGACAAAAGGAGAGAAATCCAGAAATCCATCATCTAGGTCCTCCCTGTCCTCCCATACTCTCCTTGATATCTACACTAAAGCAGCCAATTTTGCTGGAAAACTTCTGTGGTTTTTGTTAGATAGTGGTTTTGTTTTCTTTTGCGGGAAGAAGTCAAGAAGGGATTTTTGTTTGTATAAACCTGGAGAAATGTGCCGAACACTTGAGGCAGAATATGGAAAATTTTACAATGATTGTCAGAAAAATGCTACACAAATGAGCTTTTATTATTTTCCACAAGTGTTAAGCACTTGATTTCTTCTCTTAGAATGAAACTCCTGAGGATAGTATCACAAAGTTGATCTGCCTTGACGGGTTTCATGTTGAGTCTAAAGGATTTTCATTTCTACATTTCACATGGTATGTGTATGACACCCATAGGAGGGTCACAAGAGCTGCCATGAAGAAACTGGACTCCTACGCATTCAGTGCATAGATGACTGAACTACCCTTCAGCCTTGTCCAACCAGTTGTGAAAATGCCCCCAAATATCACAGCTGATAAACGTACTTGGCCACATAACAACTAACAGTGACTTAAATATTCAGCTACGAGTTCAAAAGATTCTAACTACAAACGGAAAACAGCAACTGAAAAGGGGAAAACCTAAGATTTTGGGGAACTTTAAAAACCTCAGCGTGTGAAATAGAATGAGCATCACCAAAGGTAATCTACCCAGGACTCAGAAGCCCAAATCCAGCAGGCCTTTTAAACCATCGCAAAACAAAATTCATATAAAGGTTGTTATCATAACACAAACTCAAAACTATGTAAGATAGTAGAAGCTACTGGAAAACAGACTTGAGCCCAGAATTTCAAAATAAAGCTAAACCCAAAGAAACTACAAAGCACTAACCAGCTTGTGCAGTTAAAAAAAAAAAAAAAAAATCCAATATTGATTCCCAGTGGACCCCCACACCTCTGCGGGTGCGAAGGCAGCACTGCTGCCTGCTGAAGGGACCCGAGCACGAGGACTCAAAGGATCTCAGTAAAACATCAACTGAGCAGGATACTCTCATGCTTTCTCTATATACAGCCCCCATTATCTCACTTGCTTTAGCAAGCATTTATCACACAGTTATGCGCAATCTGGCTAGCAGTAAATAATACAGTCTCGACACTGTACTTCCAGATGAGGTCGCCAGGATTGAGGTACTTTCATCTCCGAGTAATCATCCATACAAAAATCAAGTCAGCACTTTTGACTTCAAGAACACAATTTTTAAGGGAAGTTTATACTTATCTCTACTTTTATTTAATAGCTGAAGAAAGTACAATCTATCTTTTATCTTTCTTCTGCTTAGCATTTTAGCTATTCCAATTTTTATTTGGAATACAGATCTGTGACCGCATTATAAATAAACAAATATTGTCTGAAATAAAAACAGACAACTAATTTGGGGACAAACCAGAATTCCAATGAAATTATCAAAATCAATGCGATAGCACTTTTAAAGACCATCACTGTAACTCCTGGACAGAATCACTTCCTTCCATCTTACATTGGCAATCTACTATCTGTGAGTACATCTTTTTTTTTTTTTTTTTAATGTTACATGGAAAACAGATATGAAATATTTTAATCATAGTTGGCACTACAATTTTTTCAGTTTAATGGGAAAAACTCTACCAAGATATACTTTTTGACTTTGACAAACTTTATTACAATAAAGAGCTTGGGTTTGCATACTGAAACAAACACATGCATTTTTATATAGAGAGAAAGACAGGGCTAGCATTCTTGCCAAACAATTTCCTATGAAAGTCAACTTTTAAGTGCAGATGAGTGAGTTTTCAGAAGTCATTCCATGGAACAAAGATGCCATCCAGTGGTCGTCTAGATTGATAATTACTGTCTATCCTTCCCTTTTCATCCCAGCACAGTATCTAACAATTTCATGTGTCTTGGCATATATTACTGTGTTCACACTAATTATACTGTTTTAGTAATTATTTCTGGTTTTCACTGAATTAAATTCTGAGTCTTGTGGGCTAAATCTAACATTCCAACAGGCATGCTACTTTTAAGGAGATAGCATGGGTTCTCAAACCCTTTCCAAACGCAAGCTACATCTTAAAGTAGTCTAAGAGTTCAATTCTTCCTCCTATATTCAACCTCTTCTAACACCTCTCCCTCTCCTCTTCATTAAAAACACTCGTGCAATTACAAAACACACACAAAACCCAAACTTATCTGAAAATAAGAAAGAAAAACCAAAGTATTTGCACAGTCATCCATAACATGTTTTAAAGACTTTGTTTAAACTCAGAAAAGACATTATAAAAATCTGGTAGCATTTTCTTTATGAACGAATCTTAACTGCACGATTGCATACTGTTCTTTCTCAAGCACTTTGTAACATTTGAGCCAATGATGTCGAAATGCGAAATACTGAACTGCTTCCAAATAAGCTATAAGAATACATAAAGCAACTGAGACAACATTATACTATTGATTCCCTCTCTCTCAGAAGTGAGATCTCATGTTGTTAGCACAAGTGCCTACATGTATGCAAGACTCTGAGCAAGTCTACAAATTCCATGGATCATAAGATCAGAGATCAACAAGAATACATTGGATATAAACAGTGACTTCAAATTACAGTTACAGTCACTACTACATTACATTTTTAATGGCATAAATTCTCTTTACACAAATTTATTATAATGCTTATTCTGACTTTCAAGCTTTAATTTGAAATTTCTCCCTAATATTGCTTTGTCATACAATTCAGTCACAGTCTATGTTGGGTCTTCTCAATGATAAGCAAAAGGGATGACAGAGCATACCACGTTTGTGGTCAGCATTTTTCTTTATTTTGAAAAATATGGAAAAATACACAATCACCTTATAGCTTGAAATATTTATTTGGAAAAACAAAGAATCTTAAAGCTTAAGGTTTTATGTCATATACCAGTTTGAGATGAAAACTTGGAAGTTGTCCATTTAACACTTACATTACCTTTCTATCTCTCCTTAAAGGACAGGATGCTTTGCACATTATTAGATGCAACATCATGCATCTTGAGGCATTTTGCCAGAACTATGTTATTAAACTTCTATTTTGAAAAAGAAAAATAAAATAACAGGCAACAGATTCTTTTGGCTAGGCAAAAGAGGTCTGAATACAAATTTTTTTTCCCAGGTAGGCTCTACTTTAAAATGTCGCCAGTCAGCAGCATAAAATAAGAATACTAATATAAGCTTCAAGTGATCACAGTCACTTCACAGAACTGATTCTGAAAAAAACCCCATCACATTGGCTATACGTATAAAACCTGATACTGACAGGCTCCAAGAGGTTATATATAACTTCAAAATAATGTTTCAGAAAAAGAAAGGTTGCTGTGAAAGGGAAGGAGAATCTGGCTAGCTAGTACACTATGGCAAACGTATCACCAGCACGCACATTAAGGGAACAGTTCTGTCCACTTCTTGCCTCATTTTACATGCAACGCCACCGAGCCTTACTCAGTACAGTTAGGAAGCGGTAGGATAATACGAGAGTACAAACACCTATCTCCATCCTTGGAGATATGTAGAACTAGACGAGTCCCTGATCTAACCAAACCTGCTCGGAGTCAGAAGTTGGACTAGTTGACCTCTCAAGGTCCCTTCCAACTGAAATGATTCTGACTCAATATCAGGGGCAACAAATGTTTCCACTAGTTCTTTACATTGGCCACAATCTGAACTATGGGTAATAATTACTTTGAGAGTCTGCTACTTTCACTGTCATCACTGGCAGATTATGTTATTGGGAGCTCTGAAATTACCAAACTAGATGATGATGTACGCAGCAGTTGTAGCCAAATACTCAAGCCCCCAGCAGACTTCAGTGGGCCTCCTGCTTCACCTCTCCCAACTACAGAAACCTCTGCCTGGACTATTATGGTACAAACGTAAATCTAGATCTCTACTGTAAAACAAATTAAAAAAATACAAAAAATGGAATTCAAATTTCCATCCTTAGGTGTTAACATAGTTGAAAAGTCAACTAAATGGATGCTGTGGTTTAACCCCAGCCAGCAGCTACGCACCACATGGCCACTTGCTCACTCCTCCTCCCTCCCAGTGGGGTGGGGAGGAGAATCAGAAAAAAAGTAAAACTTGAGGCTTGAGATTAGAACACTTTAATAACTAAAATAAAATATAGTAACAACAAAATAAAATAACAATAATTGTCCCGAAAAGGAATATAACAAAAAGAGATAAATTAGACCCAAGTGATGCACAGTGCAGTTGCTCACCACCCGCTGACCGATGCCCGAGCAGCGATCGATCCGCCCCTCCTGGCCAACTCCCCCAGTTTATATACTGAGCATGACGTTCTACGGTATGGAATATCCCTTTGGTTAGGTTGGGTCAGCTGTCCTGGCTATGCTCCCTCCCAGCTTCTTGTGCACCTGCTTGCTGCCAGAGCATGGGAAACTGAAAAATCCTTAAGAGCTCCTTAGCAACAACTAAAGCGTCAGTGTGACCAACACTATTCTTACACTAAATCCAAAGCATACTGTAGCAGCTACTAGGAAGAAAATTAACTCTGTCCTAGCTGGAACCAGGACAAGATCTACAGATGGATATTCCATAACATGTAAGGGAAAGCTCTCGGTGGTACGAAGTGAGAGAGGATGACTACTTGCTACAGGATAGTAGTGTTGTGAGATAATGCTGGGATGATGCACAGCTGGAAAACACAGTACTGTTTCAGAACCGCGCAGTAATAATGCTGGCCCCAGCAACCACTCCTCGCTAGATTCTTCCCCAAATTGGGGATTTAGATTAAAATCCTGTTGCCAGTCATGTGTTGTAGCCCCAGCTAAAACCACACAAATTTAGAACAATTGGGCAGGGAGCACCTGCTTGTTCTGTGATTGAGGGCTTTGTGTTTCCTTTAACCTGGTATTTTACTAACAAGCGTTCTTTTTGTTGCCCATAAAATGAATGACTTCTGCTGACTCCAGAAGACAGGTACTTCATTACCTTGCACGCAAATAAGGGAAATGAGAGTGACACTTGGAAGAGAATAACATGAGTTTATTTGCAAATGGAATCCTGGTCATAAGGTGCTCCTCTTAGCAAATTGTAAGCAGGAATGAAAAGTCTGGGTTCTGGAGGCTGCTGATGAATTTATCATGACACCACCTATTTCTTCCCAAGACTTTTTGAGTCTGTTATAGATATGTTGGCAATTCTCTTGCATCCAGCTTTTGTCTCAAAGGCCAGCATTGTCTTGCCTACCAAACTGATCCTGTTAGAGCACGTTTCTATATGGCTTTGTTATTTAAAGTGATGTAAATCTTCTTTACTGAAAGCCACAAAATCAACACGGTCCCCTGCATGTTGTCTCTTCCTCTTCTACTGCCAGTAGCATCAGCTAGAAAACTTTATAATTTTGAAACAAATAATTAACATATACAAAGCCAGCTCCTCATTTATTGAAAAACTGATACAGATTCTGCCCCCCCCCAAGTTTACATCTGCAGGCGGTAGTTTGTCTTGGTGCTTGAAATTTGCTCATGCATGCAAAAAGCTACAACTGTAAGTTCCTGTTTACTTTCTGGCAGAACAAATTCTGTATAATATTTGTTAACTGATTTATTCTTTCCTTTGGAAACTATGCTATCTAGGGAAGTATCCTGTCTTTTTAGACTGACTTTAAGTGACAAAATTGACCTTAAATATGGAAATATAGATAGGTTCTTGCAAGAACTAAGAGCTTAGAGAAAATACGGTTGCATGTTTTGCTATATCTTAAGAAATATTTCTGGTTAGAATTTAGATCAGTAATATTTTCAGTCAATTTTTATTTAAAAAAATTGATAATGCATTTTAAAAAGAATTTTCAACAACATTTTAAAGACTTGTAGTATATATAAAATACACAACAGAAGTATACAAGGATTATTTTCTTTCCCTAGTGGTAACAGGTCTCATTGAGTTTATGGAGAAGAAAATTGGCCTGTTTGGTCAAATATACTTCTTGATTATCCATCAGATATGAAAGGGAGTTTTGTGATGTTCTCTGAAAGCTTGCAAAATTAGGCTTTGTCAGAAGGGAAGATGAATTTCAAAAGCAATAGTCTGCTTTCAGGGGCAACCTGGATTAGTTAGACTGTGAACTGACTTTGAATTCCTGATGGCATAAAAGGAGGTGAATCCAGCTTTGAGCTCTTATTCTGTAGCAGTTTTAAGGTATAGACTATTCCAAGTAAATGACTCGCTGATTGCAACACGTAGAAATAAGGTTTCTATCATAGGTCAGATCCTGACTATGTTAAACATGTGAAACTTTGATATCTAGGTCAAATACTGTACAGCTGTAGAAGAGCAGGTATCTCATGTGATCAGCAAATGTATGTAGGTGGCTGCACAATTTCATGGCACACCACCCATATAATAGCTTAGTCACCATGACTGGAAGTAACAAACAAGTACGGGAGAGGAACGAGGTTTGCATCAGAAAGCGTTTTGGTGATTCAAGACCAAATACTAGGAATTTAATTATAATTTAGAAAAGTTCCTGTCCTATTCTCATTAAAACCAATGGAAGCTGACAGGCAGCAAGACTAAGCTCCTACTGCCTTTGAAGGATCTTAGTTTTAGCGCTGTCATTCAAATACTTCACCTTAGAATATGTACAGCGTAAGCACCACAGAGAGCAGACAAATGTCAGATCACCAGAATGGCTCAGTGATGACACAGTAGGGTCATGTTATGACAGAGGAATGAATTTTTTCTTTCCGTCTTTTCTGAGCTGATCAACTGGGCTTCTGGTAGCGATGGTGTATGTGGTTTAGACACCTGTTCACTAGGAGCAGGGACAAATCCACCAATTAATTTTATAGCTACTTGTGCATTTTCACTGCTGAGTTCCAAAGTTACAATCTAAAGCTTGATGATGGCTGCTCTCAGTTCAGCAGTGGATGTTGTAATAAATGGTGCAAACTTACAGTGATTGTGGTATAGTTAAATTTTCAATATGGCAAAGCGATTCAGAGAGTCTGCCTAAATTTTCTGTATGCTTTTTACTAGCTTTGGAGGAAAATTTTTCAGGGGCCAGGACTGACCCTCCAGAATGTACAGTCAAAGTAGCTAATAAGCAATCCCTTTATTATTTATAGCACAATCATTCATAAAAGTATTTAAGAAAAGGGATGATCTATTTTCTACATGTTCCTTAAAGGGATTCCATTTTAGCTTCAATTGTAATTTTTACCTTTTTCAGTAGAATTTATTGACACAATGCCTAGCACAAGCCCTAGATTTTGCATCATCCTTTTGTCTGCAAGCATATTCACCAGCCGCTTAATTTGTCATAGCCCTGGAGGTATCAAAACTAATGAGCTTTGTTTGAATAGACTTTTTCCAGTTCATCTAGCACACTTTGGGGTAATCATTCAGTTTCTGTTTGCTTCTGATGTGAAGCATTGTGGGAAATATAAGAAAATAATGGTTAAAAAAAAGCAGTATAAATTGTTAAGAGCCACATTCTCTGAAAAGCCCTAAAGATGTTATATTTTTAATTTCACTATTTATTGAAGTATTGTGAGTACCTTTAAGTGCAATCATTACAAGATAACATCAAAGGAGAATCTGATAAAATGCTATTTTTCAATTAGCTCTGAGTTTAATACTTTGCTTTTTTAAGTATTTCACAGCTAACAAATCTTTAAACAATCTAACCTTTCAGCATTCGGAAGTGGACAAGATAATAACTATGAATACATAATATTGCAGCAGTGGTAAGGGTTTAAAAATCTATTACTGGCATTACATACAGGAATACCTTTTATTGGTCAGACAATTGCATTTTCATTTTTATAAAGCATTTCCCTATACTCGGTATTATACCACAGAGATACACAAAAATGGAATGCAGAGGTGTGCACTGCATAAGAAATTTCCAAAAGTGTCAGATACTCTGTATGACATAGGCTTTAATCTCAAATTTCTAGGAAGATTTGTCTGTCTTGCCAATTAGAACAACATTTGAGGTTTATGTTATTTTTGCCTCGTATGCTGTAGAATAATGTATCTTTAACATATAGGAAGTTTCCAATTATAGAGTAAGGGGTTTCAAATTCTTTTTTAAGTTAGTGCAATGAGGACAGATTCCCTGGAACATTTTGGTTAGCTGCTTCTAAAAAAACCAGCCAACCAACCAAAAAAAAATCCAACCCCAAACCAAAACCTGGTAGGCCAGGCTCTAAATTTGATTGCTAAGCAGCTCAGTGAGTCACTATTTTTCAACAGGATATGATAAGCAATTGAAACTCACTGTGTCATAACTTTGCATCAGTAAAACATAACACTTCTAAATAGCCCATTGCAATCTCAAAAGGTTTGTTTCGTATGAACAGTCCCAGGACGTCTTAGTATACTTTCGCATTTCTCATTATAAGTTGATTCGATTAAAAGCTTTTTCTGTAAAGCAGACTGAGGAAGAGGGAGAAAAGAAGGTGGAGGAAGAGATGGAAGAGCAAGAGAAGAGGGAAAAGGCAGGAGTTATTTGCTTTTTAAATCAATTACAATCTCCTTTGGAACTTTTTTGTAATGCATTGCCATATTAAGATGACTTGGAAAAAACTAGCAGGAGGAAGCATAAAGTTAGCAGTTAGCTAAAACTCAGCCTACCTAAAATTGAAGTAGAAACTGTGGCAAAGGTTGTATCTTTCCTTATTAACTGATTATTATTTTATATTGATACAGCACAGTGCAGTGCCCTACAGAGATACCCATGCTACCATTGAATAAGACATCAGAAGCAATGTTATGTTCATCACCAACTTGTGTTCCTGAGGTTTATTTTTCATCTCAGTTGGTCTAATTGGTGGAGTTTTATACTAAGACAGCTACATTATTTCTGTACCCATGTTAGGTCTTTTGGCTTTGTAGCTCTTCCTAGCTGCACTGTGATGTGTAGACATGCACTTCGTGGCACAAATCAGATTGCAATCCAGGGCTTGTGTGGGTTCCAGGTGTGATATTGAGTACTTAGATGGCATTGACAAGCAGTGTTTGTCTTCTCAGAGATAGAGCTATAACTTCTGCTTGTTGCCTTCACTGGCTTATTCAGGCTTTCATCACTTCTGAATTGGATTGCTGCTGTGAAATCTCCCCTCTTGGAGGTCACTGGAAAGGCAGTTCAGAATGCAGAATATCTTATGTGGATGGCTAAGCCAGCTTCAATAAATACGGTAGTTCAAGTAGTTAAAAAAAAAATGGGTTTGACTTATACTTTACATTATGGATTGGTCCTTATGTATTGTAGAGTTAAGATTCACTGAAGAGCAGTGTCTTGATTTGTATATCTGGGGACAGGGAAGGGATCATTTTCAAATAAGAAACATGCCCAGAATAACTTACAATACAATTGAGAGATCTTATATGAGTGTGCAGCACCTCTGGCTTCTTATCCTATGGGAAGGCACCACCCCTTTTCTTCCCTTAGTATTGCTTAAATGTTTAGGACCAAGACGTGATTTTTAAATCACTATTTGATGCAGCTTAATTGAACCTTTTGTGCTAAATGGTGACTTACTCCCAAATCTCAGACAGAGAAACTAGAGCTTAGAGGGACTGCATTCAGAGAGGATGTCCAGGAAAAAAAATTGTCTAAAAATTCTTCCTGAAATGTTTTCTTTGAGGAAAGCCGGATGCTAAATCAAACTCAAAAGAAATCTAAGAAAGAATTGTTTTGTGAGGCAAATTCTGTACTATCTATTTTCAGGATTATGTTTTTTTTCTTTTTTTATGCCCTGTCTTTCCTCCCACAAACTCTGCTCTTCATTCTTTTCTTTTTCTTTTTCCTTTTATTTATTTTTTCTTTTATTTGCTTGTTTACTTTTTTTTTTTAGTGTCTCTCTATTGTGTTTGGTGTGCTCTCAAGGACAAATTCATTCAGATAATCTCAGCATCATACCCATGTGGGTTTTCCTATTCCGAAGTATTTATGTAATTTCTTGGGATTAAACTGGTGATTTACAGGTTGGATTCTTTTAAAGTAGAACTCAAAGTACAGGGTTATGAAACATGCGTCTTGGAAAAAAAAAATCTATGTTATAGTTATAAATAATAAAATACTAGTTTCATGAGAAAGAGTGCTAAAATATTAAATGATGCTGTCTATTCTTTATCATGACAAGTGTTTAATGCACTTTTTATTGTCTCTACCACTTTAAAAAAAATTGCTTACTTCAAACTTTTAATTGCAGTACATTACGAGACCAGTTTCTTCATGTAATTGGAGTAGATCTGGACTCTTTCTTTAACTTCTAGTGTTATGTATACCCTTGCACACTGATTAAGGCTTATGCAAAGTTTTTGGTACCCCTTAAAGTATCATTGAAGGTTTTGGACAGATTTCTGTTACTTCCCTAGAAGTTTTGCATAGAAGGAATGTTAAAGGTGCCGGTTTTTATGGTTTGCTTGGTTCGCAGAATATGTTATTGGGGTTCAGTTCTAGGCAGATACTTTAATATATTGCAAGAAACAGCACATTTCTTTCTAAACCATGTAACTGAAATAACAGCAACCTTTATCCCAAATGGATGGATGTGTCTCCACGGAGAACTCGGGAACTTTAGAGGGACACTCTTCGTGTAATACTGTCACTGTTGGTTTGTGAAGTGTGGACGATTATGGGAGAGTGGCTGGCGTTCAAGGAAACAGTAGAACTATAGGGACAAAAAAGCCAAAGGATGGGGTAGAATTTGACTCTGAGGGATGCTTAAAAAGCATTTCTGAGCTATGCAACAATTAGAAAGGAGCTTGGCACCAAGAACAAAGACTTCTGTGTTCCTTGTAAATAAACATAACTGCAGCAGAGTAACTCTGTCATCTGACTGTGCTTCTAAGAGAAACAAGCCTGCCTGAACTCTAGCTAATCACTCAAAAAAAAAAAAAAAAAAAAAAAAAAAAAAAAGTCACATTTAGAGAAGAAGTGTATACTCCCTGTACTCAGGGACTGCCATGCAATATTGGGTTACACAAAGCACTTATTCCTCAGGATAGCATGATTGCTGAGTTAAGTATACACGTCATCTCAAGCCTTCAAGACATCACCATTTTTGTCAGACACTTGCTCTACTCTTCCTCCTCCTTTGGTGGATATTACTCATGGCATTTAGTCTTTTGGGGTTTATTATGGTAATAGTTTGATTTTTATAGCAGTGGGTGTAGATATTGTTCTTGATACACTTAGGTGGAAACCTAAATATGGGTATATCTGAGGGGTTTCTTTGCAGTCTGAAGTAGCTCACACTCCTAAGTATTACTGTACTGATGAGTTTAAATAAGCTGCTGAGTGCAACAAACAAATTTGGTCAAAATGACTATCTGTCAACTTATATTAGAAATTTGGAATATCTGGTTGGGCATATCTGGGACGAAGTTGCTAAAAAATGCTGGTAAAAGCACCAAACACTTTATGATTACACACTCCATTTTCAGTGGTAACAAAAATGTACCAGAAAAAGTCCCCGAAAGGAACAAATTAAAGGCTTTGGTTAACCTTATGACTTTGCCTTTGTTTGAATTACTACCTGGCTTAACAGTCATTGCAATGATAGAAGGTGTTAGTGTAGATAAGCTTAAATATTTTTGATGATGTGCTGTTTAAAGCTCTTTGTGAGCCCCCTCTACTTCAATGTTTCTATTTTTTTTTTGCTGTAAAATAAGTTTTTATATCAGCACCCTAGAATGTTTCTGTTTTCTAGTACTGGAAGATTCTGCCTCAATCAAACTTTAATTTTGCTATAATATATTTGTTCAGTGAATAAATTTATACAGCTGTTAGTAGACAATTACTTTACTTTTAAGGTATGTAAGGTCTTACGGACTTTTAATTAAGGTTTTCTAATTAGTACATCAAAATAATTCCAATTTTTAAAATAAAGAATGTATATATTTTTAATTAGGCAGGTGATTTGCTTTCCCTGTGAATAAGGCCAGTGAAATCAGTGGGGCTACTGTGAGAGGCGATCCAAATATAGGCTGCTTATACCTGTTTCTTGCTTTGTAGCTTTGCATGCTTTAGTGTGTCAGGAGGGGGCAAAGCACAGAACTGGCGTAAAGGTGGAGCCCTGTGGGCTGAAGGCATGTATTTTTGCAGGTTGGGGCCTACAGTGGCATAATAGTCACTAGAACAATTTTGGGTGAATACGAAGGTGTAGTGCAACCTCAGTTGATACTTTAGAGGAGTCTGCTTGGAAGGCTGTTGGTACACACCATGTGTGGAATGTATTCAGGGGAGAGAAGCAGCCAAAGAATGGCTGAGGGGAAGTATTTATTTGTTTATTTTAAAATGAACTGACTGTGAGATATGAATGCTAGTTTGATATTGCAGTTGAATTAAATCCTATAAAACTGGCACAGATTATAGTAGCACTGTTTAGCTGACAAAAATGTATGGAGTAGAGTGGATGCTGACTCACATTGGCAGGAATCAGCTTTAGGGAATTCTGCTTCGCCAAACAGATCTCTTGACTTCTAATATTTGACAATATAGCCATTCAAAGGAATCAAAGATGAGAAATATGAAAAGAGAGGGATACTTTAGAATAACTACCTTCACCTGGAAATGAAATCAGGTATTAATTCTTAGAGAAACATAAAATTCAAAAACTCTGAAAGAAGAAAAAATACAAATGTATTTTTTATTAAGACTTTTGCTAAAACCTTGGAGGTCTTCCTTTATTCTAACATCCAAAGGTGAATATGAAATTTGTTGCTAGAAAATTATGTATCATTGTGGAACTCGTATAAGATGCACTCAACAGTTAAATGGAATTTTTATCTGTAATCTTACAGAAGATTTATATAAATTACCTTATAAAAACATGGTAATAGAGGGAAAGAGTACCAAAAAAGTAACAGCAGAATTGTCAGAAGACATGAGGAAGCTTGAATAGTATGTAAGATGCATTATGAGTTTTGATTATTGTACATGCGTTTTAAAAAATTCAAGCATGCATGGCTGCATGTATTGTGTAATTTCTGATGTGAGAGGAAATACAGACCAGTGGATGACTTCCTTCTTGAGTATTTGATGCAAAAATATAGTATAAGCAGTTTAGAGTTACAGAAAGTCTGTCAGTCTTTGGTTTTCTTCTTTAACATGTTAAGATATATATATATTTTTTTTTCTCATATCTCACATATGGAATCTCTCATATTCAGGAAAGGTCAGCTCAGTAACAGTAATTTGTGAGAATGGGTGTGTAGGTTTCTGATAAAATAAAGGTGTGACATAGTTGGATTAGAACAGGTTATGGACCGTTATTTTATATTCTGCTAGTTACAAGAAATGCCTGTACATTCTGTGTTACACTGATTTTTGATCCTGTGTCAGTTTGACACAGAGTTTTGCCATCCTCTCCTGAATTTGCCATTTAAGCGGCAGCTTCCAGCATTTTGTTTGGTTTGCTAGGAAGAAACTACCTTGCTCTCCCTATGCAGTTTTGCAGAGGACATTATCAAGAGCAACAAAGTAAAGTTCTTGCAGTAGAAATATTGATTGTGCTTGTATTGCTTGTGCGTGTCTCATTAAAACAATTACAGATTGATTTCTCTAATTAGTTTCTCACTTGAGGTCTGCTGTGAACATTGAGCCTGGGAAGTGACATCATTCTGACTTTCTGCCCCTATTTCTGGTGATCTATGCAGAATGGTTCTTCAGTGGAGCGGGTTTGGTTTCTTGTTGTTGGAACTCCTTCTTTTGCCTGTATGTTCCAGAGGACCATCACTGATTTGAAGAGGGGATAAGTACTGTTTGGATGACTGTCTCTCCTTGTATATCTTCACAGATTTACTTCACAGTTGCCACATTTGATAGCTCGTTACCTCAGGAATTTAATATGAGCATGTGTTCTCTAATAGCTGACTTTTCTTCCCAGTTCATTGACTTGATTTCTTCCATGGATTTTCTTTGTAAGTATAGGTACTGGACATGTTATTCACTGGAAAAGTAACTGAGCAGCTACCCTCCGGGCTGGAATGTAATTAAGTTCCAGCAGTTCTGATGTTCATATTGAGCACTGTGAATAGCATGTAGGGTCAAATCCTGTTTACGTTTGGGGTCAGATCATGTCTGTTGTTGTGGTACGGGAGCTGTTAGGTGTTGTTTTGTTCACACTGACTTGGAAGGAAAGGGAATCTGTACATTCTTGTTGGAATTGGAAGGTAAAAATAGGTTGGTTGTTTTATCTTTTTATTTTTTTTTAAACTTAACGTTATTTGAACTTAATCTGTAAGAATGTAAGGTCTTACTTCTATTGAGTTATATTAAGTGACACTGAAGTTTGTATATTTTTTTGGTTATGGATATTCAAATTAAGTCAAAGCTGCTCGTAGCCTTTGTATAGCCTTTGATGGCCATATCTTGAATAAAGCAACTGTTTTTGCAAAGCTTGAATAGAAAGTTAAAATGTGTGTTTGAAACAAGTCTTCTCATCTGTTGCATCAGTCAGTTCCAGAATGGATAAGTGCAGATGAAGAAGTGATTAGGATTGTAATATTTTAGAGAATTTAGTAGTTTTGCCTTGGTTATCCTGCTGCAATACCAGTTTTCAGACAATCTTCACACTTGAACTTGGTTTCTGATGCTCAGTTGAACAGTGGCTGAGGGATATTAGCTAGCTAAGTGCTGCTCAGATGTTGGTACTCTGTAATATTTATGGTTGGGGTAAGGTAAGCTATAATCTAGGAGGGTGACATTAACTTGTTGATAAGGATAATAGTGAGTTGATGCTAGCACCTCCATTAATGACGTGGGAGCATGGTAATTACAAGAAAGGAAGTTCTTGCTTTAATGCCCAGCTTTCAGGTTCTGGAGAGCTGCATGGATGGCTGTTTTCAAGGTGCTTGGTTAAAAGCACATTTTATTATTGGTGGCTTCCGACTTATATTTAAATGTGTACCTACTCTTGGTCCACTTCCTTTTTTTTTTTTTTTTTCCTCCCCCCTTTTTTTAACTAATCCTGTGTTGAATGAATGCTTTTCCCCCCCACTTTTCTTTGTTATGCCATCCTGATCATTCTGAGGTATGTTTTCATAGGGGAGTTTAAAATGAGCTTCCTGACACATGTATTCTTTAGCTAATTCTGAACATGTCATAAAAAGGAATCTTTTTCTGCTACAGTAAATATTTTTGTAATACAGCATGCTTATTTAATGTAAGTAGGTTTCAGAGATACCATGCAAAATGGGACCCAATTTTATTAGAGTAGCCTAAAGAACTGAATAAATCCTTTAAGCCAATTGTATAAAAATGCAAATTTAAGTCAAGCAATTAAAAACAGATAGAAATTAGAGATTTGGATTTTGCAGAGCAAGCTTTCCACAGCCACTGCCAGATTACTATGCAATTTATCTGGATTCTGTCAGCGATAGTCAGACTAGATTTTGATAAAGAGCAGCAAATCTGTCCCTCCGTAGCTCCTGTGACTTGCCGCAAATTTCATTCAAGTTGAAGCATCTGTACAATCCCTTGAATAATTTGGAGTTAATCATTTGTACTTCACAGCCTCTGATAGGCCTTAGACTTGGGGGGTGGGAACAGATTTGGCTTTTTAATCGCCTTGTATATTGTACAGCGCGAGATAAATGACATAGACTTTCCGAAATCTACATTCTTGCTTCTGATGCAAAACTGTAATTAATTTTGTGCAGTGTTTCAGAATTGATCGTGGTCACTTGAATTTCTAATTTTTCATTCACTTCAAAGACTTTTTTTTTTTTTTAAAGAATGTGCTTAGAGTGTGTGAATGCTCTCTGATGCTAGTGTAGTAAATGACTATTTTACGCCTCTTTTTCAATAAGGTGAAACAGAGGTCAAGGCATGTGGCTCATGTTTATCTCTGTCCCAGCCTGCTTCAGGATGTATTTTCTGACTTGTAGGAAATACAATCAAACTTATGAAATTACATCTAAATACTTAGACTGCACAGTATTCACTTCTGCGCCTTGTAGAAATCCAAAAGGCTTCTTTCAGAAATCCCTTTCAGTATAAAACAATTAAGCACAATTTAGGCAATAATTACCCTAATTAACTACACTATAATGTTTGTATTCAAGATTATAGAAACATTGTATCTGTTCTCTACTGCAATAATAACAAGTCTTCCTAATTTCTCTGTATTGATAGTACTTGTATGTGCTTCTTTGTTTGGTATATTTCACTGTAAAAATATTTGTCAGTGAAAGATTGAACAATATGAATGAATTTGATTATGCCATTGTCAAAAACCCCATGCATCACAATTTCTTGTTTTTAATCACTACTGTAAACCTCACAGCCTGAGGGCATAGTTTTAATTTGGGTGCCTTACTAATGAAAAGAAAAAAATAATTGTTTTGCCTGGATTTAATAATAAGCAATAAAATCAGCCAACCAGATTTTACCTCTGCATTCAATCTCTTTTTTATTATAAAACATTTTTGTCCTTTTTTTAGATTACAGGCGTAGATACTGAACATTTTACTAATAAATATTTCAGTTTGCTTATGAAGGCTAATGCTGTCATCTGAATATGGAATTATATTTCTTTCATGCTTCATTATCATTTCATGGTAGTAATGACAGTGAGGCGATGGAATATTTACAGGCTTTTCAGAAGACATTTATCCAATACATTTCCCTGAAGGGCACCTAGGCTTAAAGATACATTATCCTTTTATAAAACACTGCCCAGAATCCCAATTTCTGAATCAACCAATCAGAACTTGTTTTGCAGCAGTTACTGCTAAAACCCTCAAGCCAGTCTCATATTAATCCTGTGAATCTGGTGGGGGGTGCATGTCTGTGAGTGGAGGGCTGGGGAGGAGGAAAGAGGTAGCATTTGCTCCTGAATCATCAGGCTTGGTACTTTAAGTAAAATGTGTTATTTCTTCTGTATTGATACGGTTTTTCAAACCTGTACTTAAAACATTTCATTGAAACTGGGTAGCCTGCAGTAGTAAAGGCTGGTCGTTCAAGTTTGGATATATCTTTTATATAAAATTTGTTAGACTTTTGCATTAACTTAAAATAACCTTGTCTGTCGTGTGGCTGCTAAATGAACAGATTCCTCGATCTCTGTTGCTGTAGATAAATACATTACAGGAATCCATCTTATTCTAAAAGTATTCAGGCATTCAATCTGTTGCTCAGTAGCTGGGTTCTCTCACAAAGAGCCTTGTTTGCTTTGTGTAAAGCTGCTGTAAGCAGCAGCACTTATTTGTGTCTATGTAAGATTTATTACTTTTAAATAAGGAAAGAATGCAAAAGTTTTACACTGCTATAATATCTTTCATCTAAAGGACTTCATAAGAGGCAGTACGTTACAGTGATTAGTATGTTGGAACGTTATGGAATCAGGATTTTGCTTCTGCTGCTGGCCTGCTTTACTGGTTTGTGTCCACACTGCATGTGGCAGAGCAATATGGAGATTTCTTTTCAGGTTCCAAAAGAAATCTACCTGAGATACCACAGAGCTCTGTAGGAGCTATATACTCTGTGCCTTTTGTTAAAGCTACCTTGAGGATCTCTGCTCTATGGCAATAAGTAATTTAGACATGACATGCACACCATTGAAATTAATATAGTGGAAATGTACCAATGCTGGCAGTCTCTGGTACTCAACATACTGTAAGGTGGCAAAAGGTGGAACTTTTAGTGAAAGCTGTAGAACAAATCTTTCTTAGAAAAAAATCCTCTGTAATAACAATGCAGAATTATCTCATCTGAGAGGTGCACATTCTAAACTGCATACAGCTTACGTTATCTCCCTCAAAGGGTTGATTACATTAATTTCTCCATCTAGGAGTTCTAACTTACAGCTTCAGAATGCTGAGGTATTTCAAAGTTTATGCAACATTTGCCACTAAAAAAATTGGCATATACCATCTGTTACCACATGCATGTATCCAAGATACTGCATTTTATCCCCAGAAGGGGTGTAGAAAATATGCATGTCTGCCAAAAAAGTTGAGTGGCTCTGGTGAAGTAGTCTGAAGTTACGTTGATGCTCTTTGGCAGCCAGTTTCAGTGCTTCTGGTAGTGCTGTAAGCAGGCACTTTTGCTCCTTTCCTGTCTTTCCTAAAATGTAAGTTTTAAACTTCATGTGGTCAAGTCACTTTGGGGCATTTTTTTTTAGTGGGCTCGAGACTCAGTTCTTTCTCTGACAACTTGGTCTTCATTTTTGCACACATTAAACAAATTTCAGAGCAAGAATAAAATAAATACCTGCATATTTTCTGCTCTAACTGCTTGTTTTTTGCTCAAGAACAGATAGAGATAAACTTGCTCAGATGTGCACCTGCATATCAATTTGGCTGCAAAAATAATTTCTTGTTCAGTTCCCAGTGTCTATCAATGTAACAGTGACTACACAGAGAGTATTTACCAGGTCTTGAGCCCCAGATGTTGTTGAAACAAAACTGTAAATCTCTACTCTATACACAAAGAACTAAGCTCTTAAGATGGGACTAATACACTCTCTTTTCTTTGATTGTATTAAAATATATGCATATAATAACCCGACTAGTGATTTACAAATTATTAGTGATTCTTGAGCTAGCTTGTATTTAGGTTTGGATAATTTAGAAGATTCCTTTGCTTCTTCAGTCATTGAACATCCTTTATGCCCATCAATATGGGACCAGTCATGCCCAACAACATTCTGATAAAATGGGCATTTTCTGTGTACCTTTCATTGGCACTGAGCACTTCCACTTATTTTCACAACATCAGGAAAAAAGATGCCTGACACATTTGAGCAGAAATCACTCTCGGTGGCTGTTAATCCCAACAAAACCATAAAGCCGTTCCACAATACAATTTATTTCCCAGTTAACAATCTTGTGTATATCTTCACTAATGCTGTTGTTTTCTCTGTAATCTCCATTCCAGTGGAGTGTAATCTCCACTGAAATGCTTAATGATTTCTAATGACTTCTAGATTACTAAAGCAAGACTTATCTTGTAGACTTTGTATACTTGTTGATGGTTTGTCTGAAGACTATAGGTATAAACATGTTGTGAGTCGCCATTTTGCACAAGCTGTGTTGGTTTTGGGAATTTCAGTGCTGTTGGCATTCTAGTAATAGTAAAGTTGCTGTTTTGCATATCTTCCTTTGTCTGGTGTACCTATAGCTGTAGTGGTTTGACATACTTATCTAATGCTGTTGAATAAACGATTTATAGAATGGTGGTTGTACCTCTGTGCGCTGTGTATTACCATTGGTAGCAGACTGCTGGAGGTACTTTGGAGCTCTATCTGAGGAGAAGGTGCCAATGCGAGGGTGGAATATGGATTCGTTATATGTATAATGTGGCTTGAAAGGGGTGTACAGTTTGGTATAAGTGGCATATGAAGGGAACTGGGCAGATCTTTATGAAACCTAACTTCAATGTAAAATCCCTGCCCTCCTCCCAAATTCAGAACTTAAATTATTGGGCTAAATCTAAAATGCTTAGATTCAGGATTTGGGGAAGTGCAGAAAAAACCAATTTCTGTGAACAATCATCTTAATAAATAACCCCATATTTTGTCCTTTTTTGTTCCTCTCCCCTTAATCTACAGAAACATCTGTCCTTGAAGATTAGATGCTTGGAGATGAGATACTCTGGATGCATGCAGATCCTTAGTTGTTGTAGCAGGAAGGATAGGTCGGCATGACAATTGCTCAGTATATTAGATACATGTAAGGTTCACTTAGTGTGAATGTTTCCAAGAATTAATATTTGGAAGCAGCAGCATGAGCTATTTCTGAGATCTTTCAGAAAAAACTTCCCTCCTTATGATTTACTTTGAAGAATAACACTTTCTTTCCAGAACTTGTTTCACAAGGTTGGCTTTAAGAGCATCAAAGGAATGAGACCTCTCTAAAGCGAACACTAAACTGAAGATATATTTGATTACAAAGAGGATTGTGCATAACAGTAATTTGTATCTCTAAATAACCTCTCATGCAGTAGATTTACAGCTGGGATGTGTGAGGGGGTGTGCCTCGTGCTACAGGATCATAAAACTTGTAGATAAAATGCAAGATATTACTGGAGCATGTCTTTCACCCCTGTGAGTGCTAGGTATCGCATCCTACAGTAAGACACTTTTTACCCCCCACACCTGCAAAAAAACCCCCAAAACAAAACAACCCCAAACCAAAAAAGCCCTACCAAAAAACCTCACCCACAAACCAAAATCACAACAAAACCAACCAACCAAAAAAATCCAGGGCAAATACATTTCAATTTAAGCAATTGGGTTTAAGCAATATTTTAAAAAAATAGAAAGTTCTGCAGTAGAAAAATCTGTTGCAGGCTGGGAAAGATATCATTCCTTGCCTGAGCAAGTAAACTACACTTGAACGCTATGGAATGTTGTTGCTATTTTGGCATCACTAGTCTGGTATAGCCTGCGTCTAGTTTTGGGATTGTTGTAACTTTCTCCTTCCCTCAGGATGAGCCCATTAGCATGCATTGAGTGCCAGCTGTAATCTTGATTTCTTTTCTGGTTGCAGATAAGAAGAAAAATGTTATAATTACACTAGACGGGGTTCTGAAATTGTGATTGTCTAAGTAATATCTTAGTAATTTTGCAACACAGGATTTCTCTGTTATTTCTCTTCTTAAAAGCCAAAGACTACTTTTCACCTTGTGGTTAACCAGGAAAAAGGGCTAACCTCAAGCAAACATGCCCCCCACCCCCCAGTCCCCAACTCTTAAACCTCCTGATAAATCCTAAGCAGCTGCATATGACTGTTATTACTCAGGAGAATTTGAACTCATAACATTTGAGATGAAAAAAAGGACTCAAAGCTGCTCCCCAATCAAGAATGAAACATTTCTACTCTGCAAGACTTGCCTCAACAAAGAATAAATCTGTAAATCATTAACTGTATTTTTTCCTTCCTTCGCTCTCCCCCCACCCCAAGTGTGCATCACTGTGTACTGGTTTAAGGCAGACACAACCCCTTGTAAAGTCGTCATGGCTGGAATCCGATACAGCACTTGCTTTAAAATCCACTTTGATCAGTGAACATTAACCAAAGTGTCGACAAAAGGTCATTTGGCCTCAGGGAAGAAATAGAAAATTTTATGTACAGAACACATTGCAGTGAGTACAGGGTCATTATAACTGTGAGAATAGCTGGTGTCGTTGTGGTTGGTTTTTTGTTTGGTTGGTTTTTTTTTTTCCTTGACTACTGTATGACTTTGAACTTGGCATGGAAGCACAGGCTGCTGAAGCAAGAACTCCTCCCTCCAGTGATCACATGAGCCCCTGTGAATTTTTGACAGGGCCAGTAAAGAGCTGTGTCCCACAGCAGAGATCATATTTTTGACATAGCACTTCAATTGCAAAAATGTTGATGACCAGTGCAAATGTATCGATTTGGTGTTTTTTTCGTTTTGTTTTGTTTGGTGTGGGTTTTTTTTTTTTTTTGTTTCCTCAATAGACCAAAGTGTTGTCTGTAGTTAGAAGAGGAGAAGAAAGCTAGTGAAACAGAGTTGAATCTACTTCTTAGAAGCCTGGGTTATCAAACTCATTAATCTACATGTCAAGAGGCTAGGAATGAATAATTGTGTGTAGAATTTATCTGCCAACATGATAGCTACTTTTCAGCTCTCTCTTCAGAGCTCTTTCATTGTGCTTGGCTTTATTATATGCTTTGTCTTTTCTATTTCTAGTCTGTTGGGGAGGTATAGAAATATGTACCTCAGCACTACAGAGGACAGTTGCTTTGAAACATGACACTGGTTAGTTCTTTGCATGCACATTTATTCTTACCTAGGTTTTTAAGCATCAGGGTAGCTTGCAAGATTTACTCTTTGTTCAAATGTTAATTCTTAGCATTATGAATATTATTCCATAAAAAAAAAAAAATCACCTTAGAGAGGTAACATCTTTGTGCCATTTTTGACAGCTTTGTGGACAATATAGGCTGCTTTATTAAAATAGTGTTCTTGTTAGCAAAGCTTTAAATGATGAGGATTCAGAGCATTTTATAACAATGATGTTTCAAGAATCTCGGTAGAACTGGGCTGCTCTCTATTATTTGCTACAGGGATTTTTGCTGTTGTGAAAGACAAAATCCAAAACGAGAGCTGGTGTGGAGGGGGTAGTAGAAAGCAGCTTCTGTGAGGATGTGAAACTAATGTGACTCAGGATATACTATAGCTAACTTTCTTTCTGGAAGAGTGTTGTCCTGATTCTGATCTTGAACTTGTTTTATGCCAGTGTGGCAGTACAGTAGTTTGATTTATCCAGAATTTCCTCTCTGTTTTGTTTATACCAAATTTGTATGCCTTGGTCTTGCTTACTATGTAAGACAAAATGTTCATATGATTCTGATGTCCGAATTTTATTTCATATGTATAGTATCTGGGAGCTGCTGGTCTTAGCAACTTCCTGGTGTGTGTGGTGTGGTTTTTTTTTTTTTTTTTTTTTTGTGTTGGTTCTTTTTTTCTTTTCTTTTATTTTTTTTTTTTTTTTTTTTTTACTAAGATCTATGATAATGTACCACAGTTACAGCCTTTGCTGTAAAAACCATTAGGCCAGACTAGTGTCTATCTTACTGATACCCAGGAATTTGTAGACAAGAGTAATATATATTAGTACTCACAGCAAAAATTATACGTGCTGTTGGGTGCTTCCTTTCTTTTGCCTGAGCTCTTTGAGGCATCTGTCCTGTTATCCAGCACAACCAAAATGCTTCATAGTGTTATTACCTGGGTGTTGCATTTCTATTCCTTTTCCCAGTACTCTGTATGACACTGATAGAAAAATTCAGTATTTGGCCCTTATTACACTGATATTAAACCATTATAATTTGACTAGCGAAAGGTAGATAGTTTATTTTTAAAGGGTCATGAACAATGCATTCTCATATTTTCACCAAGACATGCCGTAACATTTGATGAAATGAAAATCCGTAATGAGAAAGGGAGGGAGCTTTGTATTCAGGGTGTATGTGGTAACTCAGAACACTGTTTACTGTAACAGAATGAAAGTACTGCAAGTCTAAGTGGTTTCAATGATGTTTCCTTCATCCCAGGAGCATCTGAACCCAGCTTCTGCCTTGTCAGCCACATTTATGATGTGTTCATAATTAAATGTCCACGAAGCTCACAGCATGCTGACCACAGAGGGGCCATAAGCAGTAAAGATAAATGAGAGAGAGAGATGTAATATTGCTTCACTTGTGGGTTTAGTCTGATGTTAAAGATTGTCAGTGATAATTATTAATATGTGACCTGGTTGAGTCTTTATGTGAACAATCACAATTTTAATAAAGTGGTAAACTCTGCTCTCTCAGTGTAATCTCACTCTATATTTAATTGTTCTACAATTAATTCTAGAATTTCAGGACAAATTTCAGTTACTGAAAAATAATATAGTAGCCTATTAATATAAACATGCTGCTATTAACACTTTTATTTAAAGCTCAGATAAGACTAAAATTTGAATGACAAATTGAAAAGAATAGCTATAGTCTAAGTTGTGGTAGGGATCAAATCTAATTTGATCAATTATTTGTCACCTCAAACAAGTCTTAGGAATCCTTCTTTGTTAATATCAATAAAGAATAGCTGAATGTGCCATATATGGCATTTATAATTCTGTATCCTTATGCACCTAAACCTCCAATTTACTGCAGTGTGTCCACTGACCTGATTGTTGCCAAAAATATCTTCTTCGTGGAACTGGAAAAATGCTTTGTTGTTACATTTGATATTTAAGACTTGCCACTTATTTTCTTCCTTCTGCTTACATCTCAATTTTATTTATGGACAATTGACCAGAAGGTATATTCCAGCTTAGGAAATTAAAATACTGTAAAATAAAGGTATTTGCAAAGAAATGCCACCCTGTGACTGGCACACTGCTAAAAACTGCCCACTGAATATTTCCAGTTTCTTCTCTTACTTATTTCAAATAATTGCAATTGTACAAGAGGGTGTTTTTGTTCAGTTATATGAGGCAATGGCACTGTGATATAAAATATTATTTTTGAAAGACCAGTGAGTATACCAAGGCAACAAGTTACTATAAGTAATGATGTTTTGGTGTTTTAAATTTGGACTTATAGGAATGCCAGATACTCTACAATGCTGCATCTGAATTTTCCTCCTTTTTTCCATCATTATAGAGATGGAAGGAAAAAGGGTGAATTGTAAAAATCAGGTATTTTAAAATAGCCTGCAAAGTTTTTAGAGAGAGTTACTTCTTTTGTTGTTTCAAAACAAATAATTTTACAATTTTTCACATAAAGAATGATTTAATTTCCTATTCAGAAATAAATGTTATTTTGGAGTGTGTTTGTGTGTGTGTATGTTTCAAAGGCAATATTTTACAGCTGGAATTCCCATCTGCTGTATTTTCACGTGCATAACAGCTGCAGTTACTAGTTATTACTTACTTAGTAACCGATTACCCATAGCGCTTCATAAATTCAGGATCAGATTCTGGCACTTTTACAAGTATTTGTTCTTGATTTTATGATTGTTTTTTCTGAAAGGTGGAAAGAAATTGTTCATCTGAGGGATGATAACTGTGAGTAGGTAGAACCAAATTAAATAACAGATATGTTCTATCATGGTCTTAATGGGTTTATTTGTAAAGTAAGATACTACGTAGCCTTAGTGCAAATAGGAGAAACTGTCTTAGAATTTTTTTACTTTGAATTTGGAAGAACAGTGGGAGCTGAGAGGTGAAAATTCTGTTTCTTTTAAGTGGCTGTTAGGGCATAGTCTAAGCACAAAATACTACCAAACCGTTTTCTACTGCCTAATATGGATGCTTATGCAGTAACAACTTCATGCTAGTCTGCTGTGTATTAAAATGTTCCTTGATTATCTGTGCTCTAAAAGGTGCAGTTTATCCTGAAGTCTGACCATTTCTTTAACTCACCAGTGTATGCAAACTATTAATGATACTTAAGTGATGTGTACTTAATGGATAGTAGTTTTATGACATCAATAAAAGTAATTATATGCACTAATATGGTAAAAAAAAAAAAAGTAAAATTCAAGGAAATGTTTATTAAATGCAATCATTTATTGGAAGCAAATGCTGTAGCATTGTCTTTGTTTGGTTGATCAGCCCAAGCATTTTATCAAAGTTCGCCTGTCAGACTTGCATGTCTTTGCAAGCCTAATTGACGCTAATAGACTTGAAAAGAGGAGGAGTAAACTTAGAACATAATGCATGTATAAAGATCCAGAGAATTGGTAACTAGTTATAAATGCATTGAAGTACTTTCAAATGAAAAGCTTAAACAAAGGAATAACATTTGGATAATAAAGAAGTCCATTACGCTTAAATGGCTATGAGCAGGTAAAAAAAAAGGTGTTCTGTCAAATCAATACTTGTACTGCAAAATTAATCACACATTTGACAAGACATGATTCTGTGTTATTTCCACCTACTGTATCTGATTCCATCTGAACATCCATTATTAATAAAATAGTCTCTCTCAAATTCATTATCCCAGAATAAATACCTTAGGTTTTTTTTTATAAAACGTAGATTTGAAATATTATTTCACAATTCATTCAGTACAGATATTTGTTGTGAATATTTTTCTCCATCTCACTTAAATAATTGTATCTTTCTTCCATTAGTTCTGTTCACATCATATTTATCTTTTTTTTATTTTACACACGACTCAACTGTGAAACTGTGGCCTACATACAAAATGTCACTCAAACTAATAGAGGTTGAGCACTCTTGATTTTAGGAGTACGTAATCTCAATCTGTTTGCTACAGATTTATTTCTTCATTTATTTATTTTCTACAAATGAGGACCATGATAGTTGATTACTGCTTCTGAACACTATAAACAGAGAGTTTATGAAAAAAGCTGTTAGTGTTGCAAATGGTGATGACTCTGGGTGGTGGGAAGAAACAAAATGAAAAGATCTAGTCTGGTTCATGCTGAAGTAAATGAGAAGAAATAGGAAAGTCAACAGTCTTGACCATTTAGATTAGGATGTTTAAGGGTTTTGTGAGAGCCGCATCAGAAGGACTTGATTTGGTCTTCCAAAGGAGGGGATGGAAACCATCTTTTAATTGCAACCTTATATTTTAAACCTGTGTAGGAAAGTCTTTTTCATCAGTAACAGTTTATTTTATGTCTGTATTCCATAACCTTTTGAATAATTTTTATAATAGTAGATTGTGATAATCTGCATTTTTGCCTTGCAACCAAAGATTTTAAAATAAATTGCAAAACTCCAAGTGTTTATCGTTAAGTCAATAGAACTATAGCATTTTGGCTGTTCTTTTGTGTGTAACTTTTTTAAGATCTGAAAAGAAACAGAATGAAAACAAATATTTAATGCTTACTTCTAGGAAGTAAAATATTTAATACATAGTCATTTTGTAGCTTTCAAAATCATAAGTATTAGGATCCATTGTTCAAATATAAAAGTTCACTGGACTTAATCTACATCAGTGGATTGCTAGTTTTTTTTTTTTTTTTGACTGTCTGGGTAATAGTCTAATGAGATAATGGAAATATACTTTTTCATTGAAACGTTAAGTTCTCACTGACAAACTTCAGAATGAAAATGTGAGTGTTAAACTCCATTCCTTTGTAGTAGACATTTGACTGTGCAGTTACTTTTATGTTATTTTATAATGTTGACAATTTTATACTAGATATTCAGAATTCATTATAATAATAGAGCATTGTTCATAAGACACATTTGCTTATGTGCTAGATAATGAAATATGATAATATACTTTGCAAGGCTCCAATGTAATAAAAGAGTTCAAATTTGCTATATACGTGTAAAGAAGTAAATGAAATCACTGCATATGATGCATTTCATTCCCAGTACACATTATACACAATAAGCAGAGTGTTCATGGTGAAAGTTCTGAAAAGTATCCAATGGGCTTATGAGGTTTTACTGGCTTTCTAAACTGTTATCTTGAGACATGTGATGGGACTTAAGTCTAGACTCTTGTAAGTACACATACCATTGACTATCAACATGTAACTATCAAAATTCTTAGCTAACTAGGTGCTAAGAAAAAAACAAACAAACCCTCTTTCCTTATTGTAAGTGTCTGATAGTTCTCTGTATGGTTAATCTAGAGGACGAAAAGTTGAAATTAGGGCCTTGTTGAAGTTAATGGTAAAACTCATGTTTTCCTGGCTCGGGTCAGGATGTAATATAATGCCAACATCAACTGTAATTTAAATTGGAATAGTTAGTGTTGAAATCAATAAATAAATGTATTTTAAAGAGACAACAACCCCCAAACTAGCAGATGTATGCTGTCAGGTGTTGGCCACAGTGACTACAGTAAGGAAGTGAGCGGAAGTCAATGCTTGGAATGTCTTACTTTCCCTGATCCTGCATGTCACCAAAAATGTGTAGGGCATATAGGCAGTTATCTTTCCTAACTTCGGGGAAGTACATGATGAGTACTGTATTCTTAAGAGAAAGAGAGGCTTTAGGATACAAAATACCACCAGCTGTTGAGTGTTAGCTTGAGGGAAATTATTAGAGGAAAAATAGCTTTAAGCACTTTGATTGTGGTAACTTTGGAGATACCAGTTTGCCTATGTATCATTTCTTACCTTTTTTTTTTCCTATTTTTGTATTCATAGAGTAACTTTTTTTCTGCATGGCACTGAGTATCCTGGCACTTAATCAAATTCTAGAGACAGTTTAGTTGTATTACGTGCCAATTCTAATCCTATAGACCTGGATGTGCAGATGAAAGACACAAAAGTGGACTTTTAACTAAAGATTTTTAACTTTATTTTTATCTCTCTCACTGTCTGCATGTAAATCTTGGACCCACTGCATGGAAATGCTCTTAGGCAAAGGATACTGTTTCATCAAATTTTGGACCGTATTCGGTAAGAACAGAGGAGAGCTGTTCTGTGATGAGGTGAAGGTGTGTACCTCTTTTCACAAGTTATGGTCTAGTAAAAAAAGTCAGAATCCTTTAGAATCATTGAGCTGCTAAGTAAACTCAAGTTCTTGACAAAGAATCTAGACATTTAAAGGTGATATGGCCTTTGGGGTTTACTGAGTGCTACAGGTGTTGATGGCCTGTACTTCACTTAATCAACCATATGTCCTTGAAAACCATAGAAGCATCAGCTAAATATACCTAAATGAGCTTTATGTATATTAAGCAGAGAAAAATACCATTGACCACTGCATTTGAAGTGGTAGGGTACTCATAATTGAGAGTAACGTGCTCTTGATGACTCTGCCATTTCCCTTGTGATCTGGTATACCTGCATTCTGAACAAATAGTTAATAAGGTTTGGTGCAAATAAATGTCACTTTCTTCCTAAAGTCCAGTATATGGTGGATCTGGAGTTGAAGTGGGATGGGGTATTTGGATAACTGATTTTACCGATACTGTTAGCCAGACAGGAATATTTTTCTTGCATTTCTAATGCGTTCATCAGAAGCCTTGCTGTTGAGTAGTTGAATGAATTAGAACATCCCCCCGCCCCCAACCATTTTTCGCAAGTTTTTTCATTCTAAGAACTATACACATTGTATGACCTCATGCAGAACTGATCAGAAATCAAGATTAGCTATATTTCTAACATAAGTGAATTAAAAATGAAAATACTATAGGAAATTCGAGTTTATAAACTGTAACTTATATGAGTATGTTGTATGGTTGGAAAGAAAGATGAAGTAGGTTTTTTTGTTTAGGTTTTTAATGGCCTGTTGCTTGTTGCTTTCATCAGAATTTGGATATATCCATGTTCTTTGCCTCGTACTGAGTGATAACACTCTATGAAACTTGTGGTTCTTATGATCTTATTTTAAGCTTGTAAATGATGACAAAGAGTTCAATTTGGGTGCTCTAATTGTGTTCCTGTTTTGTTCTAGTGACATAATAGAAGCAGATGTTGTGTTAAATGTAACTTTTCCCTTTTAATACGAGGTTTTCTATATGCCTGCTCATCAAGTGAGTTGAGCAGGTAACTCTTCTGTAGTTAGTATTTGATTAATATGACGGTCATGCCCACTTACTCCCCGACTTGAATGTATGCACTTTCATTATAAAAGAAAATATAAATGGCATTGATCATAGCTGAAAAAATGGCTCCTCCTGATGTCTTTCTGGATGGCAGTTGTAGAATGCTGTCTTTAGGGAAACCTTGCTGATTCTTGATTCATAAAGCTATTTTTCTTCATGTTAGAGATAAGAAGAACTCAAAGTGGAAATGGAGCTAGAGCCAGAAAATGCCAAGGGAGTTTCTTCATTCAGCTATCGGGAAGCTGACAGTTAAATATACTCTTGTCCCTTTCACTAAGTGTTATTATTACCTCTCTTTGCTCTGATGATTTCTGGAGTTACCAATGTGCTGCTAAGGTTGAAGCAGAGAACTATTATAAATTCATATTTTGGAATATGAATTAATTTTTCATCAGAGCAGATATTTCTTGTTCTGCCACAAATTCTGAGGATTTGTGCAAAGCTCTGTTGCTGTGATCATCAAAAGATAAATAAAGATAAAATTGGTTAACTTTGGGGTTTAGATAATGAGACTTCAAAGTTGACTTCTTTCTCAGCTGATCACATTTACTTTTTTTCATTAAACATTTGGCTTTGATATTGCAAGAAGCAGTTTTATTGTTTTAGGATACCTCACCCTTTTTTCATTGTCATGTTAGGACTCCATCAGCTTGGGAGTTTCCCTGGACCTAGGCATGCAGGCAAGAAACAAGAGAAGAAATAATATCACTATTTTGTTAGGGATGCCATACCTCAAACTTATTTGACTAAGACCTGTGATGAATAAAATTCCTCTACAAGAAGAGTTTTTTGCTATTAATAAACTTTTTTTTTTTTTTTTTTTTAATGATCTGGTGTGGCTGGTGTGACCAGCCATTCTTTGTAACCTGATTTTTCCTACTGTGAGTTTGCAGTCCTTTCTGAAACTGAAGGATTGTATGTAATTTATTTCATGGGAATGTTTTATGCTTGCAAGAGATGAACAGATGTTTAGAAAAACAAAGCTACTAGTCACTAGCTTTGTTACAGCTATGCTAGTGATCAAATTGTATGAATTTTACCGCATAGCTGTATTGGAATGGATGTTTCAGAGGCATTTCAATCAAAAGTGGTGCCATTCTGAGTTTGAAACATAGGCTTAGATTTATTTTTCTAGCAGGGCAATCCTCAAAGATTATGCTTCATGCACCATTTTCAGGCGTGTCAACATCCCTTACAAAATACAAAGATGAGCGTTAGTCATAGAGGTGGCACAAAGTAATACAATAAAATGGATTTATTTCATCCTAATTTATTTAAAATGTGCATAGACCGAACTGGGGTAAAATCTGTGAGATGAAATATCCTGTTCACATGAATATATTGGAGCAAAAAAATCAACACTATTCTAACTTTGAAAGGAAAAGAGGAACACGTGGCCTGCTTTTACAGACATGGATGAAAAATGTTGTAGTGATGCATTTCACAATGTTTGCATATAGATTTTACTTTCTGATGTCCAAAATTATATATTCATTGTAGTCTGAGCTGTCCTGTAAACTCTGGGCATACTGTTCAGTGGCTATTGCAAGTCAAGACTTTTTTTTCTTTCCCTGGCTGTGCAGCTGATTTGAAGCAGTGCCTACTGATGTAAGGCACAACCTCTGCTCATTTTTATTAAAGACAAAACTTACTTTTTAATATCATTAGTATTAGTGCTTTAAATACAGCTCTGAGTATAAAGCTGTACTGCCTCAGTGGAACCAAGTACATCTAAGCTATGATTAATCTTTGCTTAGAAAATGAACAGTGACAGTGTAGCAAGGCTTAAGTAGATAAAAAGTATACCTCTAGTCGAACTTCATTGATCTGGATACTAACTTCTTACACAGTTTGGGCTGTGTTCCCTAGGGTGTACCTGACCATGATCTAAGCTGAAATTTCTCTAGAGCTGGTTCTCTGCATTCACTTTGACATATGCTTAGTTTGTACTTTATCAAATATAGCATTCCTCCATCTCCCCACCTACAACTTTTCTATCTTGCCACTCTACTTTCTATTTCAGCATATAAGTGAATTAAAAGCTAGGCTGGTGTGTGGTGGGGTTGTGCGGTTGGTTTTTTGTTTGTTTTGGTTTGGTTTTTTGTTTTGTTTTCTTGGTTGTTTGTTATTTCCCCTCTCTTCCTCCCCCTCACCTTGTCACAACACCTGTCAAGAACAACAAAACTGAGTTATACCTCATAAAGCTTTTCAGGATGACAAGATGGGCTTTATCCTCTTACAGGCGAGACCAAATGCGGTCCTTTAGGATATTCTGTTTCAGTTTGAGAGTGTCAAACTGCCAAAATTTTAAGTGGGTATGCCTGTTTCTGCAGGTCTGTTCTTTGCTGGCTGAAGATCTCAAAACACAAAAACCATTAGGCAATGTAATGACCAGGAGTTTTAAGGTCTAATTCTAACTTTGGCCAAGCATCTAGAGATATGCAAAAAGATATCTGTCTAAAGATAACAGCTTCTTAGATTCACATCAGATAATTGAAATGATTATTTTGTAGCCAAATAGTCTATTGGAATAGTATTGAAATTGAGTAAGCTAGTTCTATAAAATCACTAAATTGCTATACTAGGGATGACTTAAATTTTGCTTTTAAAATTCCATCATTTTTTATTAAAAGCATGTAGTTACTACTATTCTGACAAAGATATCACTGATATTGTTAACTGATAAGATGCTAAATTAAAAAAAAATTAAGCTCAAAAACCCCAAATAAATGTAATGCCAGAATTTCATTAAAAGGAAGTATGGCATGGGGGTATGCCAAGATTTATGATTGATGCATTATATTTTGTATCAAAAATAATATTTAAGCACTGCTTTTCATACGTAAGAGTAGCAGCGATGTTTTTCAAATAATAGCTGTTGTTTTGTGTTTGTCAGACTTAGTGAAAAGCTCCAGTGACCACAAAAGCAAATATATGCTGTTTACATCTAACAGAGGTAAGTGTAGAGTTTGGCTTTGCTGTCGTCAGTCAGTTCTTAGTGAGAAGTGTCATCAGCTTCTGGAGGGTTTTATGGATCTGAAGTCACTTGAATTGGGCTTAACTGCATTAGAGGGGCATTACATGACAGGAGCTTTAGATGACTGGTTTATCTACTTGCAGTGTTACAGCAGTCAAGTTTCCTTCGCTGCTTGTTACTTGAAGACTCTGAGGGGTTGCACGGTATCAGCTGATGTGCCAGAGTACCAATGATACCAAAATAAGCATAGGATTAACAGAGGAAGGAGAGAGAGAGAGAGGGGGGGAAAAAAAAAAAAAAGGCATTCAGGGCGTTGGCAAACGTTGCCAGAATGCCAGGCTCTGGTGTAAGAGCACCCCAGCACTGACAAATTTATAGCTTTTGTTATGTGAGCTGCCTTTCTCACTTTCACTCCGTCTCTGTAGATACAGTCTGTTAGGGTCAGAGCTGAACACCAGGAGTAAATATGAAACATTGTGGTGCTAAGCCCTGGGAAAAAAGCCACAGCTTTAGGAGCTCTGATATAGAACAGAGGTTTTTCGCTCTTATGTGTCTAAAGAGAGCAGAGGGTAAGAAATTGTGTGAGTGCAGGAGGCCAATGTACATTGAGTACTGCAAAAAAACCCAACATGAAAGATGAGAGGCAATTTGGATTGCATTAAGAGTAAAGTCACCAAGCCTCTCTAGCCTGGAAACGACTGCCAGACAAGGTATGCATTTAATTTAAGTATGCATAATCCCCCCCAAAATGTTGTAAAAGTAATTTTTAACTTTTCACCTGCAAATATTGTATTTAGTGTCCTAAATAATGATGGGTGGCACCAAGATGTGATTACCTTGCTTCATTTGAACTAAATACACAGAGTTCCGTAATTTACTCAAATGACAAGGATTACTTGCTTTGACAGTGTATGTCATATGGAAATCTCGTGGGACTGAAAATTAAGATGGATTAAATACATGTTCAAGATAGTCTGTCTCCTGAAATTTTGGGAAGAAGCATATGGGATTGAATCGTGAACAAAGATGTACATTTCTGTACCTGTCTCCTAGGTTTTTAATAATTTAATTGAAAGCCAGGATCTGAATATCTGTAAATGAGGACAGATATTCAGTAACTTGTTCTGAACCTGGTTCCATGTGTTTTGAATGTAAATTTTCTTTAGATGGTTCTGTAGCCCTGTGCATCTGGTAAGGTAGTGATGGGGAGACATGAAGCACATGGAAAAATGATAAACTAGTTAGGAAAATGCTGCCCCTCAAGTCCTTTGTTCTTAAGAGTAGCCTGATCTTTAGATGGTCAAATAGATCACACTCTTGAGATGTATTGGATCAGTCATGTATATAAAAATCAGTTTTGACATGAAGGAGAGTGGTGCCTAGGTGAGAAGTAAAGTGGTAAAATAATTCCATTATTACAGGCTGACAGGCTTTTAACAGGAGCTAGGCATGGCCTTGTTTGTGAGGAGCTACATAGATCCAGCTGGGATGTAACACATGGATTGGCTATTGCTTGAGCAGCAAGGAATTCTGCGGTTACCCTGAATGTATCAAGTTGTTCTGCTGGGAGGACCAAACGCTAGAAGGGTGCTCGCAATACTTTGGGAGTATTGTCTAAGTTTTCTGTGCCCTGCCTGGGGATGCTGAGAGACACTTCAGTGCCCAAGTTACATATTCTTTCTAGCAATTGGGATGTTTGGCTTGCTATTGCTAGAATCGAATGAGCTGGTTTTAAATGTTTAAGACCCCTTGCTGCCCTGGGTTCAGGGTGTTCTGCAGGGTTGGGTAGTTGGGGTTAGCCCCATCATGGAATGGCTGCTCAGATAATCCTTTGAGAATGGTTTGCCTGTGCTAAAACTACGTTTGAGGATGGCTCCTCACATTAGGAAGACAGGTTGACAAGTTCCTTTCATGTTGTGGAGGAGGAATCTGAAGTAGGAAGTTTAAAGCCAGTGAAATACACGACTTGAACTTCCCTTTCTCTTGCGGAAGGTTCTGAGGCGAGGTTATAGCAGGCTTAACTGGTAGCAAAACCAGAAAAGATGTGTTTTATTATGGACATGCTGACATGGAAGCAGGGAAATACCAGGAAATGTTAGGAAATAGCGCGAGACCACATGGGATTTCTCATCGGGTGCCTTTGATCTCAATGATTTCTCAAGAGGAATATATACTTTGGGCCAAATAACCTGCTAGTTGTAGAAAGGTGTAAATGCCTCTTGCTGCTTGCTCTATTAATTTGCTGTATGAGAGCAAATGAATAGATTATTCTGTCCTCTATGCATGAATTAAGCTGTGAGGGGATAGTATAGATGATTGGTTTTAACCTGTTAGTGTCTGAAAGACATTCAAAACAAGACCTAGTTTGTCTGTCTTCTTCCTTTGTATATTTATGCCCCAAAGCCTCAGTGTTGTTCAAAAAAGAAATCCGTATGTTGTTTCTTATTCAGTCTTTCATTTGCAATTTTAATATAAACATAACTAATATAGCAATGTAGAACTAACATGATTAATAAAGCAGCTCAAGTTGTATTTTGTAAAAAAATAAAAAAATGCACTATTTTAGAACTTTTGTGTAGATATCAAATTATTATTCCCTCAAAATAAATGAACACTACATATATTACTTAGCATTTAAAATGGGAAAAGTTGAAATGGACATGAGTTCACATTTTAACTGAGTATGCTAAAAATCATATACCTCAATAACAGATTAATTATTTTGTCACTGTTAATATGTCTGTCTTGAATGGACATTGTTCCATTGACTTCAATCTTGGTTTCAGTTCAGTTGACCTTAAAAGAAACCTTAAAAAAATAAAAAATGTCATATGTCTTTGAACAGGCTCTTGAACCTTTGTGGTTTTTGCTCTTAACACCTGGAGTAGATAATGTTACTGTATTGGTTGAAGGATACAATGCAGAAGCAAGGTGAACTCTTGGGTTTGCTTCCATTTTAATCTGGAGTGGAATACAAAAATCATAGCTGGTTATGAACAGCTATTGGCACAAAAACTTCTATTTGTGTCAGTTATTGTGTTTTCTTGTTGTACTTTGATACTCACTGGACTACAGGGACACTGGTTTAATGTGATGTATAGTGGAAAAAAAGCGTAGAGCTGCAAAAAGATGTTGGTTGCATAACACACAAATTCTTCTCTGATGTGTCTTGTGCACCCCATTTGGTGGTAGCAGCTATGGAAAAAATAGCTAATTTCCCAAGAGAAGGCATACTATACATGTTCAGTGACTAAAACGTTAAATAGGAGAGGGAAAATAACATGGAATCCACAGGCTATGGTGTTACCAATTTTATGTCACCGTCTTGACTGAACTTAGCATTATATTTTGTGTAACACAATGTCCAAAGTAATGTAATTAGCAATTCCTCTTCCTTAGTACCCTAAATATCTATTAGAGAAAAATATGACATATGTAGTTCAAATAAATGTATGATTTCTAATGCTGACTACCAAATAGTTCATATAAAAAACTGTTTTGTTTTAGCCTCAGGATGGCCTCATTTGTTTTCAAACCTGTTCAAATATCAATTATGTTGATAGGGGACAGAATTTCAATGTTTGCCATCTCATACCAGGTATGGAAGCAAAAGCTGTATTTGTGTTTGCATGAGGATACCAATATATGTACATAAAAACTTCACATATGCAATGCTGTTGATACCATCTTAAAAGTCATACTGAGACCCTTGGGAATCTGGACCAAAATTCTGTTCTTCAGTTACTTTGTGTGCAAGACTTCTAAGTGTCGTGGTAATCTTCTCTAAAACTAAGTTTACTGGCTTTTGGGTTAATTTTATAAGTTCCTTTCTCATTTGTTTTTTTTTGTTTAAAATATTGTTGATGTCTATGGTTTGCCTTTCCCCCTTACAAAAGGAACTTTATTTCAGCATCTCTTTGCACAATGATTAAATTTTATTAGGTGTTGCGAAGGGAGACAGGGTGGGGTTTGTTTGAACTTAATTTGTCTGTAAGCTGTGATTCTTTCCAACTATAACATACAAGCCTCAGGGCTACTCTACTCAGTCAACTTGTCAGTCTTTAGACTCTAAGGTTTTGTGCAGCAGAGTTTGTCCTTTATTAGTGTTCACAAAGCATTTCTCATGCGGAGAGTGTTGCTATAATTAAATTACACAAAAACAGTGAAACACAAAGTAGAAGTTTTAATCAAAAGTGTCTTTTGCCTGCTAATAAGACTGTTCAATCTCATAATATAGCCTTATCTCCAGATGACTTCCCTGTGTATCTCCAGCTGCTTCCAAGACCTAATCCAATATTCCCTGGTGACTTGTTCCTTGCTCCTAAGGATTGAGACAGCACCTGATATCCTGTTACTTCCACTTTCTTGTCATCTTTGAGCATGATGTTGTGAAACAGTTTCTGTGTACTTTAGCCTGTGATGTCAGGAAAAGTGAGAAAGTACTAATAAGAAACCTCCTTGAAAAGAGTTGGTATCTGTATGAGTATTACAGACATCATGTGATGTTTCAGCAAAAATAACGTTACTAAAGTGGATGCTGTGTCTGGTTTTTTTTTTTTTTGTTTGTTTGTTTTACTTCTTTTTTTAACATGTGTATCAAAGGGTTTTTTTTCTTTGTGTTTTCATTGTCCCAATTTTGTCTTCCTGCTGTACAGAATAATTGTTACTTTTGATTTGTTTTACTTAAAATTATAATATTCATTTAGCATATTCGGTTTTACCAAGCATTTATGTGTCATGAGTAAGACCTCAAAACTAATTTCTTCTCTGTTTTGCTATATGTTAAGGTGAATTTGGACTCTTGATTTCTCTGCAGCTGAATTCATAGTAACTGACTTTTAAAATGTGACTATGAAAATGAGTAAGTTATGTGTTATGTGTTCTTTTTTTTTCTTCCCCCCCTCCCCCCCTAAGATCACATTATCCAGCAACTGGGACTTTAAAGAAAAAAAGCATGAAATACTGGGAAATTAATAATATATTTGTGATATTTGTCAATACTGAGCATTTCATTGTATATGGATGGGTTAACAGTTTACCAGATAATTGCAGTCTCACTTTGCTGTTTTGCTTTCCACATTTGATCCCAACTTTTATAAGGAATTACCTTCTATAAATCCCTGTTAAGGTTAGTCGGACGACTACTAGCACTTTTATGTTGGTATTTATTTTGAATATTTAGCTTCGCTATAAGGGTAGTGACTATGTCCATTCTGGAGTGTGGTTTCCTTAGCTCACTTAAGTGTGTGCCTGTTAAATATAGCATGAATGAAACCATCAATGTTTTACTGATCTTTTGTTGCCAGTTTCTTTTCTGCTTGCAAAGCCATTTACACATGATCGAGTCTGGGATAGACTGTGCATTTCTTCAGCTGAGGTTCAGTGTTGCCCCTAAAAATTTTGTGTGCATAGTAAGTCAGGCTTTGAATGAACATGCAGATTTCTAAAGAAAGGCATATTCTTTGAATATTGCAATATTAGACCATTTTCCTCAGTGAATTGCCCCACTCTCCAGTGGCAGCAATCCCAACTTGACATGAATCTTTGCATTATATCAACAACATTTTTGTATGTGGTGGACAAATTGTTGTCCTTCAGCATCAGACAAACAGCATCTTACCTAAACTCTTTATCAGAACAAATATCCATAAACAAATTTTACCTGGTTTAAAGTTTACCTTCTTTATATACCTTTTACATTACCCCAGGTTATTTATAGCTTACCAGCTCATACTTCACACTTACCTAATATTTGTAGGATTCCTTCCAAGACTACATGATAACAGAACAACTTGTAGTAGTGAGTGACTTTCTCTAGCAGTAATTTCTTACCTTTGGCATTGAAATTGATTTTTTTTTTTTTTTTTTTATCTTGGCATGTGAAGAGTCAAAGTACACCTCTTGCCCTGATTCTCCCATGAGCATATGGTGGCATCGGAAACAAATCATGTGAATGCTGCAGCTTTTAGGGCATTCACTATGGCAGCATCGGGAAGAGGAGAACATTTTTAGGCAGTTTCCCTGTGTGCTGTGATATAATTTAGTTCAGAAACACCATTTACTATGGGTTACATTCTGACAGATTTTTTTGGGGGTGTTTGAAGATATGGGTAATAGGGGGATTCATTTTACCTTTACTTGTGAAGGTCAGAGGCAGCATGTGCCACATAAAAGAACACACCAAGCAGGATCTCTCTGCCCACTGCACTTCAGTATATTTGAAATTCATGAGTAAGTGCCTACTGTAAGAAAGCCTTTGCTGATATCGATGTGTAGCCTGACAATGGCAAAGCTCCTTGTGTGAATATGGTATCATCCATTCGAAACGAGAGTTCGGCATGTGGTGGTCTAGCGTGTGTATGAGTGAAAGGAGCTATATGCCTGGAGAGTTGTTATGCCTAGAAATTTATTTCTGGCTATAGCTATGTAGTGTTCAGTATCTTTGAACTTTTGATATAGAATGTGAAGAAAATGAAACATAATTTATCGATAAAATAGACAATAAATTTTTTGCCTTTTGCGTATATGAAAGGTGAAGTGAGAGAATAGCAAAGAAGGATTGATACTTCAGAAGATGCCAAATGAAGGTATTCTTCCTTCACTTAGTGGATTATTTCTTGGAGGTGTGGGACACTGAAACCCCAGTTCTCCAAAGACCTTTGGTCTGGCCGTGGACACAGCCAGCATCAGTATGAATTTATATATGTACATGACTCTTATTCCTGAATTCTGTACTCCCTTCCGCTTCAGTCAGTTACTCATTAAAACTAACTTGAGTGGAGCTTGTGTTTGGGAAATTACTCTCGTGTCTGAGAAATTACTTCTTGTGTAGCAGAATGACTGCAAATAAGACAACTCGTAGGTAATAGTGCACAGTTCTCTGTAAAGTATGTGTGTAATAGAAAAATGCATATATAATAAGTTGTGAGCATTTCCTTGAATTCTATCCAGCAAAACTTAAAGTATTTTGAAGTGAATAGTTGGCCTATTCAGCACAGGAATAAACATATATTGGTGAAATGTGTGATTCCATTTAATCTCAGTATTGATCAGAAGACAATTGATCAGCCAATATCCTGAAAACATTGAGAAGAAAAATGGTGGGGAAAATACAAACTGTACTCTTCTGGCATAAATTAGCAAAAGACCCCAGATGTGAGATAGATATATATATATATGTAATAAAGATATACTAGTGTAAGGAATGAATTATGTTAGCAGGCAAAACTCCTGTTAACAGGCAGTTAATGAAAAAGAAGGATGATAGAAGTGAGATGGCAAACTAAATGGCTGAATAACCTGTGTGTATAAGGCTTCATGATAAACGAATCTAAACAGCAGTCATTAAGTATAATTTTAACAAGATCTCAAGAACAATAGTATAAGCAATTGAAGAGGCAACAACCCATGGTGGGGCTGTAGCATGTTCTTTCCTTCAGTGGTTGTGATAGCACGCTAATTATAATTGTCATTAACAACATCCTGTGGTGAGCAGAAGACTTTCACCGTCATTTTTACATGAATGTGTTGTGAAAGGGAAGATATAGACAACTCTATAAAGACAAGGGGAAGAAGAGAGAGGAAAGAGTGCAGAAATAGATAGCAAAAGAACTTCAGGGAAGAGGATTTCAGATAAATGAAGTAGTAGTAATAAACTATTAATAATCTTCTTAGTCATAAGGCACAAAAATAACATTGAAAACAACATCTCTGCTTCCTTTTGATAGTTTACAAAATTTAAAACGGAATTCTAAATACCTTTCGCACTGCAATGTGAGGGTTTGTTCAATCAAGGCTCTTACACAGGTACAAGGGACTCAGCTCTGAGAAAGGAGGCTCAGCTTTTTTTACCTGGCTGTTAGAGCTCATACCCTTCCTTCCTCCACCTCTGTGTTATCATGCACCCTCTCTGCTTTTTATTTATATTCACCTGCTTTCTAATTAGCATCCCATAAAGTCACACGCTTACAGTATATTTAACCTCAACCCATGACACTGTAGCCATTATCGTTTGTATCGGGGAGGATGATTGTTTGAAGGCCTGTTACAGAAGACATCTTATTGCTTGTACGTGACAGATATCAATTACAAGGAAGGTCTAATGGGCCTGTAGTCATTGGAAGTCTACAAAGTCAAGTTTTAGTGAAGGTTTCTTTCTCTTCCGTAAAGGGTCAGGAGGAGTAAATTTTCTGTCATATTTTATGTAAAAACATTCAGAAGAATAAGAAAGTTGTACATTGCAATCTCTTAGAATTTGAAGACTATTTTCTGAAATTTAAGGTAGGGAAGGAAAGGAATTTTATATGTTGTAAATTCTAAATGGCAAAACCACAGGATGCATGTTAATGTATATGTAAAAAACCATGTCTTAATATTAATTTTTTTAATAACCATGATTTCAGCTGAGTTTAGGAGGGGGTTGGTCTGAAAGTATTTACATGCGAAAGCCAGTTATTAGCAGTATAGTGTTTAGACAAATTTAACGTGTCATCTTTCAGACATCAGTGTATAAAAAGTTCAGTCCTTCAAACTGAAAAAAACAGCCTCTAGATACACAGAGGAAGACAAATTTTCTGACATAAAAGTGCCATGTAAAAGAAATAACTTCATTTTTTGCAAAAAATAAAACCGGGTTGGAAAGAAACTATCTGATTATTCTGAAAACTAATCAAACAATTTAAAAACCCCTGATTTTCTGCTATTTCATATAAATCCGGAAACGCTGGCACAGCTTGAGCTGTTTGAGCAGTGTTTGGTCCACTGGGTTTTGGTTCCTCTGAGGCATTTAAAGGCCTCAATTATATCGTCCAGTATAAATTCTTCTACTGCTTGCGGGCTTCCTATTCAACTTTTAAGTATTTGTTTCAAACATTGGATAGTGACTCTAGTACATGTGAATCAGATAAGATTTAATGAATCATTATTGTAGCTTTATGAGCGTTCCTTTTAGAATGCTAATCTGTGAAATAATTAAATAATATCTTTGTGAGAAGTTTCATTGGTAAATGTAATTCTGACATGGTTTCTTTGCTTAACAGTGAGGAAAAAAAATGTATGTCACTATTTCTAGGAGCATAAGTAGATGTGTGAAGTCTCAGGCTAGGTCATCTTTTTCACCAACGCGTAATGATTGCAGAGCATTGTGTAGTCTTTGTAGAAACTCACATGGATGTACCTGAAGATGAAATGGTGCCGATGTGGAAAGAGTGAGGATAACGGATAGAGGAAATTGAGAGATGTTCTCTGTACTTATGGTCTACTCATCCCAGCCTTTTGTGTGATTGCTGACATAAATAAACTCAAGTTCAAGTGGGAGAAGAAAACGGTCTTATGTGTGTGAACTACCTTTAAATGAAGGATTTAGGGAAAATGGAAGTAACAAACTGTAACATCTTTCTAGGAAGAGACTATAGCAGTATCTGTTATATCACACTCTGGGAACTGTACAGGGCATCTCAAACCTGAGGTTCTGAGTCAGCTCCTGAAATGCTAGACGAGTATGGTATGGTTTCTGTTAATGTTTTCTCACTGTTCGTGAAGCCATGTAACCCAATATTTCTATTTTTAGATTAACAAAGTATAACCGAGTATTCTGTTTGCCACGCTCAAAGTAGTTAAAAATATGCCCTGTCTTGTAACTCCTGTATGCTGTGAATTAATAGATAATGTCATTGATTTAGTGTAATTTGGTGGGCAGAAAACATGAGACATAGGTGCAAATTCAAGATACGTCATACCTACTAAAATTCCTAGGGGCTCAAAGCCCTGGGAAAGGGGAATTCATACAAAGTTGTTTGAACTTAAAAAAAAAAAAAAAAAAAAAAAAGGCAAGCTAAATGCATTTTCAATTTAAGTTTGTTCTAGGTACTTAGTGAATGAGACACTGGTGTACTGAGTTCAGTGAAGTTGGAAAAGAGAAAATATAAAACAAGAGTGAAAAGAAAAGTTTTTCATCCCATATATGTTTAGAAGTATGGCAACCCTTTGCCAGAAGTCATGTGGGACTACTGTTTTAGCATATAGATGTGTAGGTGGGTAACAAGAAGATCTAGAGTTGTTACTGTAAAAGGAATGTTTTGAAATCATTCTTCTGTGTCAGATAATGAAATACTTAAGAAAATGTTTTTCTGATCTGATACATTGTGACCTATTAGGAACTTTTCTAAACATTAAATAATTTGTAAAGGCAAATATCAGAGGCAGAATATTAGGCTAGATTGACCACTGAGGTCAATTATCACCTTTATGCTGCTTCCATTATCACCTTTATGTTTACTTCCTATGGAAGATTTTTCACACTCTCCCTTCTTTTGATTTTTCTGTAACAACTCGGGACAAACCAATCTTTTTGTAACTGGATGAAAGGGAATTGTAATGGAAAGAACCCTGCACAAAGGATATGAAGCTGAAGCAAAATGTTGAGTTTTGCTTAGTTGCTCTTTTTTAATTTTCCTTTTTCTTCTAATGAATATACTTAGTGAGAAGAAATAGTATCCACTAGAAGTATGCATGAGATGTCATCCTTTTAGCCAAAGAAGGGATTAAATAATGGAAGCCTTTCTGAAGGACCCTATGTCAATATGAATAAATGGGGGGTTATATATCATACTTTCACCTTACATTTACAGGTTGTAATGTGTAAATTTTGCCTTGTGAGTTTCTTAAAGCAGAGATGATTTTTTTTTTTTTGTCTTGTAAAAAACCTGTGTATGCCAATGTCTCTGTAAAATGGTAAAAACAAATGAAAGTGTTTGTCGTGAAGGATTCTAAACTTTTGAAACCTAGAAGATAAAGCTAACCTCATTTGGAAGGAAAGATTAGATTATGATCCAAAACATTTTTCCAGGGTAGTGAAAAAAAGCCAATGGGTCTATGAGTCTCATTTGGCTTGTTTATTGAGGGAAACTGTGTCTTATTTCCTCAAATATCACCTTTGTACCTCAAATTTGAAATTAAATGTGAAGAGTATAAATTCAAGGCAAACCATTTCAATCTGTTAGTACTTAAAACCATGTTCTGTTTATTACATCCAAATGTGTTTTAGTTTTTTTAAAAAAATAAATCATTGAAATCAGGATCTGTAAAGAACTATGAAGTTCTACAGAGCTACACAGGCTTTAATAAAACTATGTAGAGTTTCAGAATGAGTTTCACAGTACAGGATGAAGTTTTTTTGTATTAGGGAGTGTACTCTTCTTATGGAAGTAGCCGAATGAAGCTTTTTGATCTGCGTTGTGTCAGATCAACTTAGATGATTGGATAGGTCCTGTGGTCTCATGTCTTTGGAATTTGTATTCCACACAGTGAGTTGGAACCATGCAAGTAAGTTGTAATTTCTAGTAAATTCCATAGATTTCTCCCCCCCCTCCTTCCTTATTTATCTTACTTTGAATCAGAACTTGTGGTAGAAGGATATAGGTTAGAAATTGTGTTTGCATACTGGAAAATCTATGGCCAAGTGAAAAGTAAGAATAATGAATAAATTCATTTTAACCGAAAAGGCAACACTTGAGCCTGATAGTCTTGAGGGCAATATGCATTGATGTGTTAACTCTGTACTGTCTTCCATGTGAAATTCTGACTTTTGCTCTTGTAATGGCAATATTGCTTTTTCTCATGCATGTGGGAAATAACTAGGGTAAAACTAATTTTTTTGTTACAACTTGCTTGAAATTTCACAAGGCCAGTTAACTAGCATTTTTTGGAAACATTTCACACGGAAGAGTTGTGATGCAGATAAAGCTGTGGGAAGTCACTTCCAAAAGGACTTCTTGTATGAAGCAGAGGGGAAAACAATATATACCAAACCCCACTGAAACCTCTTATTATAGAAAATACATATGTTTAGCTTTTGTTCAGCTTTTTAATTGTTTTCCCTGGAAGTAATATTCTCAAAATATAGTAACCAATACAGATATGATCTCACAAGTTGCTTGCTTTCTTTCTGCAAAAACATGCTGTCTCTATTTAAATGACAGTGACAGTAACTAATAATTATATATCTGTAAACACTATCAACAGAGAACCTAAATAGTATCTTTGGAGTAGGCTAAAATTAGTTTTCATTACAACCTATTTGTAAATCATGTGAATCAGATATCTCAAGCTGAAAATGTAAATGTGTTTTTGTTTTTACTGTAGAGATGAGGTCAGCAGAAGTCTGCAACAAATATGATTACTTGGGTGGAGGTGACATGATTTACTTAAATCAGACAATTTCCCCATTAAAGCATTGAAGCCTCAACTCATAAAGAGACTGCTTAGCAGATGAACTGTAATGTCTTCTAGCATTTGTTATATTAGGTGATTTGAAAGAAAAGAACAATTATAACAATGAATGTATTTCTCTGTTGAGTGGGAAAAATCCAGTTTTTACAGCAGGGGGTGGCTAATTTTCAGCAGATAAAATAGGACTGCTTCAGAAAAGCTTCTTTATAAATATTGTACAATTAAATATGTATATATATTTAGATTTATGTTGCCAGGTTAGGACAATGCAAGGATGAATCATTCGAATGGTTGGTTTCTTACACTCTTCTCCCACTTTCAATACAGAAAATCTTTTTCCCTTCCCTTTCCTCCATACCCAATAGGAACAGCACAGATACTGTAAACAGTGCTGGTGGGATTTGGGCTGGTGGTTGTGTTGGGTTTTTTTGGTGTGGTGGGTTTTTTTGTTTGTTTGTTTGTTTTTGTTTTGTTTTGGTTTTGTTTTTTGTTTTTTGTTTTCCCTCCCCTCTACTCCTCCCCACTGGTGTGCTACTTCCAATTAGCAAGGATTATTAAATTGGCAAAATTTTAAACTGCTGCTCTAGCTGCTTTTCCAGTATTATGAGCTGAGCCAAAGGCCACGCAATAAAACCCAATTGACTGACAAAGACTGTAGTTACGGTAACATATGTCATATTTTCTATACATTCCATGGACTGAAAGTGGCTGAAACAAGGAGATTCAGAATTAAAACTGGAAGTCTATCTGAGCACACTAGAGCAGGTGTTTGACTTTGAAGAGATTACCCAAAGGTGCTTTTAGTGAGTTGTATTGGTGTTGCCATCTGAGCATCTTTTTGTTCCTAAGCACTTATATTTGCAGTTGGAGTCTCAAGTGCTGCAGACAGGATTCTAGCCCAAACCTTTGGTCTGTCTAGTAAGATGGTTGTATATTCTGCTCTGCTAAGGGAGACGAGATTTGTAAAAAGAGGTGAATTTTCTAATTAGACCAACTAATGGTTTATTTTAGAGTGTGTTTTTTGATCATTCCCATATTTTCCAACTTTACAGTAAATCTACTTTTCTATATGCCGTGGTGTATATGTACATTTGATCAAACTAAAAATTGACTTTTTAACCATAACTCTGGACAGTGGGTCATGACTTCAGTAAGAGCTCAGAAGAAGTTCAAGATGCTAAATGTTTGTATTCCACACCGCTATAGAAATTGCTACACAATTTCTTCTGGTGAAGGCCTCCCAGAAAAGTGTACTTAGTTTTGGGCACTGTGTTTCTGAAAGAAGACTGAGGTCGCAAAATTCTGAGATTAGAAGTTCTGATCTCCTGAGCAGCTGTAAGAGCTGAATGTTGTGCTCAAGGCTGAACAAACCCAAGAAATACTTAGGAAAAAGCTTGATTTTAACATAATTAATGGTTCATTTTAGGGCTTTATTTGGACATTATTTTGCAGTAGAGAGAGTTGAAAAAAGATGAAAATCATGAGTTGATAAAAGTTAGTTTTGGATTTCATGTCAGTGTAGTGCCTCCTTCAAAGGGATCATGAAAATATGCATTAGTTGCACATAAGTGAGTCTTGATCTCAGTCCATGCTGCTTGTGATTAGGGCTTGGTGTAATATCATGTATTTTCAGTGGGAGAAAAAGTGGGTTGTTGCAGAGGAGCAGGAAGCGTAGTTGCAGCAGACACATTTGAGAAGTGGTTGAAGGTTTATATTATCTGCAATGAGGCAACAGTGCATTGCTTAGAAATTCAGCATGTAACCCAAATGTAAGAGCATCTCTTCCAAAACTGATGGCTGTGAGCAGCACCTCCAGAAAGAGCAGTATTGATCTTAGTCTGACATCTCTCTGATACCACATCTTACTGCAACTAGAGAATATTAACAAAACTATTACACATTTTAGTTTGCTTTTTCAAAATAGTGAAAGAATTCTGGTAATCTTATAATCTATAGTTTAAGCATGTTTCTTGACTTTGGGTGTAAGGGAAAACAACTGGTTAATCCTGACAGTGAATGTCTTTTGGTATTCAAGCACTACATATTGTAAGACCTCAGAATTCAAAATAATTCAAAATAAACTTTTAAATTAAATGAGCACTAAATTAAAAATTTAAATATTTGGTTATCCCTGGAACTGACACTATATAAAAACGGTCAAGGGTAACTTTTTTAATGCCAGTTACAAAACCATAAAGCCAGAGAAGGAATAAATAAAATGAAAACACTGATTAATCCCCCTGTGTTGCAGTGCCACTTCATACTGTTGTAATGCAGACCCTTTCCTCTGATATTACTCAAGAAATACAAACAAGAAGCATTTATTATCTCCAAAGTAGTGTATGCTATAGAGTGCTGAATAAGGAAGTGAGGTATTGCAGCTGTTATCTTCTGAACTAACTGCTACTGCGTGTTGCATGACCAGCCCTGGCAGGGTTTTTGTTCCCATGAATGAATAGGCTATAAATCTGTCGCAGCTGACACTAGCAGCACTGCTGGAGAGTGTAAAGGGAAAATTTGCAGAGGAATCTTGTGGTCTTTGCTTGCCTGGAAAATGAGTTCAATAAAATGGAGGTGATCAGTGCTTATTTATAGACCAAGCTGATACATCCAGCATTGGCTGTCAGAGTTTAACTTAGTGTTTCCTCATTTATGCTCACTCTGTAAAGCAAAACATGGCACTGTAAAAAGCTTATATAATGCTGTTATACTGTGCTAGTCGCTATTGTCGAAAATAGATAAAGCAAAATAAAGGGAGGAAAAGATAAAAGCACAGATAAAGTGTACAGGAAGGAAATGGAAGAGGCTGGCAGATGCTAACACCCTGAGAAAGGATGTGGAGCTGCTCAGAATCATTTTGCTTGAACCCTAGATTGAAGGTGCTTGGCAATTACTGCTGTGTTATAACAGCAGATACATCTTGAGAACTCTGCTCTGGAAGGAAGGCATGGGGATTTTATTCTAGTTGAGGGAAAGGACTGAGGAGCTGTCTTTTTTTTTATGTAGAGTTCCTGCTAACACCAAATCCTAAGGTATATAGAGCAGTATACAATGGTATACAAAGGTATATAGAACTGTATACAATGTGTGTGTATTCTGTTTTATGCAGACAGCTTTTATGTGGATTAGTGTTATATGGCAAAGTGATTAAATAAAATCCTAAATTGTAATTTACTGAAGAGAAATTTTGAGGGATTTTTCAAAAATCTTTTGAAGTAGGTGTTAACAAAACAAAGCATTTTTTAATTTCTCTTTTCCTTGCTTGGTGACATTCTGTGAACAAAGTGAATGGTGGGTCATTTCAGGCCTTTGAAAATAGTTAATTGTAGCAGGTAAAAGTAAAGACTTGTTAAGTAGAGAGAACAGTTCAGTGCTATTTTTTTTCCTTAAAAGGGGTCTGAAAAAAAAAAAGGCAAGAACAAAAATCTAGTACAAATAGCAAACACCGCGCAGTATAGCCTGTACATAACAACTGCATCTGGACTCAGGCTGGCTGAGAAAGTTTTAGCTGTAAATAATTAAAATCTTAAGATCAGCTCACCTGGTGTAAAGTAGAGGTGGCTCCACCTAGTAAGTTTGTTACACTTGCTTCACTGGAGTCAGGGTAGCAATTCAGGACACGCTAATAATGGAAGTGTGAAGAATCTAAAAACAAGGTTCACTGGAAAATCGCAGTGAAAGACAATTCTTCCTCTTTCTCCTAATTTATCAATTGTTTTAAGCTTTCTGCCTATAGCTATATTTGTTGCTGTGTTCAAAGGAATTGAAGTAAACCTACACATTCATGTTTCTATCTTTGTGCCATAATACACCAAAGATCAGTAAATTATACTGCTCTTGCCTTCTTTGATAGAACTGACCTCTGCCTGAAAGCAGGGAAGATGTGGAATAACTCCTCTGAGTAAGTGAACTTAATGCATGACACAACGATGCAGCGGGGATATATGTTGGTGTTTTGAATAAGTACTTTAAAAATGAATAATATTACAAGAGCCTGAAGAGACCATCGTGCTGGAGTCTTTGATCAGTTGTATTTCTGCAACCAAAGTTCCGTTGTAAATGTAGTTGGAAGGCAGGTATGCAAGAACTCGAAATATAATTTTCCTTCTATCAGTGGAATTTGCCATGAAATGAGAAGCAGGAGAGGAGTGAAATTTGTAATCTTTAATTTCTTTTAAGATTTTTCTCAGTGTGTGCATTCAATTAAATAAGTACTTAAAAAAAAAACAACCCCAAAACCACAAAACCAGGCTTGCAGTATGTTTCTTTAGTCTCGCAAATCCTGTTAGCTGTAAGTCCGAGTTCTAAAATTTAAATGTTTTGCCTTGCATCTCTTCATGGAAGCTGAAATATTTACTGCTTCTTTTCTAGTGCTCCAACATTTATTTTGGTATCTCAGTTAGTGCAAACTTATCAGAAAGAAATGTACAATTTTCTTTTGTTCTGAAATTGCTTAATATAGGAGTAATAAAATATTTCAAAGACATTTTGGGCTATTTCAACACACAGGCTTTGAAGGAAATTTCAAATAAGAATGCCAAATTAAGTGATAATACTCATTACTGGACAGTTTCACATATTCAGAGCTACTGCAGGGACAATGCTTGAATTGTAAACAAACAAACAAACAAACCAACCAAAACCAACCTTGACCTTTTGTAACCTATTCCATTCCCAGTCTCTTGTATCCTGTGATTTAACAAATGGGCCTGTAAATTTTCTTGGTAAACATAAAAAAACCCCAAAAGCCCAACAACTCAAAATACATTTGAGTGCTTTGTTACATCTTTGTAATTCCAAGAAAATCTGGAATATGCAAATAGTTTCTGAAAAGAAACTCTTTTCTCTTATATGTAACAGAAATATTAAAAATTCCTTCTTTTTGTAACAATAGCTAATGAACCATATAAACGCTTTTCTACCCTACAGTTCAAGAATTGGTGCATGTCTTTTGTTAGCAATGACACTGTTTCCCTCCTTGCTATTCAGCTTTCAAAAAAGGTATGGAATGTTTGCAATATAATTGTTGGTTCAGTAAAACAAGTGTTTTCCTTTCCACTAAGTTAATAGATCTTAGGTCGAAGTGTCCTTCCTGAAACACGTGTCTGGATTATCCTTCATTTCACCATGCAGTTCTTGTTCATGGTGGTGGGAATATCTTTGCTATAAAGAAAACAGTATTATTTGTTGTCCGTAAAGATTACGTGCCCAAATTCTGCAGAGGGTACAGTCGGAAGTGGTAGCGGATTGGGAGCACTAAGTTATTAGATTCAAAGACCCACATACACAGATGCTAAACTTCTGAAGCATGTGATTCTTTCTAGCTTGTGGGTTTTTTTCAGTCAGGTGTTGAAAGAAGTTACTGCAGTGAATGTCCATGTACAGGAGATCAGTGTGCACTTTCTGTAGTATCAGGATGCCTGAGTTTAGAATGCACTTTTGCACTGCGTGCTTTTGTATCAGTAAAAATGGAAGACAAATACTTTCCAAAAGCAAACATAAAGTTGTCTCAGGCTGAGCATTTTCTTTACTCTTGAATAAGCACTTGTACTTTTTTCATTATTTTCTTAGAATGTACTTGTACTGTTTACAGGTGCTACATTAAAAATAGGAATAAAACTAGTTAGGCCCAGAGTGTTGCAAGTGCAGAATTTGTAATAAAAAGAAGCGTTAAGTCAGCTGCTTGGGCGGTGTAAAGCCTTAAGAAGTGAGGAGGAAAGAGACTTACAGTTTCCTAGTGTAACATGAATTGTGTGGCAATTTATTCACCACATCAGAGTGGTACTCTTTAATTACCTACAGCTACAACTTCTTAAAGACAATAATTCAGACAGGGAACATGGTAGGTGATAATGACAGGCACTTGCCGATGGAGCCTGAAATAATAAGTATTGTACCATGTGCCAGCTGTCTTGCTTTAAGTGTGCATGTCTGTGTGAATGAAGGAGGATTAAGGGAAGGTGGGGAAAGACTCCTGACAACAGACAGGTATAAAGCCTCAGGATAAACCTCACTGAAAAGTTTAGCCAGAGATAATTTTTTTTTTTTTTTTTTTTACTGAGAGAAATAAAGGGGAGGGAGGCCGAAGAAGGATAAAGGTATTTGTATTAAAATATTGATATTCAAAACATGTGTTTTACTTTTTGCACATATACAACTGCAGTGGTTTAAAGTAATTTTCTAGTTACTGTGGGCCATACTAAATGTAAAAGCATATACACAACGTGTACTTTTTGAATATACATGTGTGCAAGCACACATCTCAAAGTGATGAACCTACATAAGAATTTTTGTGGGGGCAACGTAGGATGGTATATTCAAGTGGTCATAGTCACAGGGCCTGGTCGAAAATCCTGGTAATCCATGATTAATCATGGATTAACCAGGATAATAAATCCTGGTAAAGCATGCAGCACTGTGTGACTACATTAACGCTTCACAGTAAAGGATGGCAAGTGGGCAGATTTGCATGCAAATTAAATTTTCAACAATATTTCTGCATGCAACTTCCATTACAGTTGGGCAACTTTACACAATTGGAACTGATGACTAAGAAAAAGCATTTATAATTTAGTAAATTACAACAGCAATGCCTGTAATCATCCAGGTTAGCTGCTAAAGTGCCTCGAGGGGTTTGATTAGAAGGAGGAGAACCTTTAAGAGGCTGATGAAAAGGTATCAAGCACTGTGAATTGAAACAGAGTAAGAGAAGCTGTTATAGCCTGGGCTTAGTGGAACAAATCTAAGACAAACTTATGTAATACAGGCAACTTCTAATCAGTGAAACAAAATTTGATCAATCAAACAATAAAGAACTCTTAATAGTATGATATTTATATCACAAGCAAGGCCATGTTTTGTTCACCTGTATATGCAAGACGTTATTAAATGGCCAATGAAAATAAAAGGTGATTGGTGACATGAAGAATGCAAGGAAAGGGATACCATTTAGTATACCAGGTCCTGGAGTAGTATAGAAGGTTCACAGTGCCCCATGAACCTTTCAACACGTCCCTACATAATTTCTACATATGTAAATGATTTGGTTTGTGTTTACGTCATACATGGTTGGTTTCGTGTGAGACCCATGTGAAAGTGAAGATGAATAATGCCCAGTCAAAACTCAGAATATGCTGCCCTCTCCTGACAGTAAGGTCAACCTAGGAGTGTGCAAGTGAAATAAATTTTGTTAGAAGAAATTTTGGTGCTTGGTCCTTCAGCCTTATGGTTCTATAACTTAAAAATGCTCTTCCACTGTGATAGTGTGGGGTTTTTTTGTCTTTCATTATGGAAAAATTAACAAGGGTATTATTTACTGACATTCATAAGTTGATCATCTCCTGTTCCAAAATAGATCCTTATAACATTTAAAAAATATTTCCCATATTGCTTGTTATCAATTTACTTACATTCAGAATTGGCTCACTAGCAGATTGCTGAAGATCACTAAAATCATGACTGAAAGTGTTGGCAAGGTGTTAGTAAAATTAGCATCTCCTCCGTAAACAGGTTAATTTTTGATTTTTTTTTTTTTAAATTTTTTTGATAACTGAAAGTAGAAAGAAGTGCATGAGAAGTTTCTAGGTATTGTATTGGATTGTAAATTGTAGGGGTTTAGTGGGGAGTGTGTTGTCTAATGGCAGCCATACAGACCTCTTAGATTTTTCAAATATTAGGTTCTTCCACACGTTTGAAGCCAGGCTGCATTTTGTGAAATTCCAGTTATGGAAATTATTACTGTTTTTTTTTGTCTGATGTTGAGATTGCCTCTTGACCTGTTCTTAGGCCATAGCTGAAAAAGATTGAGTATAAACCCTGCCATTTTTTCCCACTTATTCTGAGACAGTAGATCATGAAGAAATGAAAACCTTCTTGTCAAATATTTGGAAAACCTGAGTGAAGCTTTCTTGCCTTCAACAGAATATGTCTGATGTCGTTTCGGAGAGTTAATGGCTCTATTATTCTATTATTTTCCCCTCCCTGCCCTGGTATGTGGTTGACTCTTCCATTTCTGCTACTCTTTCTGCAGGCCAAGGAGTTAAACGGTAGAAATTTCTGTCTGCAGGTGACTGCATTCTTTCTGTGTCCTATATACAAGACTACTGGTACGTTACCTAAAAACACCAGTAAAGAAATGTTTCTGCTTCATATATTACATGTGTGACTGTTTCTTAGCACCTCAGAAGTAGGGGGTATCTTGCCTTCAAAAGTCTTCCTTTATTCAGGGGTCACGATCCGATTTCTAGCAGTCCCAGAAAACCACAGAAATAGTGGCTCTGGCTCCAGAAAACAAAGCTTAATGCAAAAGCTGGTCAGTGTGTTGCCACACTAAAGATTGGCATGGCTGGGAGAGAATTATGAGGAAAAGTAGAAAAGTTTTCACAAGAATGGCAAAGTGTAATGGTAAGATGTGCAGCAGCTCTGATATACAGGAGCTTGGAAAAGACTTAATTTCTTGTGGAGCTCTCACAAAACTAGATAAACTTGTACACGTTTCATCTGATACAGAAGCAATTTAACAGGTATAAGAGTTTCTTATTTCACCTCTTTTGTCTGGTAGTAAACCATGTTCATAAACCCCTGTCTTACATTGTTTGTTTTTTCTTTTTTTTTTTTTTTTTTGTCACTGCTCCATACACTGTACTTTTTTTTTTTTAAGGTGTAAATTACCTACCACAAATATGCCCGATCCCATGTTGCTGCTGTTGGTATAATACAAGTATACAGGCAAGTACTCTGAGCTAGGCAGAGCTAGAGTGTATGCTTTTTCCTAGCTAAGGGCTGTGGAGAGCAGCTGCTCCCTCTTTCAGCTGTAGTTTAGGATTGACGTTTGAATTCCATTCCTAAGACTGAATATAATATCAGAGTGGTGCTTGTTTTCCTACAATAAACTGCAAAGCCTACTTTAGTAGGCACTTAACCACACCCTGCCACCTCTGTCCTTCAACCCAAGTTGTCAAATTAATATTGTACATACATATATATATTTATTTCTAATAGTACTAGGTAGTTTTACAAATAACAGTTGTGCTCCAGATGTTGTCATAACCAGTCACATTAATCTAAAAATATATACACCAAATTTTAAATATATGTCCTATGGCACTGGTACTATTTTTGAAGCAATGATATTAGTGTTTTCCCAGGTAGGTATTGTGTATGGACACTGGGGGAATGTGAATATAATTTTTCTGCACTGCTTTTGAGCATAATTATGTTAGTGGCAAATAAGATAATGCTGTCTTAATGCAGTACGGTGCTTTGCAGCTCAGAGGCCTGTGAGGGTGTCTCTGTTCCTGTTACTATCAAACTGGTGGAGAAGGTGCTGATCCAGAGCATACAGCTGAGTTACTAGGAAGTGACTGGTGAGAGGTGGTGTAAAACCTGTGCAGTCACAAGCGAAAAGGTCTCAATTAGGCTAGAAAGTTGCAGAAGAGTCTATAACGTGTGTGTATCAAACTACCATCCTTTGGGACAGAGATAATGTTGACAGTAAGGAAAACAACTTCAAGGAAATTCCAAAATAATATTCCATTCTTAATGAAATAAAAGCTGTTCCTCATTGTTAGATAATCCTGCTTTTTCAAGATACCGTTATTAATGCTGCTGGTAACTAATTTACCACTTCTCTTAGCAAATGTTGAGATGTTGGACTGCTGTCCAGTTAGCATTAATATAGTTATTTGTGAACTGCATATGAAAATGTAATTTGCCAAGGCACACCTTTCACATTTAATTATTCATGCAAATTACACTAAGAGATATCGTAATATTGGTTATGCAGACTCAGTGCAAGCAGCATATTGGTGCAAATACTGTTTATGTGAAATTAAAAGTAAGATTTTTATTGCTCATTCAGAGAATTGATTGTCAGGTTTTATGAATCCTAAAATGTAGCCAAGAGTAAAATGACGACACTTGCTGAAAAGCTGGAACACTGATCAATGCAAGTGCCATATTTTAATCCACCAGAAATATTTTTCATTTAATTGTCTAAAAGCTCTTTTTATATAATGAGGTGGGCAAAACAAAGGTGTTTCTCTGCTTCTTAGTTTCATTACACATGTAAACAAATCTTCACGAAATTAATGATACTTTAAATTAAATCGATATGAAACAGATTTAACTCTTAGTTAGTCATTCTGAGCTCTTTCAAATTAGTAGGTAATTGGCAGGATAGGACCATGTGATTTTAGCTGTATAACCTGTGTGTTTGATACTATTAACAAAACATTAAAATAAAGACTTACTGAGCATGGATGTTAAAGCACAGAACGTAAAGGACTTACTCCTGATTTTCATCCTAAAGCAAAAAAGAGTCTGTCCCTGCCTTGTTATTGTGTTCAATAAGGAAGGCGGTGATTAAAAAAAGTCTGTCCCTTGCACCCTTTGTATTTAGAGAGAGGAGTTACTTTACAAAGCTTTGCCTTGAGCATCTCAGTTGCTGTACCATCTCAGTTGCTGTACCATTCTGCGATGTAATCTTGGCCTCTTGTGCGCAAAGTTCAAGTGTTGGGAGTGGGTCAGATGGGGCTTCAAGACAAAAATAGAGTTTAAGCTGTAATATGCTATCACAGAAGAGAGAAATCATTTGCCAAGAATGAATACAAGCTCCCTAAGGCTCATTGGCTCAGCCTAAATTCCACGCAAGGTTCTGTGTCAGTGTACAGTGTTAACTTTAATGGCCTTGAAGCAGCCTTCATTCTCTGGTCATGGTTCCAAATACGTCCCCTTCGTTAGCTGTGATCATTTCCTCCTCGCTCACATGTAAGCAAGGTTTTGCAGTGATAGATGGTTCTTGCTGAGAGTTTGCCAGGCAACACAACTCTCTAGGGAAGCTTAAAATGTCCTCCTCTTAAAAAATGTCCAATATAATGGCTGTATTTAGGTGTTTGAGGCCATACAGTGTTTGCAACAACTATGATGGCTCTATTATGATAATGGAAGAAAGCTACATTATGAAAGAAATGCATTCTAGGTTTTCCTTGGCAACATAATGTAAGGATCATTCTGCGTGTTGGTACTAAAGAATCAAAAACAGTTTAGTAAGTCGATGTGAACACTGTTTCTTGTCATGCGGTTAATGGATCTACTGTTGTATTTGTGTTCTTTCCAGCTCTGCTGCCTTACATCAATGAAAAATTATGTTTTTTCTTCAGTGCCACAACACTAGTCATCTTTATATTCAACGTATTCCTCCTCAAATCTTTCAGTATAAAATGTCTACCATTTTACTGGTTTTGAGTAATTTTCCTCGTTCTTGGCAATAGAAAAGGTCATCTTTCTTGGTTATTGATGTTGCATTTATTAAGTTCAGTTTACTATAGTCAAGCTGATGTGTGAACAAATGCACTACTTTTTTTTTTTTTTTTTTTTGTATGTAGAGCTGTCTG
>JAVJGG010000088.1:31030389-31050732 GCA_035590195.1 Aviceda cuculoides | reverse complement strand
GTTGTGCCCCCCCCCCCCCCTTTTTTTAAAGGTGTGGGTGTTGTGTGGTGATGGTGGTGGTGTTTTTTGGTTTTTTTTGGCTTTTCCTTTTTTAAACCTGTGGTCCTGTTACTGCTGAATAAAATTCACCACAGCTGCTTTGGCAGAGGCTGCGTTATTTTGAAGACTTTTATTTTAGCCATGTCCTTTTTGTTATCATATTTTGAGGCATTAGTTATACTTGATTTTTGGACTGTGACTTTTGGAAATAAAATTTTAAACAATATGTGTTCTTGGGTTTGAAGGACTGATTTTTTTTTTTCTTCAGAATGTTTAGTTTCCTTAGTTTTATTTACACAACATTACGCATGTCTTTGCTCCTGTAATTTGCAGATTCAAATGGTAATAAACATGCTCTTTGTGCTGGACAAAGAATCTTTGAATTTGCATCCTTGTCCACATAAGAGTGGCACATGAACATGAGAGTGGCATGGTTTCAAATTCTACTTGAGTATATAGAAGCATAAGAACTTTAAAAGTGCACCTATGTTTTCTTAAATCTGCAGAAGATGATACATACACTGTGAAGACAATATTCAGTTGCATTTGCTCAGAGAGCACACCAATAGACAGATGGGCTTTGGGAACAGAAGTGACAAATGTCATAAATTTGTCTTAAAGAAAAGTGCTATCATTTCTGCTACTTGCTTACATATGTTTTCAAGCATGACTGTCTTAAGTGTCACTGATAAGTTACATCGTGCTGATAATTTGGTTGCCTTTTGGGGTTTTCAAGAAAGGGTTAAATTCTCCAAGAATTCTGTTACTCTGAATTCTCCTACTGATTCACACTCAATGGATGCAGTCAAGGCAAGATTGTTAAAGCAATCCTGATTATTGGACAGTGTTATCTGTTTTCAAAGAGCTTTTTTGAGTGCAGGTATGCATAGTCCCTTTTTAGGTTGTTCTCACCTTCTATGAACTCTTCCTAGCTCAGGAAGTTGATCACTTCTTTCCTAACAGTGTGTTCCCTGAGAACATTGTAAAATACGCTAATAGAATTTTGCCTATTAAATTGTATTCACTCTGTGTTTCCTTTGTTAGAATCCCCTCCTTTATTAGATGTGAATTTGTTCAAAAGAAAAACCAGGTGAACACCTCCCTTGTATCATCTTCTCCAGTTTCATAACTTCAAACATGAGCAATTGAATTTCTCTTGAACTCATAAATGACCTTACCAACTGCTGCCTTCTGTAGTTGAGCAGGGGAGCAAACAATAGAACTGTCATAAGATCAGAATTTTCCTTCAGGAAAGATCAGGCAGAAGGTTGCACAGGCTGCCTGGATGAACTTGCTTGGGACTTCTACTGGCTCCCATCCCTGAATGTAGGTTTGGGATTATGCAGCTACTGTGTGATGTGATTCACTCTGGTTGTGTTTACGGGTGGGTTCACACCCTGGAATATCTGGATATCTGTTCACCCCTGAGCTTGTAAACTTGTGGTTGATGTGATGAATCTTCCTAATCAGGCTGAGGGTTGCATTAACGTTCCAAACTGAAAAATATTTTCTACATCTGACTAGGAGTGTTTATTCTGTTTTTAAAGTTGGTTTGTTGGTAACTGTAGGTAAGTGTCCACCTAAAAAGCAAGTGATACTCACAAAATATTATGCATCCAGGTAGTTGAGCTATGACAAGTGAAAATGGGAATTAGTCCACTTTCATTTGCCTGAAGCATACACAGGTAAAAAGGCCAGATTAAATGCTTTTTGTGATTCCCACACCCCCAAATGTAAAGTTCATGATTTTGATGATGATCTGTTGTATAGCACAGAGATTTGTGAAAAATCAAGCATTTGTTAGTACAGTTTGGAATTAAATGTTTTTAAGAATATTGAAACTCTAATGTGGTCAAATAACTATTACTAGCCTTTGAAGCATCGCCAAGCGTAATGTCATTTTCTTAGGGCATGAATAGTTTTAGGAAGGAATCCAGGGGCTTTCCATAGCTATTTACTAATGGCAAAAGATAACTGAGAGTTGGAAAACTGTAAATAAATGCACAGCAAAATGTGTTTAAATACTAACTTCATGGATGACATCTTTCTCTTAAAATTTCCTCTTATGGTTTCATACGCTATGTATGATATCCTGGGGGATAATTAACAGAACTGATGTGCAGGGAATATCCAAATTACTCAGTCCAGTTTGGTTGTCATGTAGGTAGCAGTATAAGATATTTATAGTCCTTGCAAGGGAAATATATTAAATGTAGACTGTTTCTCATTTTAGGCATGGTGTTGACTACGTTTTTTTCATAGCAAAAGACAGTATTGGCCATAAGGTAACAGCAGTGGACCTGATCTTGATGTACGTTAATTGTAGCCTGTGCTAAGGTGCTATCTGCATGGGTAGTTCTGAGCTTTTCTGTCCAATGTAAAACTTTTTTTTTTGTTTTTTTGGTTTTTTTTTTTGTTTTGTTTTTTGGGGTTTTTTTTGTTGTGCAAGTGTGGAAGGCAAAAAGCTCAGGCGATGACATTACTGTCACCTGCTTAAAACAGTATGAAGTTCTTCAAGAATCGGCATAATCTCCAGGGTTCACTGTTTTCCATGAAAGCATTTATTTCAGTCAAAATACTTCACGTTCTCTACACAGACATTTCAAGAAAAGTTAAAAACATGCCATTTTACAGGGAAACCTTACCTTTCTTTACAAATATTCCTACTTTTAAGTAGATTGTACCATTGTGGAATCAAACCATGCACCTTATTAGGCACACATGATTCACATGAAAGCTAAATAAACTGAGATGCTTCTAATAAAAGATGTAATTGCAACTGGTTTAGATAGGTGGACAAGCCTTTCTGTTTACCCTCTTTATTTTTAATTCAGTGTTTTATCTAGTGTCTTCCGCAATAACCAACACTTTAACTCTGTTTAAATTAAAACCAAAATAAAGTCTCCTTTTTATTTTATTTTATTTTTTTATGTATGATTTGCCCTCTCAGAGCAAGGGGAAACAATCTTGCCCATCTGCTTGTAAAAGCATGATGAATCTTTTGAATATGCGAACGTAAGATCTGTTGTTCAAGATGTCATGTTTTTCCCTCTGTTGTTAGCTAGGAGACAACATGGAATACCCTGATTTACCTGTGTAATCCCAGTGTGTCTCAGGTGCCAGGACTTGCCGTTGAGATCAGCATGTCTCCTGTCAGAAGTGGTTGGAGTGAGACAGGGACGGCACGACCGCTGGGCGCAAAAAGCTACAGAGGTCAGGTTTCAAGGACAGCCAGCGTGGCAGTGATGGGGCAGTGACAAGTTGTCAAGCGAGCAAATATAAAAGCGGGGTTGGGAGGGAGGGAGAAGGAAAAAGGCTTGTCATTTCTGATGAAATATTCAGCATAGCAGGTAGCAATGGACTGAATGGATTACACTCATGAGGTTGGCGATTGTTTTTTAAGAAGGGTGGAAAGTTGATTGCTCGCAGCGGAGACCTGTTCAGTGGTTGTGAATACTTTGTTTACCAGCCTGATGATGTTCCGCAAGAGATGTCCGTCATAAATTGCCAACTTAGAATTTTTGATTAAATTGAGTGTTACACTCTTGTTTATAACAGTCGCAACATCAGGTTGAGCAAGACACCTTTTAGAGCCCTAAACTGCTGTTAAGTCATTCGTATAGATCCTTGAGTTGCTATGGAGTAGTGCGTCTTAGAGAAATTTGGAAGGAAAACTAGAATAACGATGCCAGTTCTGAATGATCATAAATAATCATAATTAACAACTCTGCTGTGTAATTTTGTTGGTTTGTTTTCAGACACTTTTCATTTTATTTTGAATTTTTTCATATTGTATTGAATTGAAACACTTCTGTTTGTTTTTCTGCGTATTCCATAGTATATGAGATAATAGCATACTTTATTTGTCCCTGAAACAGACCGCAGTAATATGGTGGCTTTTATCTCCTGGCATATATTCAGAGTTCTCGATACCAGTTTTCTTAATGGTAAAAGCGTTCTACTACACGCACATTATTCCTTGGATCAGTAATACTTTCGCCAGGCTGCATATGTATACAGGCACACTAATTCTGCATGTATATGCAGAATAAATGTTAATTTAAGCTTGATTAGTGTAATCTCATTAAGAATAAATATTACAAGAAGTGTATCGTGATTCCCAGTGAAGTCCTTGAATAGCTTGCTATAATATGATGAAAAATGGTGTAGTTGTCTGCTGAAAGAATGCGTGGATATTCTGCTGTGTAGAATTTAGCAGTGTAGTAATCATAGTTCTTTTTCGTTAATGTGCACATTTATTCTTACATTAGTAAATCTGATCAAATGCTTCATTGTGGATATATATGGAAAAATGCTTTAAATATGTGTTCTGTGTTAGATTTCTTCAGGGTGTACTTTTAACTGTCATCAATTACTTTTTAAGTTTAACTTTTCTTTACATGAGGGAGCAGCTGCATATTGACAACTAGTGACATTAAAGGGAGAAATATAAAGTCCTCATTACTATACTACTCTCTTCTTTCTATCTAAAACAATTTAATTATTTTTTTTAATTCATCTGCAGCTGCACATGTTATAGTTGTGGTAGTGGAGGGATAGAAGGAATGAAAACAGCCTAAATCCATAGTCAGTAAGTCAGTATTTAAAAACAGATGAATATTACTTTTTAGCCTTACAAAAATAGGCTTAGTTGCTTGAGAACATAGATGGAAGAAGAAAAATTTCCAGAGGCAAAATGGTCTTGGAATGGAAAGAGAAAATAAGTTTAAATGAAAACAAAACTATGAAAATGTTTAATGATTCAATGCAGTTTTGTCTCATTAAAGAACAATATAGCTGAAGAGCAACCTTAAGAGTTTAAATATAAAATGGTGCAAGAAAAAAGACAGAAGTCAGTATGTAGAGTGAATGAGAGTAGCTTGCACGAGGAGCCCGTCAGCTGGGACCTTGTCCACCCGAGGGCTGCTAAGCGTCCCCATCTTTGCCGCAGTAATGCTTGAACTCTGCTTCCAGCTAAATCACTGTGTCTATCTCTTGCTGTGGGTTTTTGGTAGTGGATTCTCAGACTTGCGAGCTGTCTTTCACACTGCCGTGTGCTCTCACTCCCTGCTGATACACACTGCAGGTGATAACACAAAAGATATCAAAGACTATTCCTTCAGACTCCCTCTCCAGAGCTCCATGTCTTCCAAGTGAAAAAAAAAAAAAAAAAAAAAGTGGAACAGAGGTTTCTGAGATGGTCTAAAGCAAAACACCCCAAAAGATATATGTTGAAATCCAGCAGGGAAGTTGTTCAATATTGATAATCTGGCAATGTGATATGCTCTTTTCTCAGAGTAAGACTTGGAATTTCAAATGCCTGTAAAAGAAAATTTGGACTTTCATTTTTAAAATGCAGATTTCTACTCTTTTCCTAGTAAAAGTTTCCTTGGAAATGTAAATTCACACTTCTTGTGAACGGAAGACCTTTTCAGTTACCCCATTATGAAATATGAGAAAGAGGAGTTGTGAACGCTCACCTCCTGCTCCAGAGGACCACCCATACCCCTCTGTGCCTTTTCTCGTTCACGGATTGTTTAGGCACCCTTTAGCAATGCATATGTTTGTGTGTAGTCCTTGAAAATTGTGAGAACTATCCATTAGTTATGACTTCTAAATCCACTATTTGAGCACTTTATTTTTGCTGTAAGAAGTGGTCAATTTGTTTAAAATTTAACATTCAGAGCCCCTATGTACTCCCATTATGCACTATGGGACGTGGTGTAGTCTCTGGTCATTAGAGAGTTAGTGTACTTCCAGTTTTGTTAGCTTGGTTCTGGCTACTGGAATAATCAAGTACGTGAGATTTTTTGACACAAGTTCCTCATGGTTTTCGTTGTTGCCTATCTTCACCGTGTGAAGGCTGCTCTCACAAGCTTCTTTTTTCATGAATAAGTGATAAAGTGCCAGTCAGTATTGTCTTTAGGGTCACTTTGGAATTCTGTTTTCTGGAAGATGGCTGGCAAGAGATATTTTTGTTCATGTGGGAATGAAAAGCTGGTGCAGCAATCTTGTGTACCTATGGAAAATGGTCTGTCTGTAGCCTGTTTACCTCTCTTTTTCAAGAAATTATGAATGTTTTGCATACTTGTGAGGTTTACCCAGTGACCGCTTACAAATCCTACCTGGCATTTGTGCACATTACACAGTGACTGCTCTGGCCTTTGTGTTAAGAAGTGCAGCAGTGATTGTTTTGCATAACCTCCGTAATTTCCTTACTTTTAGACTCTGATTTGGTCAGGTATTTAAGCACCTGCTCACTTGGCTGTTTTGCTTAACATCAATGAGTTGGTGGGTTTTTTTGTTTTGTTCTGGTTTGTTTTGTTTTTTGTTTGTTTGTTTGTTTGTTTTTTTAATATGGCTAAGAGATAAATCAGATGCCTTTTTGAAAATCTAAACGTAAGCCTGTAAGGAATTTGGCAAAACCATCATTTTACCCAATCCTATTATTGTTCAGTGAAATCTTGCTTGAATCATGTCTTATAGAAAAAAGCCACATTGTAGGTAATGTGTGTTCTGGCTTGCCAAACTGGTTAAAAAATGTCTCTTTTATTGTCTGCACTATAACATATTCAATAGTGTGTATTACTAATGGAATAAATGAAAAATGTATTTCTTTAACACTGTCATCTTTCTCTCTGACATGCATCTTGAGATGATTTGCAAATGCTCAGTTGTATAAGTGGCTTACAGAGGGAAATCAGTTGGCTTCTAATGTTATGCTTATGCATGGCCAGTTGCTTGAACCTATTAATGAACTAATCTCTGATACTCTAGTAAATGGCATTCTTGCTGTTGCATGCTGCACATTTTGTTTCAGGTAGAATCAACATTAAAAAAAGAGAATTTAGATGGATTTTGGCACTTGTCCTACCTTTTTCTCACATGTACTTTGAGAGAAATTAGAAAGTTTGCTATCCAAAGAAAAATCTTTTTGTGTCTCTTTTTTTCATGCTAAGGCAAGGTTATTAAAACCTACGCTTTGCATTTGCCTGACCACTGGAGCTAAATAGCATCTTCTACATACAGAACAATCTCTTAAAACAATATACCAGGACACTCGTATTAAGCACGAGGTAATTTTTCTTTATTTCCCTTTCTATCATCACTGATTATGAAAATAGTTTTGTGTAAGTACAGATTCTCTCTCTCTTATAATCAGCTACCTCCTGCCCGATTCCTTAATTAATGACATAATTCAGTGTTCTGGACATCACAATCACTTCCAAGGTAGTGAAATATGATCAGAGCTGCCTGGAATGTGTGTAATGAACCCCCCAAGTGAAGGTCGTGCCTCTGTTGTGTTTTCCTACCCATGGAAAAAAACCACCCTCTCAATGTAGATGATTTTCATTTTTAGATTAAAGAAAGAACAACTGAAATCCCCCAGAGAGAAAGAACAAGTATAAAACTTCCTAGAAACAGAAAGCATCCTGGTAATCCTCCTCCTTAAACTGCCTCAGAAGTCTGTATCTTAATGCACGGGTTGGTAGTACTTCCTACCGAAGAATGTGGTAGAGAATCAAATCAGCATGTGCCACCCCGTCTTTTCTGTTGGGTGGGGGTTTTTTGGTTTTTGTTTTTTGTTTTTTTTTTTTTAGGAATCTGACAGGCCAGGACTGAGAAGTTTCAGTGTGTTACAGCTTGCAGTGGTAAACATTTATCAGCAGTTTTGGCTATCTTTACTTTTAAGGTTTTTGGCTTGTCTATTTAAATGTCAAGGGCAGGAGAGACAGAGTAGTTAGTGCTTTATTCCACAGATCTCGACAACCAACAGCTAGAAGCCCAGGGGGAAAAAACCCCAAAAGCCTAAAATCATCCAGTGTTTCAGTGAAGTTTATCTAAATTGTGTATATTTTCCAGAGTGTAATTTTTCTTCTAGAATGTGGAGATGTTTCCAGTAGATATCCACAATCATTTACAAATCTGCCCTAAAAATCCCCAAATCTGCCGTTCTGTAGCTCTCTGACTTTCAATCTATTACGTAGCGCCGTTGTTCCATTGCTGTTATCTAGTACTGAGTATGTAAATTCATACGTCTACTCAGTGAAAAGTCTCTATGGTACATTGCAGAGCTCCTGAGGTTTTGCTTTAGGAGTGCCAAGGTACTCTGCATACTGTCTTCTTCTCCACAGCACCTGGAAGATAAACCAGTTGTGTTCAAACTGCCTCTGGTTAAGGTAAATCTTTTCACTTGCTTCCTGTATTGAAGGGGTTGATCTAATGCCTGTTCACCAATCTTGCCAAAATTATACAGATTTTACTCCGATTTACCATCATTCCCTAATCTTAATATTTACTGTCGATGAAGATGTAAAGATGAATACTGAACACCTTAGATAATTGCAACAAGTCTGAAGAGATGTGTTGTCAGCTAATTTAAAAAAGTTTTAAGTAGGCCTGGTGAATTCCCTCGAAAATAGTTGTCTAACTCTTATAAAAATTTTCTGCTTTTTTTTTTTTTTCTTTTCTCAAAATTACTGTGTTGGCTTTTCTACCTGACTATCTCCAACTTAATGTAGCTGGTGAGAACAGAGACAGACAGAGAAAGATTTCATTGAAGTGAATGGAAAGCTTACAAACTTTCTCCTTTCCTTTCTTGAAATTGTTAGAAACTGCATTTTGCCATGACTGTGGTGAGGTGGGGATTATATTTCTGAGGAGGGAAAAATGGATTCTCTCAATGCTGGAAAAATATTAGCAGTATTTCACATGCTCCTTTGATTATTTCCCTGTATTTATAAAATGGGGATTTTTTTTTTTTTTTCTTTTTTTTCTGTCTACTCCAGGTCTCCGAACAGGTTTATTTAAACACTGCTTATATCAATATGTAATTTGGATATAGTGGTTGTAATCTTTGATTCCCATTTCTTTTGAGTTCCTTGATGAGTACTAAGTAGCTAGGGAATGGTTCTTATAAAATTATACATCGAAAGTAGTGCAGGAGCAATGGAAATATTAATGAACATGATTGTTTTGACACATAAGAATTAGAGCATGTTTAAATATTATACATAGTGTATGAACTGTGGGCACAAAATTAGAAACATGAGATTTTTTTTTTTCTAGCAAATATAGTTCAACTTTAAGTTCTTCTCAGACTTAGTCAGTTTACTTAGGTCAGTTTCTGAGGCCTTTTAAAGTCTGTATTTTGGATAAAGGCAGCCAAAGAGACTGCATATACGGGTGGTTTGGTGAACTCCAAAGCTTTGTGATGCCTGAATCCTATAAACCAGGTTAATCCACCCTAATTTGCACTACGTTCCATTTGCATGTTGATAAAATGAAATTTACAGTTGCTTTTTGGCAGTGTTCAAATTTACATTCAGCATATTCTGTACTTTTGGCATAATATATACTTTTTGCTCTTTTGACCAGTTTTTTATGCAAATAACAGTAGAAATACAATGCATTTGTCTGATGTCCTAAAATAAAATGCAAAATTTACAGGGTTATAAAACCAAGGGTTAGAAAAGATTTACAGGATCTTGAGCCAGGGCTATTTTCAGATGTTTGTATGGGACTGTGTGGGATTTTCAGGATGTTTTATGCTAAGATCTCTTCAAAGTATTTGTTTAGCAATACTGTCATGTTTTTTTTTCATCTTACAAACTGTCCTTGTTTTAAATGGCTAGATATGATCCCAAAATTTTAATGGCCAAATGTGGCCTTCTAGAAAGTAGTAAAATATTCAGCTATGATTGGAACAGTCAGTGGGCTAATGAGTATGTATCTTCTTGCATTTGGGCTTCATGATAGAATTCTATTTCTTAGCTTTTTTAATGGAGGCTTTTGGTTTTTTTAAGAATAATAGAGTTTATATGAGATATGGAAATGCATACAGGAAAGTTTAGGGTTTTTTTAGCAGGAAAATAAATATTACTTAAAGGATAACTTTGTTTAAATGATTGAAATTAAAACTAGTGAACCACTTGACCTGCTTTTAAAATTACTCTTATTTCTTTATAATATAATACAATTCACGCTCTTAGTGTCCTATTTTTGAAAAATGAAAAATCAGATATGATTATCAGTCAGATCACCCTTTCATCCATAGGCAACTCGAAGCAAAAATGGTATCTCAGTATACTGATCAGTTCTTGGATAAGATTGAAATATATAAATTGCTGGTTTATTTAGATTTCTGTATTACAACAGAAGGTAGTTAGTAAAGATATAACATCATAGTAGAAGGTGGGCAAATACATAAGGACAAAAGTGCAAAATAAATAATTTAAGTTTCTTAAAAAAATATTTTATGAATTTTGTGACACTTAAGTAAACAGAGATTGTTCATCCATTATCTATTCCTAAGTGCATTGATTTCAAGCAAGAGTGTCCCTCGTGTCAGAGTACAGACAACCTTACTCTAGTGATTGTCATGCATGCAAGGTATAGGTTGAAATTCTGGACAAAGAACAGGCTCTGTCAGGATTGCACAGAGGTTTTGCTTTGTCTCTGGAGTTGGCTTTTGGTCTATTGTTTCTCAAACTCATATATCTGACATTCTGCTTAAGAATTTTGAGAATTTGCACAGCCAAGATGCTTTCTAATAGCTTGCTTTTGATTACTCAGATGATTACTCAACCTTTAATAACTTGTTCAGCAATCTTAAGGAATTGTCTTTGGAACCTTTCAAGGAGTCTGAAATTCAGACTTCCTTGGCAGTATTTCACTTGAAGTAACGTGGGAAGAAAAACCTTTGTAGTACAAGACTTGACTGCTGAAATTTCCTTACAGAGTGTCGTACGGTGAAAAGGCGATGTGCCGAGGCCCCAAATATATAAGTGGAATATTTTGGGATATCTTTTAAAATTAATCTTTTAATCTTCCCTTTTCCTCTATAAATGACATGCTTTGTCAGGTGAAGTTTATCAGTGAATTCCACCAGAGGATGACTTACGTGCTTAATTAACTTTTTGGATTATATCTTAGACTACACTCAGTCTGTGTAGCAGATGCAAGCACATCCTGAGTTTCTGGTCCTCATCAGTAGTTCCCATGAGAACTTGGTTGTTGACCTCCATGACTTCAGCTTTTAGGAACAAAGGCTGCGGAAGATGAGGGGATCTTTGGCTTTTACTGTGAGACAGGTACTTACCTGCACCCAGAAACTAAGTACTCTGAATTCTGTAAGTCAATAATAGTTGTAGTTGTTGTACAGGGATAAATATTCTTGCAGGTCTCTTAGGTTTCTGCTATTTACTTTAGATGGATACCTTCTGTGGTTTTGTTTTCACACTGTTTTAACAAGCTAGATTGATAAGGGGAATAGTGAGTAAATGCACATAGATCAGCTGCTGTACCCGAAAGAACTCGGTTGCAGGAGAGTGACTTGCTTCCCGCCGAAGGCGTTATCTACAGATATGAATTTACCTATTGCCTTGCCTTTAGACTGGTGGTTCATTCTCTTGCTTGAGTTAAGGCCTATGTCAGGACAGAACTGGCGGTTTCGTGATGAGTCTGTTTAAATCCCTGAACACACATCCATACGTAATGGCCGTGCCTCAGAGCAACCAATCCTAACAAACCAATGGATCTGCTCCTTGATGCCACCCGAAGAGGGAGCCGTGTGACACAGGGCCGTGGACTCGGGTGCCGCCAGGAGAGACGTCTGCTTATTCCAGCAAGGAAGTTTGCTGTTGAATTTTTGAAAGCGGTTGCCCTGGTGTGTTTTCCCCGTTGTTGATCTACCTGTAATCTGATTAGTATCTGACATTTCTTTGTCTGTTTGACATCACCATAGTGTTCCTAAAAGAGTAAGGTTTACCCATTGGAAGAAGAAGAAATTATTATTTATTTTCTTTAATAAAAAAACACCACTTCAAAACAAAACCAAAAGCAACCTCCCCCCCCCAAAGCACCCAAACAGAAAAGTACAGTGCCTCATTTATGTGGAAGTATTAATTTTCTATTTTATATATTTCTCACTATGGCATATATATGTGATACACCGATGTTTATAATAGTTTGGTTTTTTTACTTACATGCAAGATAACCACAGGCACTGGTGTTAAGGGTAAAGCTGTTTTGGCTTTTGTTTACATTCTTTTTTATTAAATCTATTGACTGTTTGTTTTCAGATTGGTTTTAGCTATTTACTGTTTTTCCTAAAATGATATTTTGATGCTCTTTTTCTCTCTGCTGTTGCTCCTGATGGTTTGGTATTTATTGGAATGCAGGAATCATGGTGAGGTTATTGATCTGTGTTGGTCTTTTTTTTCTTTCTTTCACATGGTCATTTAGATTGAGCCATCTGCTTGCCTAATAGTGGGAATGCTGAAGAAAGACATTTCTTTTCAGCTTACATATGAATTGTACTTTTGGATAGAGGTTATTCACTTGCAAATATGAAGATTGAACTATGATTCCACAGCATTATGTATAAAATAATGAAAGATAAATTATGTTCCTCCAAAATATTTTCTTTGATGTTGTTTCTTTGTCATCGCTCCACTATTGATTCAAATTGTGGCATATGAAGTGCATCTTTTCTGTAATCACCGCTTCAAGTGGGCAAGAAAAAGGGCTGTCTTTATTCTACTAATTTTCTCAGAGTTAATATCGGAAAAAATGCTTTGATAAATTCCCTCCATCCAAGGATCTCAAATACTTCGCAAAATGGTTTTGTAGCATTGTTGCTATGTTGTTGCTATGTATTGTTGATTAGGAGACAGAGCAGAATATATCTCCTGGAAAGTTGCCCCATGCTGAGGACTGCACAGTGAGTCCACACAAGAATGCAGATAGAACTTACATAATCTGACTCCTGGTCCCCCCCCCACCCCATTTTAGCTATCTAAATGCTATTTTGTAGCAAAATTTATGCATTCAAAATAAAACCTCAAAGCTTCAAAGTCTGAAACCAAGTGGGAATAAAATATTTTGTGCCTACTCTGACTAAATGATGAAGTGGGAAAATAATGAAGGTAGTAGATGATGTGGTGAACATGGTTTGCTCTGATCGCCATTATATTTCCAGGTGGCGGCTTTTTTTTTTTTTTTTTTCTTTTTCAAATGCTGTACAAGGCACAGTCAATTCTAAGTGACAAAAGGAGGAAGTTCACTCCTGGTAACCTCAACGGGTTCATCTGTGTGGAATTTGTCATGGACTGTCATAACGGGAGCTCCAGCAGGTTCTCTAGAGAGGTGCCATGGGTGACTTTGGCATTTCTGATATAGCAGGGGAGTTGACAGGGCAGAGGTTTCTCTGCAGGATACTCCTGAGTGACTTTTCCTCTAGGCTGGAACATAGTTGTTTCCTGGGTTCCTTTGAGAGTCTGCGGGTGGGAAGGCTCTGTTGACATCTTTCTGAAGTAACCCCACTACCAAGTTCTAGACACTGACTTTGCTCATAATTGTCCTCCCAGGAGGAAAATTTTCGTGTTTGACTGTAGAGGAGACCTGCGCAGTCTGCTGAATGAGATGTCTAATTTCTGATTGGAATGAATATTGTTAATGCTGTTAATTTAAATCCTTCAGTAGTTTCACCGCTGAACAACATGGACAAATGTGGTTCCCATTTATCTTCTACTAACTTGTCTGTACCTTTCTAACCTGTTTACTGTCTCATTCTTCCCCCGCAAAGATCTGTAGTTAGTTTCTAGTACTGCTCTTAAGAGGATTTCTTGGCATCCAGTATGGTTCACTTAAAATTTTTGTTCTTTGTAATTTTTTAGCCCACTAGCGTGAAGTCTTTCAAACTCTAGATTCCCTTCTGATGTCTCCAGTGGAGAAGGGTGGGAAAAGATGTCTGAGACTCCACTACTGCAAATACTTCTGCCTGTAGTTACTTCTACAAGTAATCCCTTTGAAATCAAAAGGGAATATTCCCAGTAGTAAAGTTAAATAGTCTGAAATGTCTTACAGAATAAAACCTAAGGCTGGGAAACATTACAGCATGTTGAATGACTTTATTACGAAGGGCATCGCCACAAAAAACCCCACCCCAATACATCTTAAATAACCACTAATGAACTTACTACAGTAAGTAATTTTATAAACTATATGATTTTCTAATTGTTCTTTATATACTATATCATTTTTTTTAAGGCATCAGCATAAATATTCCGATTTTGAAATAATGCTTTTTCAAGACCACTTATACAAGAGAAAACCAAAACTGACCTTTTGATATGTTCTATACAATGTTCTCTACTCTTATTATCTTCCATGGCTGTTTCCTATCCATTGGTGTTACTTCATTCAGCTCCAGTTATGACAACTCCTTCCCTACCTAATTAACAACTAATTGTCCTAGTGGGTGTGTAGCTGTGCTATCCAATAGCATTTTTCTGGAATTAAATAAGTGGCAGAAGTATTTCACACATGCATTTTTTTTTTTAACCAAATAATGAAGTAAGTAAGCATACTTTGAAAAGCAGCTCTGAGTCAGAACTTCGGTAAATTACAGTTTCATCAGTAAGGCCAAATTATGTCTGTAAGCACACTTGTAAACTTTAGTAAGAACCTGCTCCCATATATCTGAAGTTAGGATTTTGGCCTGCTTTTTCACGGCAACAGTACATATTTAATATACTTACTTCTTTTGATAACATAAATTTTCAGTAGCCACAACTTTAGGTCTAGATTGTTCTCGTGAGTATTTAGGAGGCTTTGCACGCTGCTGGGGAGGAAAAAAATTGGCCCAGGATATTCAGTAATTTATGTGAAATCATAAGATGAAACCACAAAAATCTCTTTCCAAATCCTCAAAGGCTGAATCATGGCTCAGTATAAATGTCCACATACAGAGAATGGAGACTGAAGCGAATGGCTGAGAATACCTTTTTGCTCAGAAAAAAAAGCTGCAAAATGGTGATTCCTGGCTGATGAAATTGTTTTAAGCAACAACTTGCAGTTTGTGTTTAAGAGGCTACACATTTTCATTTTACAGCTATGAAGGAAACTGGAGAATTTGTAAAATATAAAGGAAAAAACTTCTACTCTGTTTTTAAATAGGCATTTCTATAATGCATAGTCGACAGCCTATAGAAATATAATATTACAAAACTGAGGTGACAGATATGTATGAATACCATTAAATACAATTTTATAATGAAAATTTTGTCTTATGAAGGTGAAACTTTTAGATCATATTAGAATTCTAAATTTTTTATGCATAGCAATCAAATGACCTCTCCATATTGCCACATAAAGTATAGATTTAAAGTTAAATGATCCAGTCAGTCATTTAGCATTTTCTTAGAGTTATCTTTTGCCAGTAACTACAGATGTTTACACATGGTTCTCTTGTTTCAGTATTTGTATTATTTAAATTTTAGGAATTCAAGAAAGAATGACACTTTAAAAAAATGTTTTTAATAGCCTTTGTTTATTGTTAATACATAGTTTTCCAGGCTCTTGCTCTAATGATTTTTTTCACACTGCATTGATAATTAAATTAATTCATTTTCCTGGCTGCACAATTCTTTTAAATAAAAAGTTATGTGTAATAATACCTATTATGTTGAAAGTACAAAGGAGAAAAGGGCAGATCTACAGCTTTTAGTTCAAGGAGAGACAATGGATTTTGCAAATTACAGGTTTAAATAAAATCAGAAATCTTGAGTCCTTTAATCTACACTATAGTAATGGTAGATCTTGAAGTGTTGTTTTGTTTTTATTATGCTGTAGTGCATGCAGTACTTTTTCCAGTAAAACTGGAGTTGCGGTTATGTGGTGTGTGATCCGTTTCAGGGTATTTATTAATAGTAATGTTAGTAATGGTACTAAATGTTTGTCCTCTTAGGTGACTGGAGACTGTTTACATGTTGCTACCTCCTAACATATATATGGTAGAAGTAATCTTCTTCCCACCCCTTCCACTCCCCTCTTCTTAAAGTGATTTAATGTCAATAAATAGGGGAAAATATTGTGTACATGTGAAACTTTGTGATAACATAAGATGCATATAATAAAAAATTCACTCCATTCTGATCTTAGTTATTTGCTTATACAGCCTCTGCAATTTTTATCTATTTCATGAGATTTTAGGTTTTTCTATTTTTACATTATGTGAAAGGGATTTAATAATTACTAACAGAGAAAACACTCTTAGCCTCATATTTATTTTTTGTCATGTTTACAGAACTCAAGAGCAAAAAACATTATGTCCAATTGCCCAAATACATGGCTAAATGGTATTTTGAAAAAAGATCAGTGTAAATGAATAAGAATTTATATAATTTTAAATTCATCATAATCTCATTTTGTAAAATTTGTTTTGTAAGCTGGAATCTCACCAGTTTTCAAAAGCGATTCACAGAAAAAGTAATTCTGAAACAATGATAGATATAACACTTGAATGAAAAGTGAGAGAAATCTAGATCAATTTGTAGATATTACTTTCCAGCATCTCAGCTCAGGCTCATGAACTCTTTTGGACTCAGTTTGGTGGAATTTTCTTGATTCTTGTCTACCCCTGAGTAGATGGGCTTTGAAAGGGTGAGCATCTGTTCCTCTGAAATAGATCTTTTTCTAAATACTCTGAGGTACAACTTTCCTTCTGTTTTTTCTCTTCCTTTCTGCCTGTCTCTTTACCTTTTGCATTTTATTTCTATTTCTTTTCTTGATAGATTCTCGGTGCAAATTAGTTCTGTTCTAAGGTTAAGAGGGCTGGTAGAGTCATCAGAATGGAGTTCATAGGAGGCCCTCGGTAGTGTTTTGTCATTAAAAGCCCATTTGGAGGTCTTCCTTTCTACCCGCATTCTTGCAGGTGTATGGAAGGTACGAATGATAACACCACCACAAGTCTTCATCCCGCTTTCCTCACCTGTTGGAGGGCTGGTGATATAACTTTCTCCCAGCACTGTGTTCCATCAGCTTTAGGTGTTGAATGGTGATGTTTAAAATGTGCTCAGGCTAAATACTGCTACCCAGCCATCTTGTTTTACAATAATATAATAAGAATACAATGTCCTAGTTAGAGAATAAAGATTTAAAGTTTCCATTGTTTCAGGAGTTGAAAATGTTTTGTTCCTGACAGTTTCTTACCTAAAATATATCTATTACCTGTATTATCTTCACTAATTCTCACTAAGAATCCCATAACTTTTCATACGTATCTGTAATTAGAGTGGATGTTTCTGCCTTGGGTATCCTTATTTCTCAAACTTGTTAGAACAAATGAGTGACTTAAAGGAGATCTGAGCAATAATCACTGATCCCCAAGTTGAACACCATAAGACCTGTACTAGTGTCAAGACTGATGTATTTGAAAAGGCAAAGACTGAGATGCCACATCAGACACTTCTCCTGTACTAAGGAACAGGATACCTGTATGTTCTCCCTACTGTCTAAGGTCCATCACAGAGGGAGTCATGAGGGAGCCCAGGTAATCTTTTTAACTCATCTGCTCTTACATTCTGGTATTATGATCTCCTGTCTCAATTATTTCTGCTAGACATGCCCGAGTATTTCTTTCAGAGATAAAGACAAGGGTGTTACATTCAGATCCTGCTTCTGCTCATGTGTTGGTGTAGATAATGAACTCCCAGGTGCTGAATCTTTGAGTTTGTCAGAAGATGTTAGTCAAATCCTATAGGAGTACTGAAAGCATTCCTCATGGAAGTCTGGAATCAAAGCAGGTTTGAATCCGCATCATCAGGTTGGATACATGGTTCCTGTTTGGGCCGACTTGTAATGAAAAGCTTATGAGTTAGAGTCAGTTAGAAAGGGCAAGGGCAAGTAAGAGGAACTGGTCTCAAAACCACCAAAAGAATCAAACCCAGAAAAATTTAAGCTAATTTTTAATAAATACATTGCAGTGGAACTCAGATTATTAAGTAGTCTGATATTGAACAATTCTGTTAATAGTGGCAAAAAAGGTTTTTCTAAATGATACATTGCAAATGAGTGAACAGAAGTTAATGTCTTCTTGAAACTCTAAGGGGAATTTGACTTCTTGGGTAATACTAACAGGCAATTTGACCCCTTTATCACAAAAGACTGACCGTCTTGTCACAATTCCAAGCATGCTTGGTTTGGTTGAAATCTTTATATGAACAGTATCATTTTGTAACTGCATATTGTGCTTAGAAGAGCGAGAAAGCTGAAAATCGCAGGTAACTTCATTACTGATCACGTTTGGTTTTTTAATGGCTGAAATTGGTACATACTGCATAGGGTCATTGTCCTGGGAATTTCCTTAATGATACCTTGTAAGAAAGTGATCCTACTGCACAAAGTTGGTCACAACTGAGGAAAAGTGAGCATATGTTTTGCAGTGAGAGGTGTCTGCTGGCTCCTTGAGCATAATCCACGCTCCTTCAATGAACTGCCAAGATCACACTAATGTGGAGGGCAAAGTTGTTGCATGTAGACCATGTGTGCATACGCATGCTTGTTTCAAACTGTAATTTACCACTTTTTAAGGAATTACTAATGCTTTTGATACAGTTTCCAAATACCTGCTAGTGAACCTTTTGATTCTGGTGATGTGGGGAGGTATGGATTACACTCTGCAGCCTTTCCTGTAAATAACGTTCATACAGTCTGTAAAGCTTGTCTCTTCTAAAATTATGGCATCTTACTGTGGAATATGAGGAAATTTTGATATGTTCTCTTGATTTGTAGAGAAGAGAGGGAGGAAGGACTGGATAAGAACTTTAACAATTAAAGATCGCTGCCTTCTCTGGAAGGTGAGAACCGATTACTCACCTCCTCCTGCAGCGTGTGCATGGATGGGAGAGAAAGTCTTACTACAGTAGTTGAAGGTCTCTCCTATCACCTGCAATTTTCTTGACAGAAAGAGCTTGGGGTGCCCTCAGTTTCTTTCCCCCTTACGCAGTTAAAGGTCTTTTTGGAGTCTGACATCAGCTTGTATTGAGTGGAAAGGCTAAGGGGCCTCTAGTGTCCGTGCAGTAAGCCCTGCAGCTCCCTGCCTGTGCAGCGTTGTTATAGGCACAGTTCTGCAGCCTTAGCTTTCCTCTCAGCCTGCAGATGCCCTGCCTTACAGGGTGATTTCTGGTGAAAAACAGTAAGTTCCTTTAACGAAAAGTCTATTCCCATTTTGCAGGGTTCGTAAAATCTGAAGCACCAGAACTGTATAACACACTCTTGCAAATATCCTTAAAAACCCCTCTGTTAAGTTTGCTTTGCAGAAATGTATTGAGGTTTAAAGAAAAAGGGTATATGCTGGAGAATCTTTGCGGGTTTAACATAACTCAGTGCATTTTCCAGGCTGAAATGTGGCTTTATGTTACAATATATTTGTGAAAACCCAATTTCGATATTCAGTGTTGTGTCTATCCTAATAACTAGTTATTTCCCTGGCTTCCTCAACAAAGAGAAATAAGAAACAAGAAGAAATTATACTGTTGGTGGTAAAATCACTGTGTAGGCATGCTTACGAGAACAGAATTACTACAAGTCTTGTTTATTTGATGAGGGAGTTTTGTAGATTAGCTTATTTTGTCCTCTTGCAACAGAAGCAGACAGAGAAAACTCTCTACTGCATCCTTTCTGCATTAATAAATAACCATTCTGCATGTTTCTGGTTCTAATCACTTATGCAGACAAAGGCAACTCCAGTAAGGAAAATGTTCATATTGAAGGTATTTGTGTAACTGTGACTGCAGGTGAGAGATCTGTATTCTGTGCCAATTGCTATCTTTTCTTAATATTTCTAGTATTTGATCTGTGTTCCAGTGAGTTGGTGTTTCAATGTATTTCTTGCTTCACAATTTCTCAACTTTTCTTTGTGAGCCATGAATGTCAGTAAAAAGGGCAAAATCATCCCCCAGCAAATTAACCTACTTAAATCGGGAAGATATATGGCAATGATATACTTCCTCATATCTGGAGTCTTTTTGCAAAAGTTAAGGGAATAATATATTAATTTGCTTTATGTTAGCGTAATGCACTATTTTGAACAAGAACATATCAAATTCCTCTCATTTAAAGTATCTGGCTAATAAGCTGTTAAAATGTTTATTCCACCAAAATATATTACCAGTTAGCAGTTCATGATTAGCATCACATGGTTTATACTCAAAGTTTATGCTTATGTATTTTTTTAATGCTAAGTTGTTGCTTATTTCAGCCTTAGAAATATTGTATGATTACCAGAAAAATAAATGTTTTTTGTCTAAGAAGCAACTGATTGTTTGTAATATGAAAAAGTCTTATCTTTTACCTTTATAATTCTAATAAAGAAAATTTATGAATGCAATTGATAGCTGAATTCGTCCAATGAATATATTTCATTTATGTGCGCACTGTTCCAAAAAATACAACTTCAGCTATTTCAGGAGGCTTTAGAAATAAATTCTCTTCCCCCGTTTTGCATGATTTTTATAAAAT
>JAVJGG010000088.1:31022889-31025389 GCA_035590195.1 Aviceda cuculoides | reverse complement strand
TGGAAGAAATCCTTCGTCTTAGTCACATTTTTAGAACTCTCAGCATGTGATAACTGCAGATTAGGAAACTTTTTAAAGAATAAGAAAAGTGAAAGTATCTGTTTTGGAAAAAAACCCCCAACAAACCCCATAATGCTGAAATGAATTAGAATTATTCTGAAGTAGCCAATGTTAGGTCAGTAACACAGTGTAAGTCTTTATGTTTTCGGATTGTGATATATCCATAGATGCTCCTTGCACTGTCATGTCCTTGATCATGCTTCCAGTTTTTTCTTTTGGAACTTGTTGGCAAATCTCTATTTCAGAAAAGGCAAACTGTGTTGTAAAAAGTTTAGATTGTCCATACTTAAGAGTGGTTTTGGAGGCAAATACAGGCTACTGATCTCCCTGAGTGATTTTGCTGTTGAGCGTCTGGCTGAGGTGGACATGTGGTTACAGTCACAGTAAATTTGACATTCAAAAGAAAATGAGCACTGGTTTTAGTTCCCTTGTTCCTTATTTGCCCTATTGAAACAGATACTGTAGTACATAGTGCTATGTAGTATGATGTGAATTTATCAAAACATGCATTAAGGGGCAACACTACACAAGGGTAAAGATATAAATATATTTTACAATTCTTAGCTTCCTATCGTAAGAATAGTTCATGAGTGAATATAAATTTACAGTAGGTGCTTATCAAATGTGAAAATGCTTGCAAATCAGAAACAAACTTTGGGACTATAAACATATTTCAATGATAGTTCATGCGAAGAATATGTTTGATAGTAAGAAATAATGTTGTCTTTTAGTTTCTACATGAAGCAGGTTGACATATTATCGTATATGGAGAATTATAACACTTCTGAGTCAGAACACTGTGTGCAACCTTTAATCCTCTAATCAGAATGCTTATTATTAGGGAGCAGATAATGACATAAAATATAATTATTTACTTATAAAACAAGAAAGAGACATCAGCCAGCATAAAGAGATAATAAAGTACAGTTAAATCAGTTGATTTTACTTCTCTGTTCCATACAGAAGTGATATACAAGCTATCAGTCTTCTATGGCTTTTAAAATACTTGATAAAAATATTGAAGTATGCTAATATCTTGCATTAAAAAAAGGTTATCTGACATCTGAAAGCAAGTTCTGAATGCCAGTGTGACTTGCATATGTGTCCCGTGTACATGCGAGTTGGAATATTTTACTCCACTAAAGTAGAACCCTATAAAATCTTTTGGGCTTGACTGTAAGATGCACTTGTACAGACAGTAATTGGCCTGTTACAGAGATATTAATTAACATGTTAGAAATGTTTTCTTTATTAATGAGAAATTCACACATACTATTTAAATTAATTTGTATAGTTTAAAATTAATTTATTGTGGCCTTCGATGACCTCAAATCTACTAAGACAAAGCTGGAGTATTGTACTAACTGTTAAACCATTCATTAAACATTTTATGCAAATAGTGTTTGTTTATAAACAAATTAACTGCAAGGATTTTCAAAACAGGTGCTGTGTTGTGAATGCGTACTAAATGATGTGGTACTGAAAGAATTAATTAGACCTTCAGATGTAATTAGTTGCAATAATTTGCGTGATTAGCGGCTTGGTTAAGAAGTAAGACACACACATTGTAATGCATGGAAGAGTCACTGCAGTAGCTTTGTCTTTCACACGGTGAAGATGAGATTTCCTCATGTTTAGGAGATTTTTCAAAAAATTGCTGACATAGCTTGAGTTAATTGCCAAGTATCCTGTAGGGGGTAATGTGTTTTTTTTCTTTTTTTTCTTTTTTTTTTTTTTCTCCTCTCCCTTGGCTTGTTGCAATGCATATGCATTGGAAGCACTACCATTTGTTTGTACCTCAATGAATTTTTAAAACAGAAGGCTGTTAACCCTAGATCTTCAAGTCTCCAGAGGAAGAGCTGATCCTTAACATGTTCAGGGTTAAAAGATAGGCTGTGATAAGCCATGTGAAACAGGTCCAGTGTTTCAAGATCAGTTCTAAATATTCATGTAATTTTTTCCCGTTGCGACCATAGTTCTGATTTTTCTTCTCACATGTCCAGCAATGGAGTCAACCATTGGATGTACATGAAGAATGCCTTTGAAACTGGCATTAGTCAAAACTGATTAAAAAGAAAGTTATTATTACTGATAGTTAATTTATGATGATCACATTCCTAGTTATGAGAAATGTACAATACCTGTGTGACTTGCAAGAAAGCTTTTTCATCTTGATAATGCCTTGACATCCAATGACAATATTAGAGAGTGGGTTTGAAATGAATCAATGGGGACTTTCTTGATCTTTTTTTTTACCTGCTTGGAAAGGTGGATTGACAGTAAACTACAATAGATTCACTTTTGTGGTCACTGCTGGAAGTTGCTATTGCTTTGCTATTTTAAAAGAAATTGCTAAAGATTTTGGGCCTCGAGGCATCAAGAATGCACAAATATGAAACTAATGCACACTTTGACAGAATTTATTGCTCTGACAATACCC
>JAVJGG010000088.1:30991744-31022884 GCA_035590195.1 Aviceda cuculoides | reverse complement strand
ATATTGTTAGGAATATACTCAGGGGGCCTGCACACGTATTTTGAAAGAACAGGTATGTTCTCTGTGAATCACTTTGTCAGAAAAAAAAAAAGTTTCTAGAAAAAGTTGAAGAGTATAGACCAAAAAGAAACAAGCACAGTTTAGTAAATCAGTTATAAAGTAAGTGCAATTAGTCAGCAGTGTAGAAGGTATGAGGTGATAAGAGACTTCTCTGAATAACACACTTGCTTATGGTGAGTGTTAGAGGCGTTCCATAAAGGTATCCTATACTCAGTGAATATGAATTTAAGCTTTTTACAGAACCTTATTTGATCAGATTAAACTATAAGAGTTTTTAAGATGAGCTGTGGGGGAACTTTGCTTCATCTTGGGTGGAAGTGGTCACATTAGACTTTGTTTCATGCATTAATGTAATGCTACTGAGGCATGAGCTAGAGGGGAACTTGTTTAAAAGCTAAGCCTTGCTGTTTATGCTAAGTTTTTGCTGTATGATTTCCAAGAAAATCCAAAAATCCAAAATTTCCAAAAGTTTATGTAGCTGCACATCTGACATAAGCAGCAAGACCCAGCAGGAGGTCTCTGGTTAAATGGTGAACAAAGTGATCCTGTATTTGGATTAGTGACTGGGAAGTATTAGTGGTCACGTATCTAAGTGAAAGTAAAACCCATGCTTTTCATTGCAAACTCAATGTGGAATGCAGCTCATTTTAGGACTGAGGCAGAGCATAAGTGTGCTACATCTTTTCTACAAGAGAACGGCTAGTTGCGATCTTAGCTTTTTTTTTTTTTTTTTTTTAAAAAAAGCGTACAAGGGAAATAGAATAAAATAAATATCAAAAATGACAAAAGAACAAAAAGCATCATTAACTGCTGCACAGCTGCTGTGTGTCTGCTGTCGCAGGGATTACCCTTAATTACTATGGATGAAGTTTGCTATCATTGGTTCTCTGGATGCCTCACAACTGGTTTATTTTAAAAGGAGTTCCTCTTTCTATGTGTGTTTTAATAGAATATGCAGCTGTTAAAGTTTCAAGGAAAGAAATTACTTCTTTAGTCCTGAAGAGACTGAGGATCATTTGACAGAGCTAACACAGGGATCCACTTGAATGAATCATTATTTTTTTTTTCCCTTTCTGTAGTCTGTTTAATTCAGTTCTTTCATTTTAAGTGTGATGTCTGCAAAGTAGTCTTTAAGATGAGCTCCTCTGTATTGTGTTTGAATTTGAACAAAATTAACATTTGTATGTCATCAGTAGCTGCAATGCATAGCTCGAGGCGATGAAGGGTAGAAAGTCAAAGAATATAGGAAATTTGATTAAAATGAATAAGCAGTAGAAGGTCTTAAGTGTGGACATAGCTTACTCATTGATTTATTTGTATTGTTTCTTGAGGCAAAAGAAGCTAATTCCATGGGATGTTTAGAAAATAGGTTTTAAATCTGAAAATAAAAAGGTGTTTAAGTCAATAAAATTAGGGTTTAGGCAATGTAATCTGGAGACTTCCCAACTTATATTTCTTGGTCCCACTACGTAATGGGGGCACAATACTGAGCAGGTAAATATTCTTTGAGAGAACCTCTTTCCAATGAACTTTCATTGTATTTGTTATGATTCGGGATCAGTTGGATATTTATAACATTTTGCTTTCTTGTATTCACTAAGAGATGAGTTGTGAGGTAGAGCCCAAATTATCAGCCTGGCAATTAGCTGCTGTGCATGGTTTACCAAACATGCTATTGTTCAGTGCTGCCCTCCGACTTCCTTGGATACTATTTTTTTTATGATGGCTTCAGTGAAGTGGTCTGAATTTGCTATTTATTCATGAGTTACCAACTGTTCATGTGTTATCTATTTCTGCATTGTATAATGTAGCTTCAGGAAAATTTTGTGAGTACAGAGGTCTTGCAAACTACATCTTTGTAATACTTTGCCTCTCATTTTGAGGGTCTCTTATTTGTCTCAGTATAGCAGTACAGTTCTCAATAGCAGCTTTTTTACTTTTGAGTCTGCTTGATGGATTAGCATAGGTACTTTTTCAATGTTTCAGAAACTTCCTTGCCAACATTTTCTTTCTTCAGTGCATCAGTGCTGGAAATGTGAAACACTTTGCCTGCTAGTCTTTTGCAGGGCTGTTCAGTGCTGAAGGGCAGTTTTTGCAAGAGAACTTTTAAATGAAAAATCACTTGAAGTGGACATCTGAGACAAAGGACCTGTGTTCCCGGTACTAGCAAAAATACAGTCCATAGCTTAGTCAAATGAAGGAAGCTTCCTAATTAATTTACCTACCACAATCATCTTCAAATTCAAAGATTAATGTTAACTGTTTGGTTTATAGCACCTTTACTCAATAGCTATTAGTATTTTAATTTTTTTTCTTTTCTTAAGGAACAGAATGAGGAAAGAGTTGGAAAAGTTTAGATGTTTATCTGTGGATATTTACTTCTGATATGGATATTATTTCCACTTAGTCCCTTATGTTGTACTCTTAATGTTTGTAATTGTAGAATAAAGACATAGAGAATACAGGTGCTTAATAGACCTTGAAATTGTTTTTATAGATTCAGCTGTCCACCCCTCCCCATCCCTCAAACCCCACAAAATAAAAAGCCCTAAAACCCCTAATGGATGTCATTTTTTGCCAGTGTTAATTGGGGAAACTTGAGAATTCTACTGTGGTTGTGGAGTAGCCAAATTTATAACACTGCCCAGATGAGTCCTTCCCATTTCCATTTAATGTTTAGTGCCAAATAGAGACAGCTTAAAATGAAGAAAAGTTGATGCTGAACAAATTAAATTATTAAAAAGAATATCCCCTCAAAACATTAAATGATCTTTAATGCCAAGAAAATACAAATGACCAGCTGAAGCTCTTACATGAAGGATGGTGTCAAGTGTACTATTTTACACTTAGACAAGTGCAGCCTTGGAGTTGGGGAAATTACTTCCTTATCTGGGGTGTCTTAGGTTTTTAGTATTTTTGTAGGCATAAAGAACTTCTGCTTAAGACTCCTCTCCCAGCGTGGTGAACACTACAGCATGCACTGAACAGCCTCACTGAGTTTTTTGAAAGACGAGTATAACGTTATTCCAAGAAAATGTATATTATGCCCATTTATAAAGAGAAGAAGCTCTGTCAGAAAGCTGAAGTGACTTGAATAATTTCTTACGTTCAGACTGAGGAAGTTGTATCGTTGTCTTACCATAAAGCAGGTGCCAAATTTCATCTAGTCCAAACTGTTTTACGGCTATGCACTGGTTCAAAGTGGGACAATGTCATAATCTGAAATGTGCATGATTCTGTGGATGTTTCTTCTGTAATTTTTTTAAATTCTGCAGACCTAGGAGGACACCCCCCCCCCGCCCCTAATTCTGATATTAAAGGCTGTCTAGCTCTTTTAATTTGTCTTTTTCTGATTCTGTCATGAAACCTGGAATTCAGGTTTCAGAAGCTTAGTTACTAAGTCTTGACTCCTTTGTCCACTGGTTGCCGAAATGTGGTGTAAAACTGGTGTAAGAGTTCTGTATGACCAAGGAATTATGGTTTTGAAACTCAAGATATTCTTTTTCTTAAAGCAGGTTGGTGGCATTTCAGCTGACTCTTTGAAAATCCATAAACACTTTTGAGATACATTTTTGTTCTCTGAAAAATGTTGAACTCCATTATAGGTCGTCACTCTAAGAACAACCCTCACAACCTGGGCTTCTTTTTGTCTCCTTAAATTGTTGCCATAAAAAGAGAAAATTACTAAAACCTAAAACATGTTTCTTCAAAAGGGAAACAGTATCTCCAGTAGAGTTTATGTTCTGCATTTGTTTGTTGTTGATTGTGTCAGAAATACCAGACACACACACACTGGGGACTTTGGTATTTTAGTGGCAGACATCAATGTAAAACTATCAGACCAATGCGACATTTACCTTTCCTGTACAGATATTAACATATACAAACAGATGGCCTTTGTGTGTAATGCAGTTTGTAATGAAACTGAGACAATTCACAATCTAATTCTATCTGTTACACTCCTCAGATTTGTAATTCTGATTACAGCTAAATTACTTCATGGTGAAGTTTTCCATTTAAAATAGTTACTTAGCCATAAGAAGAATCTACTGTACAGAACACTTTCTGTGATACTGCTGTTTTTGATATGCCTGTATGTGTGGCAATCCTTGAAATCACTGTCTTGTTGCTATGAATTGTAGGTTTATTGTGCATTTATCACTCTATTGGAATCTTCCATAAGCATAGGATTTTATGCTCAGAAACCATCTGTAAACAATCCTGTAATTCTTACACATACAGGAAAAGCTGCAGTCGTATTTTTTTCCGATGTACTTACAAACCTGGCTCTACATGGTGTTCTTTAGCTAACCTACCTTTCCTTTTCTAAATGTCCCTGATTGCTAACAACACTAGCTTCACCAGGAGTAAGAGTGTCAGACAGCTATCGGCAGCAGACTACCAGCGGGTGACTGGTATTTTAAATTTATTTTTGCTTTTAGTGAGACTCAGTACTGAAAGCTTTAAATGTAGTGCCTACTCAGAGTGTATATTCTCCCTATTGCTGTGCAGTCGAAGTATCAAAAAGTTTTAGGGAAACATGGCTAGACAAATCTAGGCCTTATCATCAGACTGAGTGAAATTCTTGAGTGTAAGAATGGCAGCTTTTAGCTGGTCTCAAGAAAGTTAAGTTTTAGCTGGATTCTGTGAAACGAGTGTTAGAAAGTCTTGACATTCTTATGAAGGCAAACCTTCCCTGCCAAACGAAGCCTAGGTAGGGAAGCCAGGAAGAGTATCACTTCATGCATGCCCATTTTGTTTTTTCCTTAAGTATGTACAACAAGTCAAAAGTGAAGACAGGTGGCGTGGTGAGATGGGCTTTTATTTGGACGCACTTTGTTTTTTTTCACTTTAGAATATGTAGTTTCAGGGGATCCTTTCAATGCTGCTTGGTGTTGACTGTGTCAGTGGCAGGAAAGCAAGACATTTTTGGTTGAGGAATTGACAGGAGTTTGGGGGACATATTTGTAGTCTTGAGAGTCTAATGATGAGTAAGTGAAAATGCCTTGTGACCTGGCATCCTGTGAATAAGGGTAAAGAGGCTGCGAAAAGCAGGGCTGTTCCTTCAGGGAAGATAGCTTAGTCCTTGCCTGTCAGGCAAGGGCAACCACCTCCCGCCCAGTATGCTTTGGCGTCGGTGTATGTTTGGAGGCCTACTTGAGAAGGCGGGCCTGTGTTTGGCACACTGGGGCCACAGGAAAATGCAGACTGGAAGGGACCTCGGGAGGTCTCTGGCCCAACCTCTTGGGAATAGAAGAGAATTAAATATTCCATTTTTCAAAACTGAACGTTATGATCAGACACAACCTGTTTACTGTTCTCTTCATAACTTTTTTGCGCAGATATGCTGCAGTTTTTTTGCAGTAGCTGGTGTTTGCAGTTACTGAAGAGTTCATTTCACATAAGGCACATTTCTGTTTTTCAGCTTAGAAGTATGGAATATGTGAAGAACTGAGGCCAACTCATCTTGTATCAAGATGGGTGGAAACTCCCAGCCAAACAGGAATAATGGAAAGATTGAGGTATTATCAACTTTCTAGTCAAGAATAGTACCAGGTGCTTATGAACAGAGCAGTATGTATAATTGACTTCAGATTCTTGTCCGAAAAAAGGCCTGGAAAAATACTTTGGGTGTTTTGCAACTATTTTTAACTGCAAATTTGAAATTGCTTAATTTACTTTCATTCTTTTGCTTAACCATACCAAATGGAAATGATTTCACAATTTCAGTTAAAATTAAACTGCATTTGTTTACTGATCAAAAACAACCCCCCCAACAAAACAATTTGCAAAGTACCTGTCCATCACTCCTAACACTCTCCCTCAAATGTTGCGAAGAATACGGCTTGTAATTGTAAGTATTAAGCGGACATGTCCTGATTAGTGACTGAACTGAATCCTGGGATGCCTATGAGCTGCTGGTTCATATTAAATGTGCATTCTGACTCCACAGAAGTTCTCCAGAGTTCCGATGCAGATCTGTGCTTTGTGTATTAAATTAATCTATGATAAATAAGACCACTGAAGTACAACCCTGTCAGTAGTAAACTGTAACCCCAGTATAGAACAGTAGAGAAAATTACTGTCAATTAAAGGAAAAAGAGAGAGGAGTATCATTTTCTTCAGAGGAAATTTGGGCCGCAAAATGGAAACACAGTAATTGGAATCTAGCCAATCTACAATTGAACAGTATTTATTCTGAAAAATATATTGTCAACATTTGATTATTTATCATAGCAATACTAATGATTAAAAGAACCATGAAAATATTTAATGAGACCAAGTCATCACATCCACAATTTATGTCTCGCTGCAAGGTTGGCACTGTCAGCTCTAGTGAGAACATTGTGTTTGTTAACATACCAAGGTATTAGTTCAATGCAAACAAGGTAAAAACAATTTCAAAATATTGAACAAATAGTGTTTCTGCAACATGAAGACGTCTTTTACATATCCTCTGTGCAAATAAGTCCTGACCAGTCCTAACAGAGTAAGGAGGAGGCCAAGACTAAAGTATTACAGCTATGATTTTTTTTTTTTTTTTTTTTTTTTTTAATGGACACGGATGTATCTGATGTAAGTTTTGAGCTAATTTGCTACATGGAAGTGTTTTTAGAAAAACTATTGCTAGACAGAATAATTGCAGGCTTTTAGTACATGTGCCAAATCAAACTTACGTTTTTGTTTTTAAACTTCTGTATTGCCATAAATCAAATACTATATTTTAAAAAATGTACATAAATTCAGGTTTGGCATAAACCCTGGTTAATCCCATTGACTTCTGTGAGATTGCATGAAATTTTCACAGGGAGCTGTGCCCACTATATACATCACAGCCTATTTCTCTGTTGAGGTTCTTTATAGTGAAACCGCTGTCAAAGTATTGGATACCTTATGTTCTAATAATGTTATGCTTAAAATTAAAGTGTATGTTCCCCTGATAGACATTTTACATGCAAATAATTTTGCATCGCTATAAATACTTTGTATCTTAAAAATGCAGTGTTTGCTATCGTGGAGATCATAATTTTTGTGAGCTGAATTTTCTTCAGATGATAGAGAAATTATAGGCTACATTATGTGATCAAACAGCAATATGGAAAGCTTAAGTAGAATGCGCCCTAAGGACAAAGGCTGGTTAAGACTATAGGGGATAGAATAAATGGGAGTTTTAGTAAAGCTATCTCTGATTCCAACAGATAAATTATGCTTTGCCTTTTTTGTATCTCTTTGGGACCGTACTACATAAATTATGACCAAGTATAATTTAGGCTTTCAGCCTATATTTCTGAACATCCATCTTGTACATTTTAAGTACAAAATTACCATTTTGCAGAAGTATGAAATTGAGACAAATTTTTTTCATCTGCGCATTTAACTTCTGCATACTTTATAGCAGCTGAAGGGTTAGAGAGGACCTTGTTACTATCCAGAGGGTGATGTTAGCCAGATGATTGCATAACTGTGTTAAGATCTATATAAGCATGAATAAAGTTCGGGGGACAGGAGTGTAGAATTGGATATTATGTCAGAATAGGTATCTGTTGCAGCTTTAAATAATAAGGAATATGCTTTTCTAAATAAAAAGCAATATTTTGTAAGTCCAAATTCTTTCTTTGTTATCAATTACATTAAAAAAGTTATATATGGAATTTCCTTTTGAAGTACAGTTGCAGTCAAGTTACCCGAACTTTGGCATACATAAAGACCACAGGCTGCAGGCCTTCAATGCACTTATGAGGTCACAATTTACGCTTGAACATCAATGTGTGTATATGAATAAAGCAATAGATCCTAACAGTCCTATTTTCTATCAGTAAAGCACTACATTCTGTAGCTTGGATTTCTGCATAGAATCAACTGAGACTTGTATACTTCATTTCTCCCGTTATAGTATACAATGTTGTAATACTATCTGGAATTCTAAAATTAGAAATAACTACAAGGTGCATCCTTGTGGGGGTGTGTACATGTCTTCCCCAGGGGATAGAATGGGGGAAAAAAGGTGAAACTCCTCCTTTGAGGAAGGTAAACTTGCAAGAAATTTATATTTTTTACAAAGGAGCACAATTTAAAACTGACCCAAGATAGCTTTAAATTACATGCCAATAGCTTGCAATAATATTGCTAGAGGAGTTTTTCGATCCATAATAATGGAAAACCATCCCTAGACCTGATGGAAATTTTTCTGTATTAAGAATAAGAAGTATCTAGCACTTCTGCACATGCACGAGGATTACACCTGCAGTATATAAAGGTTTAAAATCATAAGACCTAATTAGTATGTGTAGCAAGGTGAATTTATTTGGGTTTGTTTTGCATACCTTTAATGACCATAGCTTTGGGAATACAATGCAAGCTTTCATGATGTGTGAAAAATGTATAGAGAAAATGTCTATTGTAGAAGTAGAATGACTAATAGTGTTGAAGAAGAAAATTCCCCCCTAAAATACAATAGGCCATTTTTTTTCTCTGTTACAGATTTCCTATCCGTTAACTTGGTGATGCTCATATGTACAGTGTTTTGCCATTGCAATGTTTACCTTTTTCTGTAATTGATATTCCATTTAAAGCCACTAGCATTTACTAGACTGCTGGCTTTCCCTGCTTTCTGTAGTAAGTAGAGGGAATTCTGGAACTCAAGCAGTAATGCTAATTGCTTATAAAGATTTTAATGGCAATCACTTTAACTGATGGTAGAGATTAGTCTGCTATCACAGACACCATCAAAGGCGGCACCAATAGCTTGTCACCTTACCTTCTGTAAGGGAAAAAAAGGTGTTTCTGTTATCTATGTAAAATGGTGGAATATTTAAGTTTGAAAAGTGTGAGAATGTGGCAGATTGATTTGTAACTTTCAGCTGGTTTTCATGAGAAAAAAAGTAAATTGAGTAAAACAACAGAAAAGTGAGATTTCTATACTGTTCTCCTCCATTATTTAACCTTTTCCAACATCTTCTGGGATGAAAATGCAACATAAAAATGGAGTAGTTTCCCTGGCTCCTTCATTAGAGTTTTTTAAAAAAATATAGTCTATGTTCTTTTCCCACTGAAAAGTGAAAGAAATTGGAAAAGGAAATTGTATCATCCTAGGATTGCTGTCATATTGTTGCTGTACGATTCCTGTTTTCTGGGACAGGATTGAACCTGTGTCTTTGAACTGTGCATTATGTCTCAGTCGTTACATTCACTTTTGTGAGACTGTCTCCTAAAGTTCTCTGGTCAAAGACCCAACTGCTTAAGGATATTACTGTTGACATTACACTATGATCTTAGTTTTTCGAGAGGTAACCTCTTCCTGCACTGCTGAAGATTCTTCCCAAAATAATGTAGCATCTACAGACCTTATCACTGATTTTTGCGAATTATGACTGCAAAGAGGATCTTGTGTCAGAGGTCAGAATGTTCCGATGCGTGGTAGAAGAGGATGAAATGAATTCTGTTAATTTTTAAAAGCCCCTCTTGTCATTAATTATACTGTGTATTTTACTTTTTAGATCATGAGCTTTTAAAATTAACATATGAATGCAAAAGGAAGTCTATGAGTTAGCTACCATAGGGTTAAATTTTGAGTCATTACTAAGTGATTTCATGCCCAGAAAGCCTTCAGCTCAGGATGTGTAACATTTATCTGCCTAAAATTAAAAGGAAATGAAAGAGATTTATTAGTGCTTGTTTCTTGAAGAAGGTTCTCCACATTTGGATTGGTTGAATGATTGAGGATAAAAGGCTTTCATAACGATCTTGCATTGTACAAATGAGCTCTAACCAGAAGTGCTGTCCTAAATGCTGCTGACTTAAGGATAAAAGTGCTAAGAAGAGAGGATAGCCTCTTTGTAGTTAAGGTTATAACCAGAATCCCCTCATAAAATTCTAATTTCACTAGCACAATTTAAGCTGGGCTAATTGTCTATATGTGAAATATGACTAGGTTTACACTGAAGTTTAAGGAAAGAAATTTAAAAAATGGTCAAATGGATTTTGCGGTGCAAACAGGCTAGCTGGTCATCCGCCAAACTGGTGATGTGGGGGGGGATGCTGTAGTTGTTGGATTGAATGCATTCGGAAAGAGCAGAGTCGTTTTTAGGGACTATGGAGGGGCGGGGAAACAATAGAGGTGAAGCTAGGGAGAAGTATGTGCATCTTTACCTTGAAAACTTTGTTTTCTTTAGACATTTTAGACATTTGTATGGGTTATAAATCCATTCTTAAGGCAAGAAAAAAGAAATTCAGCATTCAAAAAAATCGGTAATACCAAAGTATGTTGGGAAAATGGACACCATAAATTTCACGCTACTCACATAAATACAGATTATTTTTTCAAAGTCAAAAGAAAAGTATGGGCATCATAATATCACAATTCCAACCTAAAAAAAACTTTAATTTTTTTCATTGATGTTTGTCCTTTAAAGACTTCTTGATAAGAAACATATACTGTAAGATATATTGTTGTTTATTAAGTATGTTATTTTCATAAACTTTATCATAATGATAACATAATGCTAATAGTGATAGTTCTGTAATTTCTTGTAAACCATAGATAAGTGTTATAATTCCTGTTTCTTGAGACAAAACCCCCCTTTTCCAAATTCTGCTGTTATTAGCTGAATGAGCTGCTTAATTGTAATGCTTAATTTTTCAAACATTAAAATGAAGGTACCAAAATTAGTGAAAAAATTGAAATGATCCAACTTTGTACCATATGCCTTTCATTTTTTGACAAAAACATCCCCTACTACAGTCTTCTGCTATAGTCCTTGCTCTCTGTTCCAGATCCGTTAAGGCTTAGAAAAGGTGTTGTTGCGAGGTCCTAAACCAGATTGGCCTCAGGGGGCAGGCAGGATTCTGAACAGCACCTTGTACTGTAGTGCCGGCAGATGACCTATAAAAGGCTATTGCATGAGTGTGTAAATTGGAAAATTCGGGTGCTAGCTAATGTCAGGAGCTGGGAAGGACAGAAAAGTGGGTTAAGGCTTCTCTCTGTCCCTATGTTACAGAGGTAAGGAATTAGGGCCAATTTATGATATTGTTTACTATAAATTTCTTGGCTTTACTGTCCTTTTATATTTTTTGCTAAGAATGTTATAATATATTGTCATTAATATGAGGCTTCCTGAGGGTTTGTTCTTTCTCAGTGTAGACAATATAAGGAAGGTATAAAAAAAGAAGTCTAAGGAATATTAGGAATTCTTGAAACATTCTGTTCTAATTTTCTTCCAAAACATTCTAATTTTCTCCTAGTGACTAATTTAAATATATGATTATGATTCTAGCAGTTACCTCCAAGTAAGTGCAGATGCAAAGATTCAGAGTCAAAGCATGAAAAAGAATAGTTAAGTTGTATCATGAATGCCGATGTGACCTTTTCTTGATAGTTAAAATGGTGACATCTTTATGGCTGAACACGTTTTTTAAAAATAGAATTATAAACTTAAACTGCAATAATATATAAGTTCTTAAATTACTTTAAAAAGGTAAACTGGACTTACTACATTTTGATTTTTATTACTAAAATAAGTATAATGTTGGTATTCTAATATAGATCACAGTTCATCTGATAATTTCTGTGTGGCTGGGCTAATCTATAGATGCAGCGTCTATACCTCTGAGTTTGTATTTTGGAATGAAACTCCTGCTTAGCAACACTTTTTGGTTTCTAAAGCTACTAATCAAGAGGATTTTGTTGTTTAAAATATCAACAGTCATTCAGCATAATTTTAAGTCCCTTTTTTATTTTTGCGGTATCTTCTTCAATTATTTATTTTCCTCATAACTGTTTAAATATTGTTGATACTGTCATATGTATTTCACTTATGCCTTCTGCTGTGTGATACAGCATGACAATACCAAGTATTGTGTTCAGCATGGTTTTCCTGTGAGATTTACAGTGTTATTTAGCAGAAAGTAAACATATTACACAAGTAAAGATCAAAATTTTTACTATAAAGAGAGGTGGGTTACTTATCGAGAAAGACTTACTGTGAAAGTCCTGAAAAGAAAATAGTCTGTCATGAGTTCTACCCATGTACAATTTAGTAGGAGAGCATTGTAAAGAATACATACTATGTTCTCCTACTCCCTAGTAATGGTCAATACCCAAGTGCTGCTCAAGTGATGAACAAGATCATTTTTACTATTGTGTCCAAAACATGATTTCTTGTGACACTCTGAAAGTTTCTGGCGTTGCTTTTTCATCACTTAAAGAGATCTGAGAACCCAATCTGTTAGGCTTCTAGTTCAGAGGCCTAGTATTTTATTGTTCTTAAGATGATGAGCCTGATCTAGTCATTGAGGCAATGTTTGATGGTTACAACATGTGTATAGATGTATAGAGAAATTCCTGGCCTTTACTTACAGGAACATAGAGAATTTTGGATGGTTCATGTAGATCTAAAAGGGATATAGAGTGCATGACACTGCCTTAGAAAAGTTGCCATTACCCGTGGAATTACTTCAGTAATTAGTCTGAGCATACTTCTGAACTTTTATCTTGCCTGGCTGATAACAACCACTGAATCAGAATTAAAGAATCATTTGAAAATGTGACTCCTGAAAACGCTCAGGAGCACAGTTTGATCTGCCGAGATCTCAACAATTTACTCATCTGTGTATGCTTTAAGTAAAGCTGAAGACTTAAGTAGTGATAATATTGTGTGCCATAAAATTGCTCTAGGTCCTTTAAGTGCCAGCACTAAAAAATGCAAGTACTGAGACAGGGGAACTCAAATTGGAGCCTAATAATGTATCACCCTGTGTTTGTTCCTCGTATAGAACAATGACCTCTCATAAGCCATTGCTTTCTTACTTTTCTAAGGGTTACTCTGTTGCCTTGATTCCTTCCCTGATTATCTTGAAGCCTGTCAAGTTGGAAAGCTCTCCCCTCCCTTGCTCTTTCTTCCTAATAGACATGAAACAGTCCAGTCAATAATATTTTAGTTGTCTTCCCACTGCGTGTCTCTTCCTCTGATCAGTTTAGGCGGGTTTGACTGCAAAAAGTCAGAAGGGAGGTTAAGATCTGAAAGTTCAGCCAAATGTTATCAGCCACAGAGATGTTGCTAAGGGAAAGGCCTTGCAGCCCCTAAGACCGGAGCCAATAATAGCTGCACATAACTGATAACATCAACAGCTGTCAAAGATCCAGGCATTTGTGGTTCGTCTGTAAACTCAAACACCTGTATCCAGTCAAGCTTTGATTGTTATCCCCTCTTTTCCTGTCATTTTGATTCGTTCCTTGAAGGTGCTGCCAGGATATTCTAAGCTGCTAGTTGATTTATAAAGTGAAAGAGCCCTTCGAAAGTTTGGCACAGTTTGAAAAATCGACTGAGGCTCTCATTCATAGGGTGACAAGTTACTTTGACATTGATATTGACAGTATTCTTTTAATTAAGTTTTAGACGATGTAAGGACGGGTCCAGATCCTTGAAAGCACGGGTTGAAAGTACGTTAACAGCTTCAACATGTGTCACTTAAAAGAACATTATGTACTTTAAGACGGTTTCTTTTGTGATGAATTAGATCAAAGTGACTAATAAACATTCTCCATGAAAGCTCTTCAGAACACAGTATATACATGTTTGAGATATTTAAAGGATAGAGTTTCGAGGATCAAACTGTAAACTAAGCTAAAATATCTTAAATGGACAGCTGATACTGTTGTCACACTGCTATAAATTAATATGCAGCACAGAAAAAAAAGGTTTTTATTTTTAATGGGAATTTCATGGTAAATTATGCAAGTGTAGTTATCCTTTACCAGTCATGTAATGAATTGTGCAGGAGTGTGTATGCTGCAGACTGACAGAATGTGCAGTTTTGAATAGCTGGACCAAAATGGTAGGATTGGATATGTAAACTATTATTATTTTGAATTAATGCAGACTACTGTAGTTCTATTGACTTCCTCTGGCCTGTGCCTTGTAGTGAACTTTAAATCACTGAGAAGCAGGGCTACAGTCAAGCGTAATGGAGTTTGGTGTTTTGCTTAAGTTCCTGTAGTCTTTCTTCTCCTCTCCCCCCCACCCCAAACACTAAAAGTTCCCTTCTTACTCATCTTCATTACTTGCAACTTTATTCCAAAGAAGTGATATGTACTGCAGTGACAGACAAGAAAGCAGCATTTTAAAATAATTAGTTTATACTTCTAGACTGTATTGTATATTCTGGGAAGAATATTTCCAGCTAGTGCCAGGTGCCTTTAGAACTGAAACGTTTTCTTTTTAAAGAAATTGTGGTGATGAAAATGATACAAATGATATACAAAATTTGATGGTAGGGATTGCAAGGGCTGTTTTCATCTCATAAGTATTATTGTTTTCTGTCTGCAGTTTTATAAGACCAATCTTTTGAAAACTAAGTTCAGGATAAATACTGAACTTGTATGTGGGGCTGAGTACATAGCTGAGGAGCTTCTCTGAGTTGACAATAATCATAACTCTGAAATCGTGCAACTGCAAATTGCAAACTTATTTTTGTCAATTATTTCTAAACGGAGCAATAAAAAAAGGATAACAGAGAAACCTAGTCCTTAGTCAAACAACATTTTTTGCCGAGATTCATTATTATTCCTTGATTAAAGCCTGTTTTACTCCTCAAGTTGCAGGAATGCAGATAAAAACATGGGCTGAAATGTTGGGAACCCCAAAGTCAGACTGGAGATGACTCTCGGCTCACAATTTAAGGTCTGCTTTTTGTTCTGGTTAGAAAACATAATTCAGTAACTAAAAATTTCTTACATGCTGAAATTTAATGGTGTTCAAACCCAGTCTTATATATAATTGAATACATCCCTGATTCTCCTGAAGAATTCTGCAGCTGGGTGAATATAAGTGCTTAGATTTTTGTGTGAAAGTGCATAGGAGTAAGAAAGATGGGGAATGGAAAGCAAAGGTTAAAACATCTAAACATTAAACCCAAGCCTGATACTTACCACCACTCTAACATAGAAAGCAAAACTCAATGAGAGTGACATTAATGACAGTTGGTGACAGGCTCATCTTTTCTGCAGTGTTGAGCCAGCCTGTTCATGTAGAATTGCTGCACAGCTACTGTTTCTCCTTCTGGCTCCAGAGGGACAGTTTAGAGGCAGGCCCACCATTTCTGACTGCAGCAAGGAGTTGGAATATTGGAGGATCATGTGAGAAAAATGTATTTTTGCTATTTTCTTTCTTTCTCCCCCCCCTGCTTCCCCCCCCAACTTCCCTTTTCAAGAAAATAAAGTACATTATGCTTCCTTCAGAGACGACTGTGGAAGGAAGTTCCACAGTCATACTTTTAAAACCCCCTTTGTTTCAGGAGAAAATGTATCGGGAAGTTTGAAGTTATGCATAAAACTGTACTGCTTTTGTAACACAGAGGCAGTAAAAAGGAAGTAAAGAATAAGTCCAGTGTATTTTGGCAGATGTATTCCATGTGTTTACATTTAGCTCTACATAAAGTGAAAGCCAGAATTGGAAGCTTACACACTGTCACTGACTCCTGTTGCACTGCAGCTGCCTATCAAGTTACTATCCGTACGGAAAGTACCCAACAAGGTAAATCTAGATATCTTAGTCTCAACTCCTTATTCATGGTATTTTTGTAAAATCCATACTTCATGGTGTTGAGTGGCATCTCAAACATATACCTTGACTTTCTTGAAATAATTGAATTTATTTGGTAGAGAATTAATAAAAATCTAAAAGGCAATAGAGTGGATCAAAGTGGTCTATTGTCATTATTATATAAACATAACAATTTTGATAGGCTTTGGATGCAGTAACTGCTCAGACAGTGGTTTATCTTTAAGAGTGTGAACTCTGACCTTAGGGAAGCTTTTCGCATTTGTAGTTGGTCACATGCTGTAGGAGTTGGGGACTTTGATATGGGAAAGACAACGAAAATACTACAGTAGTATACAGCAGTCCTTCAATCTTTGCAGCATGGGAATATGTTCATTATACTTTTAGCATCCTTTCCCCAGTGGAATTTGTATGGCATCCCAGTAGCATTTGATATTGTCCTTAACTGAAGCCCGTATTTCCTTGGTCATGTGCAACTTCTTTCCAAACATACTGAAACCGGCAACTATGTGTCTAGTTTTCTGAAATTATACTAAGATTCCCAGATGTTTCTGTTGGGAGAAGTAAGGAGAAGAGTTTTGCAGGGTGCCTTTTCCATCACTTTAGCTATCAGCGTATCCGGTGCCAGGCTTGAATCCATTTACAATTTGAAATACTCTGCTACAGACCATGCAGGATTGCATGGAGGCTTGCTGTTTGTTATGGCTTGCTAACCCCCATTAGTAAGTATTTTGAAACTTGTCATATTCTCAATAGAATTAAGCATATTGGAAAAATCTTACATAAAATCTTAGCATTTTATTAAATTCAAAGTCTTTAGAATTATAACCTAAAATTTTACCCAGTCTTATCACATACTTTTAGTAATATTTAGTTTAAACAAAAGAAAGAAATGTAAGCTTCCATGACCTCCTGAAAATGTGACCAGTCTTCTGAAGAAGTCGTGTTACTGGTCAGTTCAAAAGAATCAGTATATTTTTCCACTTACCCTTCACCACCTCTAGAAACTGAAGCAAGTATTTTCAAATTCAATGAAAATATATGAGAAAGTATATTTTTAATAAGTTTACTTATATCTGCATTTTGATATGTACTGAGACACTTTTGAAATGACTTTGAGGGGCAAGAAGGATAGGTTGATATGCAGTTGAAATAGTAAAAAAAAAAAAAAAAAAAGGGATTAAGATGAATGAAACCAGGGAATATACACTAGGTTAGAGCAACTCCCTGTTTTATTAGATTGTTGTTGATAATACATTAGTTTTGCCTTACTAGTACTATGCTGTGAGGATTAGGTTATATAGCTTTTTTAATATTTATTTTCTCTTAAAAGTACTTTGTGATGTGAAACATGGATGTACTGAAATGATGCAAAAATAATTCCAAATGATTACACTTTTCTGTTTTATTGCACGTAAGTATTCTAATTATCCACTTGCCTACTGCAGAAATGGTCAAAAACCAGCTGAGTCCTCCTTTGAAGCCATTTTATTGTGAATGTCATTTTTCAAGCTCTGAAAGCTCAATCCTCAATGTTTTTTTTTTCACCCACCTCATCTATGTTCTTGAAATCTATGTTCTTGAAAAACAGTTTGTGAGATAGTGTTGAAACTTACAACAAAACAGTCTGTCTGTCTGTTCCCTGTCTTTTATATATATGTGTATATATATGTGTGTATGTGTACATGTATTTAGTGAGAAACTGGGCAGATGTAACATAGGACCTACATGAGACCCATTTTCATTTAGAACAGCAGCAGGAGCCGGTGTTGGATGACAGGACATTTCAAATGACAACATGTCCTAAAGTTAAGGCAGTTAATTTGAGCAGCTATTTACTTATTTATTTTTTACTAGAATTGAAACTTTTCAGAATAAACTGCTTTCGAAGTATCACAGGTCGCTGGCATGAGGGTAAATTTTCAGCATTAATCTTACACACTATGCCTATATGCTGTATACACCAGAGACCTAAAGTATTACCAGGTCTCTTCAGAAATACATTAACTCTTTCTGTGGTACCACTGAGGTCGAGGTCCCAATCCTACTAGCTCCTTTGTGAGACAATATTCTTACATTTGTACACTGAAGCAACTGAGGTTGCGCATAGCCACACAGACTGTGTATTCATTCTCAAGATATGGAATTTTTAATGTCCCATTTTCCACATGTGATAACTGAGGGAGGGAACTAAAGCATTTCAGTGACCGTAAGATGGATTTTTGGTAGGGTGAAGGTTAAATTTCATGGTTTCCTGTCTTCCAGTATCTATTTCTCTAAAATTATGATGTATTTGGAAAGATGTTTTTTGTCTTTCTAGCAATATAACAACTGAAGTGAAGTATGTGTGCATACTATTAATTTCTTATGGGGCACATATAAAATTCTAGGTAAGTGGGAATCATGTGACCGGCAAGGGGATAAAAGTTCTCTACACCATTCTGCTTTAGAATAGAATTATTGTGCCACCTAATTTGTTGTTTTTCCTATTTCTTACAGAGAAAAAGAAAATTGCATGACAAAGGTTAATATAACAATCTTCTCTTATTGCAATGATTTATGTATGCTGAGCATTAACAGCAGAATGTCATCCAGCTCTCCTTTAATTTGCAGACATTTGGATTTTTCTTTGTTGGGATCACAGTGGTAGATGACAAAGCTGTACTCTTGAGAAATAGGAGAGAATGCTGTCATTCATAGCTTGTTATACCACAAACACTGAACTCTTAACAGTTATCTCTGGCAAGTCAGTGGACTTCAAAAATAGAGCTCTGTTTTTATCCAAATGATCCTCACTAATGAAATACATGGGGAAGAATATTATATTCGTCTTAAAATTATTCTGATCCTGTAATATGTCAAATGACTGTAGATAGTGGTTAAAACAACCTAAACATGAATTCTCCTGCAATTTTAATTTGGAGATATCAATGCTGCAATTTGCAATGATTATGGTTTAAAGCAGCCAGTTTTGTTTCTTTCTGTAATGTAAGATATAATTTATGTTTTAGAAATGTTTGAAAAGTGGAGGGCAGGGTAGTTTGATTAAAGTGAAATGCATTTTGACATGTTTGAATCAATTGTAATGAGAATTTTTCATTTTATTGGTGTTTTAACCCAGAATGATCTTGGTGCAGGGCAAAGGTATGGCTTCTAAAAACAATATTTCATTATACTGGGTATCACTGCTCCCTGTGTAGATCAGCCACCTCTGACATGAAATGCAGATTTCAGACATTACACTTCAGTGGAAACCGATCATTTAGCAAAAGGAATAATCTTATCTGAGAAGTAAAATGAGAATTTTGGCTTGCGTTAAATAAATATGAGCTGGAAGTTAACTACAGTATGAATGCTTACAGTAGCCACAAAATGAATCTTAGCATTTTTAGCACCTTCAGTCATCAGTTATAATTCCTGTAACATCCACATGGTTTGCTTGCTTCTCCTCTACCTCATTTATGACATTTGATAAGATAATAGTTTGTAAGTTGAAAAGGATCTTGTTCTTGAAGGACTGTCTTACTGTCCATATCAGTAATCCTAGTAATAGGCGAAGTATGGAGGGAAGAAATTGTTTTATCTATACACTAGAATTTTCTACAAGATGGAAAACTCAGTTTCAGAAAATTAATTCTTCCAGTTGTTCTTGGATGGTGCAGTCTTATTTTGCAGGTTGGTTGCTTCTTTGGTGGTTGTGTGGGTTTTTTTGTGGTTGGGGTTTTTTTAATTTTTTTTTTTTTTTAATTTAATGGTCCGTGGCTATGTGTTAATTCTTTTTGCTTCACAAACTGTAAGAAAGATTTGATGCAGAAAGATGTTCAACAACTCCAAAAGCATCCTTTTAAAACATGACTTAAAGTTGAATCCCTTTCTATTTTGTTTATGTGTGAATACAGTTAGTTCTTAGAATGTTTTACCCAGTATTTAGCATCCATGTAGTTTTGAATTCATGGTTCAATTCCTGTAAAATATAGTGGTGATAACTATATAAAAATCTTTCAGCAAAGCTCTTTCCAATGTCATCTCAGAGACTTTTAACGGAACGGGAAAAACTAATTTCTAAATTCACAGGATACAGTTTGTGACCCTCGTTGACTTGGAAAATATGGGCGTTGACTGCCAGTCTGCACACTTTTTGTGCCTGTGGTCTCTTTACCTTCTGATTAGTCATAGAAAGTTACTGCCTTTCCGGGATCTGTTTTGGTTTTTTTATTTGGAATGTTTTCTTTGGATAAATGCAGTTTAGTAGTACAGGTAGTGGGGTCTTTTGACCCCTTCTACTCAAGATCATTGCTATAAGGTAACAGATATAGATCTAATGTGTAGGGTTTGTGTTGTGGGTGTTCTGTTTGTTTTAATCCCCCCCTGCCCCCGAGCTGTTGCATTGGCTCAAACATATACATTGCTTAATTCTCATAATACCATTTTTTTCTTACACCTGAAGAGTTACTATGGGCTCCTGATATGTAACAAAGAAAATTTGACCCGGTCTTCTTACTTACTGAACAATGTTTCTTGAAGTAATATTTCTGGCTTTTGATGGAACCGGTTAATTGGATTAATATGATTGCAGGAAGCATCTCTGCTCTGATTAAAATGTAGCTTGGAAACTCTTGAAGTGAAGACTGACATTCACTTAAAACAATAATAATGAAGACCATGAGAGGCAGACAGAAGAGGTTTTTCTTATAATTGTTTTGCTGTGATTTGTATGCCGTGACAGCAAAACCTAAACTATTCACATAATAAATGTAGTTATCAGAAATGTAGTGTATAGTGTAACTGAAATGGTAAATTGGGGTGTAAGAAAAGAGCACAGACTGTTCTTCTGTTGGAAATCAAATCATTGTTCTAGGACATATGTTTCGTATGTAGCTAATCTGTGCAGTTGGCTACTGTTTGTTATTTAACACTCAGTGTGTGCTTTGTAAGCATACAACTACGGTAATCAAATCAACGTTATTTTGCTTCCATACAAACTTCCTCTTTTCATCTATCGACTATTTAAGAAAAGAAAAAAAAAAAAAAAAGGCAGTAAATTCACCTGGTTTTGCAAATGAAGACAGATAATTTAGCACCAAAATTATCTTAAGAATATGCAGCATCCAAAAATGCCACATGAAATAACTTCTTTTGGAAAAAAAAAATTGAAAAAAGTATCACAGTGGAGATCTACCCTCTGTGAAATACAAGATGTGATGGATTTTGGAATGCATACCCAAGCAACCAAAACACTATGCACTTGTCCTTGTTTTTTAAGCTTTTCCCAGGGAAAAGTTACCTGGAAACCTTATCTGTGCTTCCCTGGTAAATGTTCTGTGAGCCTTCTCGATCCACTATGTACATTGGCTGACACTTAGATAATATTGTTGAAAATCTTTTAGTTATATTAATGTCAAACAATGCTTGTTTTACTTGTAGGCTATTGTTGTTGTGTGCAGAAAATTTGGGAAAGTTTTTTTTCTTAATAGAAAGTGAAGCAGAAAGTACTTCTGACGTCCTTTAAGAAAATCAACTATGCAAACCTTAGGAATAAATGGAAATAAAAAATTAAAGAGAAATGATATATCTGGCTCTATTCAACAGCAGACCTTTTTATGTTCACAGAAATAAATTTGAGTGGTGTTACAACTTTTTTCGTCCTCATTATCAAGTATAGAGTTAACTTGCTGCGCTTATCAAGTCACTAAAGGGAAATTCTGCTGACTGACAATAACCCCATTTCAGAAAAAAAGAGAAATTTGAACTCTCTTTCTTCAGAGAGTGTGAAATAAAAAAATAGTTATTTTTAGGAAATAACCCCTGACTTATCCCCTCATTCTTCCCATGACCCTTATTCCCTCTTATCGTAGTAAAATAAAGCCCTTTCCAGCCTAATGTCATGTTACAGCATTAGTGTGATTCCTTTAGTAATTAATAGAATTTAGGCCCCAGCATAGTCAGTTTTGATTAAGCAAACATTAAATTAATTCAATCTGCAAACACTTAACTCTGTTAGAACTATTGAGGAGAGAAAGCATTTGGATGGACGGCGGAACGCATCTTCATCGGATTGCTAGCCACCTCAGAGTAGTTAACAGTCAGATCAATACAGCTCCTAGAGCTATAATAAAATGGCTTCGACAAGCTCATCTGTGGCTGAGAACACAGTATACACATTGATTTCCTGGCCTGATATAACCCATTTACCTATTCAGCTAGTCCGTTAAGGAAGGTGTAAGGCTACAAAGGCCCAAGGGAGCAATGATGCCTGTAAGTAGGTTAGCAAATACTTGGAAATGTCTTAATTTGTTTTACAGTTACTACTTCAGGGAGATACTTTTTCTTTTCTTTTTTTTTTTTTTTTTTTTTTAAAAGAAAAGGTTTATATGTAATTTCTTATTCTTTTGTAATGGTTTTTAAGTTGTGAAATATATAGTGCTCTGTGTTCAGTTTCTGTCTTCATAAAGGTCTTCACTGTTCTACTAACTTGGGGGTTTGAACATTTGTGATCCCCAAAACTCTGACTTATCACCCTGCCAGCTTTGCAATGTACACGTTATAAAGAATATGCCAAGCCAAAACTTAGCCACTATCTGTCATCCTCTACTTTTTCATTCACTTGGCTTGCTTTCTTGAATCTGATAAAGAAAAAGCGATAGAAAGGGAATTTATATAAGGGGATACATGAATCAACATTTCTTTGTTCCAAGCCAAGTTCTTGCACTACTTTTGGTTATTTATTTATTACAGCTTTCTGAGTTCTGCATTGCAGAACCGGGAACTGGAAAAGTGATTCTAGTCCAGCTGTAATATAAGATTCTGCTGAATTCTATCCTGCTTCTTCAAGTGAACCTATGGGTACCGAAGAACAGGAGAGAAGGAGAAGCAACCAGTACTTGATACTGGCTGCTGGTAAATACTGAATTTGAGTGTTCCGACTGAAGGTGGTTTCTTGTGAAAACAGTCCGTTAAGCAGCTTAGGGAACTGTTCAGTTCTTACCCGAACTCTACTTTCATATCACGTATTAAATGGCCAGTGTAATTTCCAGTAGCATTTCTGAAGCCTTCTCAAATGTTGTACCACGCAGAATGTGGAAATTGGTAGCAAAGACTGATATTTGTGATACTGTGTCCCAAAATGCATGTCTAGGTATGGGAAAAAGCTGTTTTTAAACTAAGTGCAAATGTTTATTAATTTCATTGCTCTCAAACTCAATTCTTGTTTCTGTTCTGTTAGTGGCTTGTTTTATTCCCTCTGTGATTCTGTACTGAGCGGGTGGGTACTCAAACCATTCATGAGGAAAGATATATTGAAAAAGACAGAATGGTAAAGCAGCTGATAGGCAGTTATTAGATTCAGATAAACTGTAATCTTAAGTCATCTTATAAGCATGCTAATTACACAATGACATTACCTACATAGAGTGCCATTGCTTTGTTAACGTGTTACGCAAGGTCCTTTATTAACACTGCAAGAAAGGACTTACTCTCATTAGATGGTTATGCAAAACTATAATTATACTTGCCTGTGAAAAATGGTGAAGTTATGAAAGGCTTGCTTCTTGAGGGCTTTACTTTTTTTTTTTTTTGTATTGCAGATTATAATCAGTCTTTCTGTGAAGCAAGGGTGATACAGTTTAAAGAAAGAAATTTGTTTCCATCTAAGGTTTAGAAATTTAGTAATTTCTTTATCTTTCTGCTAAGATAACTATTATCTGTGTTATTGTAGCATTAATATAAAAAACATTCTGTGATAACTTGGTGTATGTCATTTTGAAGAGAAATTTGGGTGCTGTCACTGAGGAGAAAACTGGCAGTGAATGCCTTAAATTTAAAATTGCTTTTTAATATAAACATAAAATATTTTGGATGTAATAATTACTAGTGGTTTCAAGTGCATTTTTATCGAAACGTGCTTTTTTTTTTTTTTTTCCTCGATGCAGGTAAAGGAGGGATTTCAGATCAGTTTTCATCCATAACACTATGACTGCAAATCTTCAGTCATGTCCTTTTAAAGGCCTATCTGGAGGTGAGTTCTTATTTCTTCCATAAGTTGGACATCCATACAGTCCTGGGATACTTTCTAGTGATCAGGTGGTCAGAATTACTTTTACAGTTCTGCAGGAGTGTGCATAGATTTTATTTAATTATTTACTTGCTTTTTATTTTCCCCATTTTCTTTTGCAAGAAAAGCCTGTGAAGCCCCTCTTCAAAGCTTTCTTTTCCAGAATGGATGTACTACAGGCAGATTTAATGCGTTGTATGTGCATTTCAGATGGAATGATCACACTCACGGAAGGAAACATTTTATTTCTATGCTAGTATTATCCAAGTATATTAACAGTTTGTTGCAACTGGTGTGATAATATTCTGTGTCCTTAAAATCAAGCTGTCTTAAATTGTACACCTAATTATGGATTAAGGGCCTTAAATTTATAGTACCAAGTTTCAAAATTCAGTTGTAGCATTTTGATTGAACAATGCATGGTTTTTAGACTAATGATGTAAAACAGAAGCACTGCTACTTTTACTTTTATCGTGAAATGAAATCATGGTAATTGGACTTCAAAAGCAGTGCTCTTAGAAATTTGCAATATGCTTGTAAGGACAATGAGTTGCACCATGAAGATATTTTGAGGAAGACGGAGTCCTTTGTCTGGTATGGTAATTGAAATAATCTTGTCCATATTTTTTATGACATTGGCTTCAGGTTGGCAGGTGACAATGAACTGTAAGTCACTCATGAGGGTTGGAGGCATGTGCAAGGATTATGGAGAATGTACATATAATTTCAGGGTACAAAACAGGCTTAGTGGACAGTAAGTAGCTGATGCTCCTTTGTGATTATCTTAAAATATAGAGGAAGCAAAATGAAATATAGCAGAAGAATATATAGTATATGATACATTAGAGAGAAGGCAATCAAGTGTGAAATGACAGCAAGAGAAGCCAAATGAGAACAGGCAACTGATGAAGAGTTAGTGGTACTGAGAAAATACATCTGGGTTGGAGGCTAGGAGTGGACTAGAAAACGTTATGCCACGGAATGCAAGTGGAAATGAGCATTTCAGGAAAATTTAAATTTTGAGAGATAAGAATGTTAGTACTGTGAAGTTTGAAGGTGTAAATTGGGAGACTTGCTTTATGAGACATTTGGTGGTCATTAACAATGAATGGAAGTGAAATCAAGAGTGTGATTAATATTGAGCACCTTAATAATGAAGGAGAAGAGTTGTGGAAGAACTTCTAGGATGGTGTCCTGGCAGCCTGGCTAGTAAGCCCTGAAATAACAGGGAGAGAAAGTGTTACCTTGATAAACCACGCCACTGTTAAATACCAGAGCTTAGGACCTTTAACTCAGGGTCCCATTTCATTTTACGCTTTCACAATAAACATTTAGTTTGCTGGCTCAAACCATCAGGACGGATCATGTTTTTCACAACATATGGGTTAACATTCTCAATTGTCTGTGGCAATAGACCACATTTATTTCAAGTGACTTCAAAGGCTGTCTGAGACAAAATGGTGTATAACATAGAACGTTGATGCTGTGTCCTCAAGCAAATATAGAAGTTGTACACCAGCACAGTACATTGCTAAAGGCAACCAGAACAGTACTAGCACAAAAACTAGTAGGCTGGAAAAAAACCCAACCCCTAAGAATATCCCTAATGGCTTACAGGAATGCACCTCACTTTGTGCCAAATGTGAGTGTAACTCAACTACAGGACAGGGTTGAAAGAGAAATTAACACTAACAACTGCGAAAAGTCTGCATGAGGACATATGGATCGAGGAACATCAACCAGAAGTCTTGTCATTCGGTACATGACTCCAACCACAAGTCTTTAGTGTCTTTGAAGATATTGGGGATAGTGAATTGCTTATTAAAACAAATATGTTGCATATTAGGGATGAAAAGAACGGAAAAGTGTTTGACACAGTCAAAGGTTTGGACACATTAATTTCTTAAATAGTCTGTGTATGTGGCTCCATCCTGGGCCATCAAGTTAAAACATCAATGAAAATTTAAAAAATGGTTGAAATACTTTCCTTTTGTAACTTACCTCGTAACCTAATAGTTTCATGAAAAATTCCATTGTTAGCCTGTCTGGGAGTTTCCCAAGAGGGCATCAGCACAATTTGAGGTAACAAATAGCTAAATATCTCTCTCCTTGCACATGGAATCACCACATAATAGGAGATCTCAGGAGCTTGATATCTATCAAGAATTTGAGAAAATACTGGAAAGACAGTACTGTTTGAAATAGCAGGTCTTTGGATCAGTCTGAGAGGCAGAGGATATGCTAAATTTTGCTCAGGTTTTGCTGAATGAATTAAGTCATATGGGATTGCATGTGATCTGCTCAAGCATGGCCAAGTTTTATATATGTTAATGCTACATTTTCTGTGTGGGCTGACTCTTACCTGCAAGTTACCATGGCTTTGTTTCACTTAAATGCTCTGCAAATCTTCATAGCCCTTTTTCAACAACCTGATTTTTTTTGGCTGAGCTTGTGATTTTCATGCAGTTTAGAGTGTCTTTGTGTATACTTAGCATGGTTTTTTTTTGGTCAGTGACTTAGATTGCAAATACAAGTGATTTAACTTTTGCTTGAATAGTACCCATCATATAAGCCAAGACATTCTTTTAATAAGTGAGACTAATAAATAAAGCAAAAGGATTGGAGTCAGAGGGTCCAGAGCCCTGCTGTCTGTCTGAGTCAACTCAAGCAATTACCTAAGTAATGCAGCAATAAACAAAAAGAAATCAAATGGATTTTTCACTTCAGAATTTAAAAAAAAAAAAAAAAAAGTTTTGTTTCTTTTATCCCTGACTTCTAAGGCCACAGCCACACACAGAGCTAGGGCAGCAATTGCACCTCACACTTCATAGAGCAAGGCATACATACTGCCTGGGAAATAAAACATCTTATTTTAAAATAAATAAGAAAAAAAGCACTCTGAAAGTTAATAACAAGGGAAGTACATTTTCTTTCTTTCCTTTCTTCCTCCTTTCCTCCTCCTGAGCCCTACAATGTATAAAAGAAAAGCAATTATTATGCAGCAAAACCAATATAGTAAATAATTTCAAAGCCAAGGAAAGCAGGATACAAAAAAATGAGGCATAGAAGAGTGAACTTCTGCGTGCATGGCTGTAATGTATGGGCGGAAATGGTATGTTAACTTCTGTGGTGGAAAATTGCATATGCAAAGATTCATTCTTCAAGAACACACCAGCTTTAAGTGAAATATTCAGAGCTTAATTGTAACCTTATGGTATGTTTGAACAAGATTTGGTAGATAGTTCCAGATTGTGAATTTTGACTCTCAGACTCCCAGTTCTTCAACTTGTTTCTTTTTACTATGGGGCAAAGCTTTTGTATTTTTGTATTAAATACCACCTTGCTTTTAACTCTATTGGTCTTTCCAGTGAAGAGGAGGTAAAGATATGACCCTCTTACTCTGTTCTCTACAGTTACTTTGGAGAATGCATGGTTAGTTGTAGTCCCTGATGTCTTCCCACGGCTAGAAGTCGGCACTGAAAATGGCTATGCAGCAGGTAGACACACCTTATTCTCTATGTGGCAATTAGCTTTCTAAAGCATGCACATCAAAAAGTCAAAGTAGGAAAGCTTTTTTTTATTCCTCAAATTCATGTATGCTCTTAAAAGAATAGTTTGTAGAAGATGGCCTTTTTTCATGTTTTTCCTAGGTCACAGTTATGTGTATGGTAATGCATTAAAGCATAACAGAGTTTTGTGACTGACAGTTCCTAGTGTGACATACAAACATATTTCTTATACCATGTATTTTTCTGCGTTGGAGTCTTTATTTTTATTTTTTACTTTCTACTGAGTACATGGCCATAATTTTTTGCTCAAAATTTTGAAATATGCCCTGAATTCTCTGTTCTCCTTGTCTCTTATTCCCTCTCCCTGTTTCTTGGAGGAAGGACTATTCTCCTCGGTAAGATTTTAATGATTGTGATTAACTGTATAAACAGAGATACAAGTAGCTGATAGCAGCAGCAGGTAGCATGGATGTGACTGGGATATGGAAAACAGTTTTCCCAGTGTCTCTTTCCCAAACAGTGTTTATGGGAACAGGGAGCTTAATGAGCTAGCTGGTGATATTACAGGATGTATAGGGGAACCTTTCTGTTATCCGTTTGGTTCTGGAGAAACACGCGATCAGAATGGAATATAAGAATTGGCACTGGAAATTTGGCAGTATTCAATACCATCCTAATGACGAGATTTAGAAAGAATATTTCAATTTTGGTGCCAGAATATAGTAACTAGTGGATGGAATTGCTCATAAAGCATTCAGCAGCCTCATTAAGACGGGTCATGTTGTCTGCCGGCAGAAGTAGGCTTGGAAGATGGATCTTTCTCTGTCCTTAGAACTGTTGTTTAAGGAATAAAATCCAACATCTGGTCCTAATTTAAAGCCTTGTCTATGCTGTGGAATTAGGGTCTTAGCCAATTACTTGTAAATTTTCAGTTCGGTTTCTAATGGGTAATGGTGCAGCTCATAGATGTCTTGGTAATTTAGGTGTGTACCACAAAGCCTAAGGTAATTGAGCCAGTTCCTTAAATGCGTGCTTACCTTTAGGTGTATGAGTAGTAAAATGAACTGAAATGGGATTACTTTAGTTTTATAGTAAACACTGTTTCTTCCTAATTTGTGTTGAAATAGTAATCTTGTAAGTTACATAGTAGATAAAATGACTTCTAGTAATTTTGCTTTACTGGCATGACCAAAAAGATACATTTTTTGGTGGTGAAAAAGCAAAACAGGGACTCTTAAAACATACAATCTCTTTCTCTCATATAGACTACCCATATAGGTTTTAAATGTATAGGTTATTTATTCAAAAACTTAATGTGCTATGTCCTGTGGAATATAATTTAATAACAATCTTTTTCTGCCAGTACCATGTCCTTCCATGAAGAAGTCGCTGCCAATGAGTTTAAACAATTTCTTTGCTAACTTCCCTGCATAGTCATGGATCACTCTAATAAAACTAATAATAGAAATTGAATATGTATGAAATTCCTGTTCATCCCTTTTGCAGTGAGTAGTGTAAGCAGAAGTCATTGATATCTGGAGAGTATCAAAATTAATGCAAGAAGAACTCAGTTAAAATGGTTACTTAAAAATATTTCATCAGTTTTTATTAAACTACCTCCTAGGTAATGCTACAGTGAAAGAAGTATTCTCGCATACGCATAGAGATGTCATGCTGAGCTTTGCTGCAATGTTCTGGGGCTGCCTCAAAACTCTGTGCTGCTATTAGAGTAGAAAACATGTAATGTATTATTTGGTTTGAAACCATAAAAATGATTTTTGTTTGTCATGCTATGCTCTGCATGGTCTCAAGATACTTTGCTGTTTAACTCAAATTTCAGATCCTTATGGCAGGCAGTAGAAATGTTACAGTTGTGGGGTTTTTTTTGTTGTTGTGGTTGTTTTTTTTTTTTTTTTTTTTTTTTCTTATCTACATAAACAACATAACTTTGTCAAAAAATTGAAAATGTGCACTTTGTCCCATCAGCTAAAATGGGCTGTCAGATAATGCTTTCTTTTCTCCATTGCATCAGATGAATGATGTAAATGGTTTTTGGCTTTGGAGTTTTTTGCAAGGCACTAGAGTAAATGATCAGAGTAGTAACATTTTTAACCTTATCTATCATACTGAAACATTTTTTCTGCCTCCAATAAAACATGTCAGAGTCGATTAAGGACATTCTTCAATGAGGTATAATTCACAGATTTTAGTAGCGAATCCAAGAGCACTGAAGTATTAAAGAGGCTGTGAATACTTAATTACGGATATGTTGCCATCCTACCTTTTACTGAATTCCCTTAACACTTTGGTGCTCTGTATCTGAAAATGCTCTTTTCCTCTGATGGTGAAGTAAAAGGAAAAGCCAGGTACAATGGCAGAGCATATGTCACATTGTATCTAGTGACAGTGCAGTGAAAGATACTGCTGTTCTAGTACATTCAGCTGTGCTTATCTGGTACATGAGTGCACATTACTTTCCGTGGGCTTGGATCACTTTGGACAGTATCATTAAATGCCACGTCATTACCTGTTATGGAGTAGTGCTTTTGCTTGAAGTGCCTCCTGGGATACATGCAACAGTAGGAAGAATGATGGGTAAAGATGGAAGCAGCATTAAATTTTCAATGGAAACACTATTGACTTTGACTTCTCAGAAGCCTTATCTTTTAGATGGTGTTTGTCACAGAACCTGTAAAGCCGTGGATGTTCGTCAGTTGAAAGTTGCAGGCAGTTGAACGATATGGACAGGTGAAGGCTCCAGAGGGATCAGCTGGGCTAGCATCGAGCTGGAGGGGGTAAATTGAAGGTTTATTTATCCAATTCACTGTCAAGGTCAGCTTGCTGGAGAGCTGTCCTATGTGTGCTTACAAAATGCCAAAATCCTGGCAAATTGTCTGAAAGAGCCTCCAAATCACTGACCTTTGTACAGCTCGCATCAACATGCCAATGTCTTTTAACAGTATCCTTCGAGTGCATTAAGTAGTTTGTAAAGTCAAGCTTTTAATGTCAGTAGAAGCAACTTTTTATTTTCAGCAATAAGGAAAAAACAAAAGGTACCTAATGATGATAGAAAGAAACATATGAAGTAGAGAAGCTGTTTCTTCTGAAATAAGACTTTTGGCATCTACTGCTTTTTTAGAGCATACTTCAGAGCATGTTTTCGAGAGGCTGTTGTTTCTCTCCCTCTCGATAAAACCTCTAAAACATTTAGATTTTTTTCCCCTCTCCTTCAAATCCATGGTATTTAGTGTATTTGTAAAATCTAGGTTTTCAGTGACTCATTTTTAAGTTTGCCTTTAGTCTTCTTTTACTCTCTCAAGTAAGTTACTCAGATTTTAAGCTAATGAGTTTAATTTATTCTTTTCATTTGTTGTGAGAGAGTTTTTAAATGTCTAGTTTCATGGGTTTCTACTGTAGCTGTGTTAGATATCTATTGGAAATGGGTCAAGTTTTTTTTACCTATAGCTAGGTAAACCTATAAGAAGGTTATACATATCTCTTTGGCGACTATGTAGTCTTTTAAAATTGATTTTTTTTGTATATAGGAGTACTTTTACATATAAGGAGTATTATTCTCCACATAATACCTGCCCCTAGAATTTATATGAGAGGAAAAGTGGGATATACCTTTCTTAATTTACTGTGAAGCATATGTCCTTCTGTTCCAAAGCTATTCAGACTGTCTATATTTAACTAAAGTAGCAGGAAAATGAAAACACAGGGGGGTTTAAGCATAATTGGCTTAGTTTTGTAAAGGAGTAGTGGCACATTTGACTATTTTGGTGAATAATGATTTTTTGCTGGTTTTGTAGTAGGTCTTGCTTCCATTTCAATATGCAAGACTTGTCATTGTAGCCAAATGAAAGACTGATTTATACTGAGCTTTTGTTTTACATTTTGGTATTTTGCAGTGTGCTTGTCGGTGCTGTGGGGGGGGGGGGGGCGGGGCGGGGGGGGGGGGGGG
>JAVJGG010000088.1:30976235-30989011 GCA_035590195.1 Aviceda cuculoides | reverse complement strand
CCCCCCCCCCCCCCCCCCCCCGCCAGGGTTAGGATACTTAGATTGTTTTCCCCTTGAGTTTGGACGGAACAAGTTCCTTTGACATAGCACACATTCCTCTTCTTGTACTTGCTTCTTGTGACTTTGTCCAAGTGCAGTTCTGTCCTTGTTGAGCTTAGAGCACTCTAAACAATAGTGTTTAAAATAGAGATGCACTTTTTGTCATTTAAGAACACTTTCCTTTTGCAATGGCACCTTTTTGGACTGCCAATTGTAGAGGAAAAAGGTAGTGTTCAATACTTAAACTAAGAAATTCTGTCTACTCTGCAGCGACCAGTAGTGTTTTGTGACCTATTGCGTCGGTTATTTCATCTTTGAATGCTGACCATGGTGTTGAGCACCTTGGTGTACAATGATGATTGAGAGTACCCCTTGCTCCTTTTGCTTGAAAGTCTGTGGAGGTTTCAATAACATATGGTGTAAGCACAATAGCTTTTAGAACATAAAAGGCTGCAGTAATAGGGGCCATCATGAACATGCTGAGGTATCTGTCCTAATAATGCACTGTAAAATTAATATGTACTTGTGCAGTAGTTGCTGAGGGTGGCTGCTTCTTCGCAGATCAATTCGATATGGTGTTCTGTCTGTACGCGAACTTGTGTGGTTCATTTTATGATGTTAAAAAACCAGACATGATGGATTGTATGACGGCATTTTGATAATCCATTAAAAATAAAAATGAGAGAAGTACCAAGCTGAAAAGAGACCTTAGTATGAATCATGAGAACATTTGATGAAAGGTCTACATTTAATATTACATATTATTTGCTAAACTGGCTGGGGTTTTGTGGCTTCCACATCACTGAATGTATTCTCATCATACAAGTTCTTTGTTTAATATGCAATTTTATTTCAAGACAAATCTGCCAAATGTAGAGATATTAGACAATTAGTGTTCAAGAATGTAAGAAATGGGAGAGATTAACTGCATTGATTATGGAATGTGAAGGTTTTAATCTCTTGGGCTAAACAAGGAACAATGGATACTTTGCCTCTTTTATGCACAAAATAAATAGATGTATATGCATATGAGGTTTTGGAACTAAGCTTGATTTACTTCATGTACATGAAGTGTGATGGATGCATCTGTTTCTTCATTATTGGAGAAATAACTCCTAGATCCTAGTTATAATATCATCAGCGTTAGTAAGACCAAAAGAAGTAATTACGCTATGAACAATGAATTTAGGTTTCTTGAAAACATTTCGCTGGACTTTTATAGGAAAAAAACCCCCACAAACAAAAAAACCCAATCAACAAAACAACAACAAACTAACTTCTGTGGTTAACAGTAATAACCTTCTATTTTATCAGATAGACCTATATCTATTTATAGCATGGACATGGGGACTGAAGGAGACAGAAATTTGGACCTACAGATGAAGAATCAGGATATGCATCCAACTATTTCTGATTTCAGGAAAAATCAAATGACAGATATGTATACACTTTGAAAGACTACATATTTTATGACAGAGAGTCTTAGAAGAGATTATTTGAACGTTATAACTTTATGACTAACTGTGGTGCTGTCAAGACAAAACATAATGTTTTCCTATCTAAAATTTAACTACACTGTATTTATTGTTTTGCACAAGAACATTAAAGGAATCTTATCTGTCAACATACAAGAGCAATGAATGAACAACTTAAATTTACAGGAGTAAATTAAATGTCAACATTATTTCACCAAAACAGGCTGTTCTTTTCTGTTAGCAGACGTTATAAACACTGTTTTGAAATACTTGCCGTTGAAAAACGATTGACAAGTGCGGACAGAAGTGTGTAAATCCAACAGGTTTTCCATTTACTTGATTTCCATATTTATTGCAAGTATACAGGTAAGTTTGAAAGTACATACTTATAAATAAGTTCATTCTTGTCGTACTGTGTTAACTCAAATCTTTTCTCCTGCACTCACTATAGTTTCAAACCTTACTGCTCCCTCTATTCTCATATTGGCTATGTTGTTGTGACTAGAGTATAGCTGTGCATGTTTACTTTATACTAGTAAATCACTGAGACCCAGTAAAAATGTAAAAAACCCTAATAGATAAAGATGATGTATACTTTTGGCTTAGATTATATGATCTATTTCTCCAAAGTATTTTGAAGACCTCTTCAGTTCTGTGTTTGCTTGTAAATTGCCTATTACTCTTACACCTAGAAGTAACTCTTTTAGTTGTAACAAATAAGAAAGCAAAAGAAGTAAAATACTGTACATGTTACTGTTAAAGTGTTCCTTGCCTATATGTTTATATTTGTTTGCTGGTCTTCGAAAATAGAAATTTCTTGAAGCAAGATTATATGCGGCTGTATGCTGGGTTTAGAGACTTACAGCTCTTAGGAAAGGTTCAGAAAGACATAACAGATAAGTGAAATGTTATTTCACAAGGTCTGCTTCGTTGTGTGGGATATTTCTCCTTGACGGATACATATAAAAGTGTTTATCTAATGTATCCACATTGTGTATAGTGAAAGAAAAGGGAGTAACAGGTCTTTATCAAAACTATTCAAATGGAAGGGCATGATGTAGCATAAACCAAAGGAAAAATTTATTTGTGGCAAAATTATGGGCAACTCTCATGCGTTTCTTCTCCAAAAAATGCATGTTTGCCTGTGTTGTGCTCATAAATGAGTGATCTGACTGCCTGGAATATGGACTCTGAGAATCAAACAACTTGAACTGGATGAAAAATGAGAGGGCTAAAAATTATGCTGCTAAAGCAAGGCAGTATTTATCCTTGTGGTCAGAGCTATATGAGAAAAACCCTCAATCTGCAGTTTTCAATATATCTGTTTTGAGCGAACATAAAAGAGTTGCTAATTGAGTTTACAATATGTAAGACTCTGGGCTATATAAGGATAGGTTATCATTACCTCTGTGTTGTCAGTAGTAAATCTAACTGCTTCTGTGGTCTAGAAAGTCTCTTCTCATAAAATGATGGTCCAATATTTTTTGAGCCAAGATGTTCTATCTCCAGCATATGTCAAAAATAGTGACATAAGACAGAAACTTTCATAATACTAGCCATGAACCAAAAGGAATGTGTCTTGTTAACAACTTTGGAAAGATCTAGTTCTCAGTGTAACTGCCTTCTAGCAGCTACATGGCAGAGGGGATAAAAATTGTAAAATATAACCGTGATGTATTTTCCTGATGAAGCAATAGTTTATAATGATAGTGTCTATAAAGTTAATTTTTACTTGAACATAGCTGAGCTTAATGGTTTTCTATTATACTAATTTGAGTCATGGGTTTAGTTCATGTGGATTTTGCAACCCCTGGGTTTTGCTTTTATGTCGTTTCCCTAAAATGCTTGGTCTCTTTTTTGCATTATACCCTTCCCATTCTCTCTTAGCAAGGAACATCAGGCAGTGATGGGATGGCTCGATCCCCTTCCATTTGCATCAGAATTTAATCTTCTGTGAGGAACTAATTCTTATCTCGTGTGTAATTTAAAAATAGTGCCTCATGTTCCAAATTGCTTTGTCATAGAGCATATGCTCAAGCAAGAACATCCAAAAGTATGTCACCTTTCTCTGACAGAGGTTGAAATCTCCATTCCACCTAAGTTTTTTCTAAGGCTCTCTCTACATTGGCAAGGAATCAGGCACCTTAAAAATAGATCAGTTGATCAAACTGATTTGTGCTGAGGCCTCATACCTACAGTGAGTAAATTTTGGAATTTTTTACTTTAGACTACATTTAGTACGGTCACTGGAACCAGATGTCCCCATCACGCATGTATTTGGAGATGACTGAAAAAATAATCATCGGTTTGTATCTATTTCCATTGAAAGATGGGCACATCTGGTACACATCTGTGGCAGAGCTTCTGTTTGGTGTTTGCTTGGTGTTGTGGGTTTTTTGGTGTTCCGCCCTCTCCCCCCCCCCCAAGGGATTTGGAATTGGGTCATCCAAACCAGCTACAATAAGAGGGGATAAATAGGGGAGAATGTTCAAAGCTGTATCGCTGGACTGAAAGCTGTTAGTGTAGGCACAGCCTATGACTGCAATGTTGTGCCTGAACATAGGCTGAGCTGTTATTACATATTTTGCCCATTATGCCTCTCCGACACTATTGGCAAATATTAATATATGTGATTTCTTTCTGATTTTTCATTAGTTCATATTATAAAACCCATGTATTTCTCCTCTATCTTGCTCCTTTTATTTTCTTTCCAACATCACTCCTAACCTCCCCTAGTGAGGTGGCTGCTGCAGGCTGTGGCTATAATATCTTCATTTAAGCATAGAATTGGCCAGTAGTAGGCCAATAACCAACTGGACACTTGTTTTCAGAGCGTTCATTGCATTAAAGATGACTGATTACCTTTGGAGCTCCACCCATCATGCAATTTGAGGACTTGATGAGAGGAATGTTGTTGACTCCTCAGCAGAAATGTTGATTTACATCACTGTATTGTGGTATTCACTTATGGATTCAAAAGATCTTGGTTTCAGGTTTCCTTTTTAGAAAAACTGTGTTAAGAGGTATGAAAGTAAAAAGAAAATAAAGAAGGAAAGTCAGTCCTCTCGTATATATGTGAATGCAGAGGCACGCTCACTCACTTTCTCTATGTGGGGCGGCTGTCAATTGCTGAGAAAAGGAGGTCTGCTTAAGATCTCTAGTCAGGGGTGTCTGCAAGTCTTCAGTTCAGCTTTTGTCTTTGTGTGTAACAAAAGCTTTCCATTTTCAGAAATTCATTTGCTATTTAATCCTATTTGCCTCATAAAAAATGTTAATAAATTCTATCATAATTCGCTTTGATGGCACATTTAAGGGTATGTCCTCATGGAATGTCTCTTGGAGAGATGATACCCTAAAAAGAATATGTCTAGAATGGACAGTACTGTCTGACCTCATTAGCCAGCAGACCAGGGAGCAATTGCAAAAGACCTAGATTGCAGTAAAACCTTGTTTCTTTCCAAGACAGGCAGTAGATTGTATGACTGGGGTGTCACCTTGGTTGTGTCCTGGAGCTTTCAATCTGCAACACATGGACAAGCCTTGAACAGGCACTGTGTCAAGCAAATAGCGTCAAAGTTTGTCATGGGTGCCATGGTTTATTAGTTTCTTGATGAAATGGGCATTTGTCCAGTACGAACTTGAGTTGTACCTCTGATTTATTTTGCCTGAACTATTTAAGATACCCTACCTGGTGCAAATTTGGGCTGGATTTGCGCTGCAGGAGAAAGAATCCATATCTACTTTTTAAGTAACTGTAATCTTCAATCCATGGTTGGCTAAAACACTAAATGTGTTCACTGACCTCTTTGACATCAATAAGAATATAGTATCTAAATCAGTTAAGATTCCATTTATTCACATACATTATATACATTTTAAAATAGACAAGAGAAGACAGGTCTTATCATTAAAATGATCTTGGATGTAATGTTTTGAAATTGTTACCATAATAGTTCATTGCATGCTGGAACTGTTTTGTGTGCCATAAATCTTAGCAACTGATGGAAAAAGAAAGAGCAGCAGTTAGAGAACTATGAAAGAAATAAATAATTAAAAAATAGGTAAAGTATTGTTTACTGTCAAAAAGAGGACAGGGGTATGGTACCTTTTAATTACTTTTTACCAATTTCTTCAGTTTAGCTAAGCTCTGTATTGATTAAATGGGATGGAGGGTGGGATATTCTTTTGGGCTGCAGATTCATCTGTTGTTGATAATCCATGGTAACTGTTGCTTTTATTTTGTGGAAAGATCTTTTTATCATAATCCAGTTTGTGTGTGTTTCCTAAAAATATTTAGAGTTGCTCTGTTTAAAATATACAAAGAAGAACTGATCATCTTCCTGATAAGTGACATCTTTCAAATGGACGCATTTACTTTCTGGTTGTATCATTTCTTTGAAAGATGTGGGTATTACAATCCAAAGCCAGTGTTATTTTCTTAAATATGATCTAACTTGTAATGCAGATCAATACGTATCAATATAACCTTTAAGGGAAACTCTATATATTTGGCCTTGAACTTTACAGTATCCTTTTTTCTGGGTGAAAAAAACGAGCTGAGCAACTGAAATGTTCTTAATATATTTTTCAGTATTTTTTTGGCTAAAACTTAACTTGAAATACAAAGATGAAATGCTCTGATAGTTTTAAATATTTATCTTGGGGTTTCAAGAAACGAAAGTTAGAAAAGAGATCTGTTTTTTTGGTAGTTTTTTTGTTTGGTGGTGGGTTGTGGGGTTTTTTGTTTGTTTGGGTTGTTTTTTTTGTTTGTTAGGTTTGTTTCTTTGGTTTGTTGGTTGGTTTATTTTTGTTTTTGTTTTTGTTTTTTTTTAGTAGCTGAAGGCAATTATATCTTTATTGACCCTCTGTGTTCACCCCCTCCTTCAATGTCAGGTACTTGCTTATTATTATCAACATGACATCTCCTTTCTTTGAAAGGTTGTCCGTCACACTTTGAATCACCTCTCTCCATGGTTACATTTTCTAATCAGTTCACATGATTGAGCCTACATCAAGTGATGCTTTACTTAATTCCTTTCCGTTTGTATGGTGTGATTCTTGGAGGGACTCTCGTCAAAATTTTGGAGGGCCCTGTCAGTTTGAAAAGAACATGACCTTTAAATTGTATCAGTATGTTTGCTGGTGCATAAGGGAAAGGAAAAGGTTCGTAGTGATGGAAAACCGCTCTAAAAATGAAAAGTAATTCACTCAGAAGCAACATGCATAGGAAGTTAATTTGTTTATATTTAACTGATTTTAAAAAGACAGAATGAGGAGGACACGTTCTTTGAGCAAGAAGAGGTCCAAACAGTGTGTCCTTAAATTTGGCTTAGAAAATGTTATCTATTGATTGGTTTTCTGTATTTATAATAATAGATAAAAGAAAAAACATTCAAATGCAATAGAATAGATAAAAGGTGTAATTCTTTGAATTTATCAAGCCTGTTATTTTGTTGCACTTTCATAATTGTATCTGTGGGCATGCTATAATTAGTAATTGACAACGTTAATTTTTGTAAAGTCTGTCACTGACTAAAGTAGCAGAGTTAGATTTTATGTGGGTATAAATATGCATACGTTTATGTGTGTGTGAGGATAATTCAAGTTAACATAGAAGAAATGCTTTTTTAATTGTAAATGCAGACAGTCTGAATACAAGGAAAATCCATCTGGAATGCCTAACATGGACAGTTGAGGCAATATAATATAGATGCACGCTGGTGGACCTGAGTAATGCTGGGAACTTAATAAAGTTTCACAACCTTTATTAAGTATACAAACCGTGGATGGTCAAATACCCTGCAGTAACTGAATCAGTGATATTGACTGTTCTCATCTCCTTTCTGCTATGCTTTGAGGTATGTTACTTTTAAGTAGCTTTTACACGTGCTGAAACACATAGTTCCACTGAAACTGTTGAAGTCTGGTTTGCCATGGATTTATATCTTATGATTACTCTATGTTGATGTCCAGAATGTGAACGTCCTCTAGCTTTTTCCATTTTTGGAGCATTTTTAGTCACTCTCCACTACAGATTCTTTGATATCTGATAAGGTATGAGGTCATTCTGAAGGTGTTCCCAAGGTCAGTAGAAGGATTTCTCTTATCTCTGTGGATATGCTGTGCTCAAAAAATGTGTAGGAACTTGGTTATCTTTGAACTTCTGACCTTTCTGTCAACTGTGTTGAAACAGGACAGCAGATTCAAAAGTTACTGGGTGGAGGGGCACACACAGGGTGTGATCACATGAAATTGCTGTAGTGACGGTGTTTGTGCTCCTTCCTTGTAATCCTAAATCACCTGTCACTCTTGTCAAATTTAGTAGTATTCTCGCTGAATCATAAGAAGGAGATAGGCTCACCTGCCAAAGACCTTGTTTTCTGATACTGGATCTCAGTCTTGCTCCAGGAAATCAACCTACTCCAGGTGATCTACCAAAATCCAAGCTGATAGAGGTCTTGTTTTGGGCGTGGCTAAAAAGGGATAAGCAAGTTAATCCGTAGTCTGAATTTGTGCTTAGGCAGCACTGTGGGAGAGTCAAATTCTAGTCTTCCTTTGTTCCCTGATTTTTAGCTTAATGAGTAGAAAAAACAGACCCCAGAAGTTAAACACTTCCTGCTTTACCACTTTTAGCAAAATCTCCCATGTTGTCAGCTCTAGGCTCAAATGCGTGCAGAAGCTGCCTCTTTAACACTGCAGATGTGGTTTTGTTCAGGGCCTCTACAGCAGAGAGCTCGTATCTGAAATTTGCCCTTTCTGAGTTCAATTATTTGGTACGTTTCACTTTCCTAATGAAAGTGGCAAGGCCATGTTTGTTAGCATCTAAAGTTAAGGCTATTCACAGAGTTCAGATATTTATGTTTTCCAGCATTAAGGTGTGCTAGCTTTTATGCTTGAGTTATATAGTTCATGATATGCAAATTGCAGATGTGTATATGACAGTAGGCAATTGTACATGCCTTACTCAGCATTAGATTTCCCCATGCAAAATGTGGAATCATATAGTATGTGGATTTGAGACACAAAGAAGATCAAGGCAATTGTACCTGGTGTACAGGCATGCACATAATATGCATTTCATACAGGTATGTTGTGTAGGACTTTAGCATTTTGTGCTAATTCTTATTTCATGATTTGTTCATACATTTAACCCAATAATGGAAATCTAACGTTTCACTGATTGCTCAGATGAAAGTGTTTTCTCTGTGTCTCAGAGAGTATGAAATAAGGTGGCAGAATAATAAATACTAATAGTGAATTTCTAGGGTGGTAGCAATATTCAGTAGCATATAACATGACTTTCACTTACACAAAAGAAAGGTCATACGTTTTCATCTGTGACGTATCATTGTTGGCTGAGACATGAACTTCGCAAATATGTGAAGGCACTATATTCTACATTTGCTTTCTTCTGGGCTGTAACCTCTAGGTTTTTGTACTTATAACTTGATGGAGCTCCAGTGTCATGGTATCTGCGGCATAGTATATTTTGCATTGTCCTACTGGAATTCCCCATTTTGATGGTGTGTTTTGCTTTTTAGGACAGAAACCCTGGAAATCATACTCTCTGTTTGAAAAAAAACCAAATTAAATATTTGAAATCAGGCCTCACCTTGAGACAAAAGACTTTGTGTTTTGGGATGACAATTTCTGTTACTCTGACCTACCAGAAGTGTACTAGAAATGCCTACATGGCATCCCTTAATGGTTATATCTTTTTAAAGAGCAAGTATAATGCAACTTCTCTTCAGCCTTAAAGTACTAATACAGCTTTTTCTTTATGCTCCTTTTTTGCTCAAAGTTGAAATCAGAAACTGTGCATCACTTTAGGTTCTTGTGAGATGACCTCAACACATCTTTTTATCTTCTTCCCCCCCCTTTTCATTTTTGACTCCTACTCTGGCTAATTTGCTCTCCTCTTTCCCTTAAAAGCACAAAATTGCATGTTTCAACATATGCAATTTCCTAGAAGCTAAGGGGCTCACATTGTAATGCTTTTATCACTTTCCCTCTTCCTGGTAACATATATGGATATGAAAAATATAATTTCCTATCTTGAATAGTCTCACATGCAGAGTAATAGCCTATGATCCTACAGCCTTATCGACTTGATCAGAATTTTCCATATGGAACAAACGCAGCGCTGAACCCATAAGGAGCATTGTGGGGACCAAATCCCAGGGTTCCAACTTGGTGCTGCCTTAATCAGAGGCAGTATTCATCCAAAAGTCTCTCTCAAATTAATTGAGAGCATTGCCTGAGAGAGGTTGAAAGATTGGGATCATTCTGAACAGCATTGCAGTTGTACTATACTGTTAAAGGATGCCATGTCTTAAATATACTGGAAGTCATAAACACTGCGTTATAATAAATTATAAAGCAGACTTTTGGAAGATTTGTTCTACCTTTCACAAAATGCTAATGTTTATTTTGTTTTCATTTCATCGTATTGTCTTTCATTTAAAAATTACAGCTTTACTACAGTGAGCTAATTTCATAATACTGTATTAACTTAATATTATATAAATTACATTTGTCAGATTTGGGCATTGTTGTAGATGTACAAAGCCCAAATTTACTACCAAAGCTCTCCAAACACATGTATTCATAATTTGCTACAATGAACCATATGCCACAACATAGTATTAAGGAATTACACATTCTAATGCCAGGCACAAATCCTGCTACTCTTTCTGCAACTGTCCTAGGTACAAATAGAAACAATATATTTCTAGCCTTTTTTTCCCTAGTTGCAATTATGAGCAAAAAATGTTACAGTGTAGGAATATTTTAGCCACCTGCACTTTTTTGTCTGACTAATTTTTAGCTGCATGTTGCCTTTGAACATTATTGAAAATACTCGGAGATTGCAGCATTTCCTAGGTATATTTTCTCTGCAGACTATTATAACTTTAGGCCTGGAAGGAAAAGGTAATAGAAATTGACGTAACGAATATTACAGAGTACGGAGAGCTGCGGTTTTCTTTTAGTAGAGAATCACGACGCTCCTACCTAAAAGATTTAATTGCAGCTGCTTGCAATTTTTGCATGCGGTGTTTTCCACTCGCAAGGTGTAAGGTTCTGCGATGTAACCTGGCTTATTCTCTCCCTTCGAACAAAGAGCAGAAACGCTCTCTGAAGGGAAGGGGAGAGCTTGTGCAATTGTGGAACATCTATAGGTTTTTAAACACACACTGTCTAATCAGCCTCTGACAGATCCATTGTAAATCAAAGGTCTGGTAAGTGGGGATGCCAGAAATGTTTGATCTCATTCCAAGCCTTGAAACAACTTGCTTATTTTTTCTGCAGTTTGGCTCCTCACTAAAATAAAACATTGAGAGATGAATGTTCTGACAGGTCATTGTGTGTCAAACTGTCACTCTGTAATGGTTACATATTTCAGCTGGATTGAGGTGGTGGTGGTTGGGGGAGGTCTGAGAGAAAGAGAGAAAGAGAAAAAGAGGGAGAGAAAGAGACAAAGAATAACAAGATTTCTGCTGCTTCTTGTGGCTGATCTTCATTTAAACCAAACACTTGTCATGTTCAGGGGAAGTTTTATAAATTTTTAATGATGTTGGGTACAACTGGTGCTTTGAAATTTGCTGTACTTTAATTTTTTCTTCGTTAGCAAAGGTTCGCTAATGCATTGAAGTGCTAAGAGCGTGTCCTAGGGATGCCATGATAATTGTGTTGTTAATAATATTGTGGCACTAGTAATGTTCTCCTGGTAATCAAGCCATGAGATTTTTTTTTAATATATTCAGTTATTACACTGCATCTCGTACAAATCATGTCAATTACAATTGCCAGTCTATGACAGTTAAAATAATTGTATACGTTTTCTAGAATTTTCCATTGGCTTGGCTAATCAAGCTAAAAAAAAATCAACACATTATTTGCATTAATTTTGTTTCTAGTCTATTTCTACTCCTAAATCATTTGTCCATCTACTTGAAAAGGCAGAACAGTAAGTATTTTAATAATAAATATACAAACATATTCATACTCTAACATAATATAAGCATACTTCTGCAATAGTAACACAGGAGACTGTCTAGGATTAATCTGTGTATGTGTGTATAGATAGACATGTATTTGTTAAAATTACCATGCTCATGTAGAGAGTGTGTACTCTGTCAGAGATTTATAAAGATGGATATTCAGAGGTGTTTATTTTCATGCTTTTGGAGTGTATGTGTGCACATATACACCTATGTAAAGATGCCAGCCTGTTTGTAGACATTGATATTTTATGCCTCCCTTAGAGATGATTGTGTGTTATTGCATTTGAATATTTATTTACACTAAAAAAAATCAATTAAATAGTCGCCAGCTGAAAGGGAGAGCAAGTTCAGTGTCCAAACATTAGCCTTCCGTAACACTGGCATCTCCTGTCTAAATGCTGTCGCTTTGTTTCTTTGAAAACACGAGACAAACAGCAAAAACTGGCTCAGCATTCTGTCACCAGAGCAGGAAACATCCCATTGTGTGATTGCTTACCGCATCCTGGTGGGGAGGGGGAAACTTGTGAGTATTTTCTTTATAATCGCTTTAATTTTTCTTTTAAGTCAACGGAACGTGCTGCTTTCACTCCAAACTGTGGAACTGCTGTTTCTTCCACAAGAGGGTTTGGTGTTTTTCAGTGTGTATTTACAATAGCTTGTAAATGAACACAACAGGCGCGCAGAGGAAACGGGGAGTCAGTGTATGGGTTGCAAAAATATACAGAATGATATTTCCTTTCTCAAAGAGGCACGACATGTTGAAGAAGTGGTAAAAGAGAAATAGCAAAGAGGCGTATCAGTAGTACATGAGCAATAACCAAGTACAGCCCAGCAGTAGTATATGAGAAGGAATAACAAGTAAGGGATGTAGTAATTACATGAGGCGGAATAACGAGTAGGCATGGAAGCATTTGAGAAATAACAAGTCAGCTGGCAGTGGTATTTGAGGAATGACAAGTGAACATGACAGTATTATTTGAGGAATAATAAGTAAGCTTGGTGATATTATTTGGAGAATAACAAGTAACCAGGGGTGCTTTCTCTAGGCACTTTCCCCTGCTGTTATCTTGTGAAGAAGGTGCACAAAAGAGTAAGTGGTCATAGGCTGCAAGGGTCAAGGAAACAAAATGGTTTTTTATGCAATAAGCTTCTACTAAACATGGCTTGAACAAATCATCCCTCAAAATGTAGAATTTATTCCTCAACTTTGCCTGGAGGTAAAAGTGGAAAGAACAGATTTTTTTCTTTTATTTTCACA